>CM076576.1:499555472-500015487 GCA_034641835.2 Pinus albicaulis | reverse complement strand
TGTAGTTGCACCACGACGACGAGGTGAGGTGTTGCTCTGTTTTTTTGTAAATTTTTTTTTGTTGATTTTTTTTTTGGTTTTATTTTAATTTAATTTTTTTTGTTTGCAGGGAATTTGGTCTATGTCCTCCACAACATCTTCAACGATCTCCCGGCTTCATCCTCGTTGCGGCTTCGTCTGCAAATTTCTGCTAATTTACAGGTATGAAATCCTATGTCATTGAAATCCTCTGTTAAACATTAAATGGCTAAAAATTTAACAAGAAACCATATTTATAGTACATAGTAAACTCTAATTTCAAATTTTTAATTTAGATATGTCAGAATGATCACTAAAATTTTACATCATAAATTGGTGAACTATGTTCATAATCATAGAGAGTAGTATTGATTTGGCTTGTCCTCACAGGGATGTGATACCATGCTAATTTTTAACAATGGTATGTTCTATTCTTGCAAAAATTACTTCAATTTCCTTTTATTATCCTAGTTAAAATTCTAGTTTAAATAGCAATCCCATTAACCATTAGATCAATCTTGACAGTAATTGTATATAGAACATAGAAATAAAATGTAGAAGACAAAACAGATAAGGGAAAACCTGACATATATTCTTTTTCTTAATAGATATAAATGTGTAGAGAGAGAGATAATCCAATATTTTACAATGATAATGAAGTGAAATTCAAGGCTTTGACTTTCAAACTATCCTCCTAACTCCAAATGACAGTTGACTGAAAGATGCTCAGAAAACCAATTGAAACAACCAAGTGTCACCTCTGAAATCTCTTAGGAAACCTGAATTTAAGCCTCTGCAATTTTGGTCAAGGACTGCATAGTTGAATTGCCTTCAATGTATGTCAATAGAGGGTCTAGAAAAAGGATCATATTTCTTAAGCAAGCACAATTATAGTAGTGTTAAAGGGAACAATTTTTTCTTTATATGTATTTTAGGTATGTTACACTCTTACCTATCATATTATATAGTTTGGATTCTTCAACCTCCTTCATGATATCTATGGTTGCTCACCTTCATTCAATATTGGGTAAAAGGTCATGGTCTTACCTTAATTTCTATTCTAATTCCCTTTCCTAACTTTAATTTTCCTTTTTACCTTGGAGATAAACCCAATCATTAAATCTTATATTCATCCCTTCTAGGGAACTTAGTATGGGTTTCTTAGTGGTTTCCAACCATTATGATGATGTGAGGTGGTGTTTCAAACAAGGGAGTAACATGTGTTTGCATGTGATGCTCACTGGCCATGGTTTCTTTTGTGGGTTATAGATAGTTTAGTTCTACCTCCTAAGATAAAATTTCTAAAAAAAATGAAATACTCCTTAAAGTCAAAATAAATCTATACTAAGGATTAATCTTTATACGTATTTCTACCTTATAAATTCTAATGATAATTAATCACATATGTGTTAAAGTAAAATATGAAATAAGCCCTTTTTTCACTTGCCTTGGCTCTTAGGTACATAGATGGGTGGGTTTGGGAATGTGGTTCACATGAAAAGTAATAGGGAATGGATTTAGAGGAAGCCTTTTATAAGATCAGGACTCAAACAATGACAGAGAGAAAAAAACCTTTTATATTCAATGTAAAACACATTCATTAATATATAATTGTGACATTTTCCCTTCTTTCCAACTTATTCCATCCAGCTAGAAAAATCCCTTTTAATGAAGCAGATATATCCATAGTGATCCAATGATATTTGTTCACCAACAACTATTCCATTTTGGACTTATATATCTCAAAACTATGCTCACTAAATTTATGCATCTATATCTTTAAACTATTCAACTATTTTATTACACCATAGGAATCATTTTGATATATATCCTATTTTAATGGCATCTATCACATTTCGAGAAAAAAACATTAGACATAAAATTTTCCCATTGAAATGAAAAGTAATTTGATACAAAACATAGGTTTTAACCTTATATAGTTAATTGTTTGAAATGTATTCTTAACAAAATGAAAAATATTCAATGTAAAACACATGCACGTTAACATATAATTGTGATATTTTCCCTTCTTTCCAACTTAGACCATCCTTCTAGAAAAATCCCTTTTAATGAAGCAGATATAGGTGTAGTGATCCACTGATATTTGTTCACCAACAACTATTCCATTTTGGACTTATATATCTCAAAACTATGCTCATTGAATTTATGCATCTATACATTTAAACTACCTAACTATTTTATTACACCATAGGAATCATTTTGATATATCTCCCATTTTAATGGGGTCTATTACATTTCAAGAAAAACACATTAGCCATAAAAGTTTCCCATTGAAACCAAAAGTGATTTGATACAAAACATAGGTTTTAACCTTATATAGTTAATTGTTTCAAATAGATTCTTACTAAAATGAAAAATATTCAATGTAAAGCACATGCATTAACATATAATTGTGATATTTTCCCTTCTTTCCAACTTAGAGAACATCCTTCTAGAAAACTCCCTTTTAATTAAGCAAATATATCCATAGTGATTCCTTGATATTTTTTCACCAACAACTATTCCATTTTGGACTTATATATCTCAAAACTCTGCTCATTAAATTTACGCATCTATATCTTTAAACTACTCAACTATTTTATTGCACCATAGGAATCATTTAGATATATCTCCCATTTTAATGGGGTCTATCACATTTCGAGAAAAAGACATTAGCAATAAAAGTTTCCCAATGAAACGCAAAGAAGTTTGATACAAAACATAGGTTTTAACCTTATATAGTTATTTTTTTGAAATAGATTCTTAATAAAATGAAAAAATATTCAATGTAAAACACATGCATATTAACATATATTGTGATATTTTCCCTTCTTTCCAACTTATTCCATCCTTCTAGAAAAATCCCTTTCAATGAAGCAGATATATCCGTAGTGATCCACTAATATTTGTTCACCAAAAACTAATCCATTTTGGACATATATATCTCAAAAATATGCTCATTGAATTTATGCATATATATCTTTAAACTACTCAACTCTTTTATTACACCATAGGAATCATTTCGATATATCTCCCATTTTAATGGCGTCTATCACATGTCGAGGAAAACACATTAGCCATAAAAGTTTCCCATTGAAACCAAAAGTGATTTGATACAAACCATTGGTTTTAACCTTATATAGTTAATTGTTTCAAATATATTCTTAATAAAATGAAAAATATTCAATGTAAAACACATGCATTAACATATAATTGCAATATTTTTCCTTCTTTCCAACTTAATGGACATCCTTCTAGAAAAAACCCTTTTAATGAAGCAGATATATCCATAGTGATCCACTAATATTTGTTCACCAAAAACTATTCCATTTTGGGATTGATATAACTTCCATAAAACTGATGCCTGTTGAATCTTCTTCTATACATCTATATATTTAAACCATTAAAATATTTTATTTTTACCACGAATTGACATTAAAATCTTGATTAATCGGTCTATCAATATTTATATAAAACACACTATAATATTAAAGCCTCAATTGTAAACTAAAATGGAATTTGACACCTAAACATAGGTTTTAACCCATATATTAATTGCTCTAAATATATTTCTAATTAAAATGAAAATATTAAATGTAAACACATGCATTAACATATAATTACAATATTTTCCCTTCTTTCCAACTTAGTCCATCCTTCTAGAAAAATCTCTTTTAATGAAGCAGATATATCCATAGTGATCCACTGATATTTTTTCACCAACAACTATTCAATTTTGGACTTATATACCTCAAAACTATGCTCATTGAATTTATGCATCTATATCTTTAAACTACTCAACTATTTTATTACACCATAGGAATCATTTCGATATATCTTCCATTTTAATGGGGTCTATCACATTTCGAGAAACACACATTAGCCATAAAAGTTTCTCGTTGAAACCAAAAGTAATTTGATACAAAACATAGGTTTTAACCTTATATAGTTAATTGTTTCAAATATATTCTTAATAAAAAGAAAAATTTTCAATGTAAAACGCATGCATTAACATGTAATTTACTTGAGAAACCCAGAACGAGAAGATTATTTTTTTTATTAGTGTATTAATTTTCAGACAATCAAACACACACACACATGCATATGTGTGTATGTATATATGTATATATCCCACGACAATTATAAAATACCAATCCATTACCTTGGATCAGATAAAACTTTAGTTCTTTAACTGAAACTATAGAACCATGGGGTAAACAACCATGCACTAGAAAAATGCTACAAGGAAAAACCATGTGATGGAAACCATCATAAAGGGAGAAGCTTTTTTTACCAAGAAAAATATTTTGGGGCATTACCCCTGAACACCTGTGTGTGGGGAATGTTTCATCTATATGAAACCCTAAAGTGGGGGTCCTTTCCTCCCATTTTATTCCCACCACTATGCTTAGAAAAATATATAGTGCATGGTGGTATTCACATAAAGGATATAACACATACCAAACATCCAATAATTCTCCTTAATGTGACCATCAATGTTGGAATGGTTAGAATTATTTATACTACCCTTGCATCAATGTGTAGTGGATATTTTATTCTTATCCTCCTATTTCTAGTTCTTATTCCCCTCCTTCAAATCTTCTTGGTGTTATTTTTTCTTCAAACCACTTAAGTACCCTTTATTTTGGCCTATGGTTTCTAGATAATGTGCATATACACATGGCTCATACATTATCCTTAGCTTGGAAATAATAACTTGTTTTTCTAGATGGTTATATAGACCCCACATATACTTAAAGAGTACATTTGGGCTCTTGGGAAAGATATCCAATAATATGACCATATTTTTGAACTTAGTACACTCTTATACACCCTTATGTCTGCGTAAAGTAGTGTGAGTGATTCCACGAGTCCTCTACACACTTCATTGGGTATAATTGGGGAAGGTAGTGTTAACTTCTACAAGTTCTATAGGCAGAGTCTATAAAGGGCTAGGTAGCCTCTGGATATCATCTTTTACAAAAGGTGACATATCTAGTAAATGCCCCTATAGTCAATCTCTGGAATAGATCTAAATAAAATTTCTTCATTTTAATATCCATAAAGCACAACCACTTTAAGGAAAATTGTGTACATGTGTCATTTCTCCCATAAATTCTTAGGCAAAGTTTTTAAAGCATACATGTCATGTTGGCTTTCTCCCATTAAATTTAAAGCATGTTTTTAGTAAGTGCATAAAATAATTTTGTAAACCATGTATATTCCATTTCCCCCACAAAATAAAGGCATTCTCTCACTAATTCAAGGAAAACTTTAAGGCCTAAAAATTGAACCTAAAGTGGTTGAACTCCCATAGGATTTTGAACTTCCATAGGATTTTAGTCTGTCTGTTCAATGTTAACTTCTACAATTTCTAAAGGAAGAGTATATAAAGGGCCAGGTAGTCTCTAGATATCATATTTTCTCAAAGGTGACATATCCAGTAAATGCCCCTACATTCAATCTCTGAAACATATCTAAATAGAAGTTCTTCATTTTAATATCCATAAACCACTACCACTCTAATGCAAACCTTGTACATGTCATTTCTCCCTTCTCCCATAAACGTTTAGGCAAACTTTAAAGCATGTGTCATTTCTATTTCATTTCTCCCACAAACTCATAGAGGTGTGACTTTTAACATAACTAGTTGTTTTAGTAAGTGCATAAAATAATTTTGCAAACCATGTAAATTTCATTTCTCCCACAAACTAAAGGCTTCCTCCCATTAATTCAAGGAAAAATTTAAGGCCTAAAAACTGAACCTAAAGTGGCTAAACCTTCATAGTATAGTATCCCCAAACTCAAGGCTTTCCCCCATTAATTCAAGGAAAACTTTAAGGCCTAAAAACTGAACCTAAAGTGGCTAAAATTCCATAGGATTTTATTTTTTTGGTTGAGTCTTAACTTCTAAAAGTTCTAAAGAAGTCTATAAAGGGCTAGGTATCCTCTGGATCTCATCCTTTCTTAAGGTATGTTATTGAACTAGATGTGATTTATGCCATAAATTTTAAGGCAAACTTTCATGCAAACCATGCATGAACCATGTATATGTGTCATAAATCTCCCTTAAACTCTAGGAAATGCAATCTTTAATGCATCTCATTTCTAGATGTGAATTCTACCATAAAATTTAAGTCAAAATTTAAGATAAACCATGCACATTTAATTTATCTCATGCGCATGTGTCATTTCTCCCATGCATTTGCAATAAATTTCAATTTAATATATTTTTATTGAATTTTTTTTTTTCAAGGATTAAAAAATCCACTAAATATGGTTGAAAAATGGAAACTATGCATATATGTTTCTTGTTATCCCAATCTAGGGAAAACAGTGATTACATATGTGATTTCCAATATTACGACTAGAAAATTCATCCAAAGGAAAATGAATATACCGAGAAGAGCAACAAACAACGAGGCATATTATATTGCATTGATAGAATGCTTGGGAACAACTATGGAGTATGGATCAAATGGAATTGTAGTTTTCACCAATTCATAACTTGTGTGCAAACAAATGAATGGCGTGTACCAAGTTAAGAATGAGAGGCTAAAAGAATTGCATGGAATAGCAAAGAATATTGTTAGCCAATTTCAATTTTTTGGTATAAGGCATTGTACAAATGTGAATAATATGTCTGCTGATCTATTGTGTGGGGCAATGCCAATTCAGGATTCATCTATCAAATATGAATTAATAGATGAATTAGAAATATATGGGGCAATTCCAATGCAAGATTCATCTCTCAAAGATGAATTAGTTTTGAGACGTTCTTCTTCAAAAATTCAAGATTCATCTCTCAAAGATGAATTAGTGTTGAGACGTTCTCCTTCAAAATTTATTGATGGACATTGTAACATATCTTGGATATGTGTGTGTGTTGTACTTACAAATTCATATTTTTTAATGACCATGTGTTTTTTTCAATTATATACCAAGTGTGCTACCACCACACCATGTAAAGCACAACTTGGTGAACTTCACATTTTTATAAAATTAAAATGCAAGGACTTCAACAATTTTTTGTTTAAATGGAGTTTCACGCTTATTTTTTAATGACCATGTGTTTTTTTCAATTTTATACCAAGTGTGCTCCCACCATGTAAAGCATAATTTGGTGAACTTAACATTTTTATAAAAAAAAAAGAATTTAAATTGAGTTTCACAAATCAATTAGTGCTTTGAATGTTGTGTTTTACATAATTTGTATACACTAAATTACATTAATTTTATGAAATTTGTTTTGAATTTTTTTTAAATAGTATTTTAAAAAAATAGTTGTAAATGTCCACTGTAGATATATATATCATGGAGGATGAACAACGAATATCAACGAAATCCCATATCTCTATGAGAGAGGGGAATCAGGGATCGAGGGGTGTTCATGGTATTTAAATATAATCTTAAATCTCCATACATATACATACATGTGTGTACATATGGAATTGATTTTTTATCACTTTTGTGAGTTAAATTAGATGTTAATAAGTTTCATTTTTTATTTTTTAGGAGCCAAGAGGAGAAGCATGTGTACTCCATCAATGGAGCATGTCCATGGTTCATGCAATCATGGTATGCTTCACACAATTTAATCAATGAATATGTACATGTAGTTATATGTATGAATGTATTTTTAAATTGATTATAAATTCATATTTGTTTATGACGCTTCTCTCTCGTCTTGTGAGGTCGTTCGTGGTTCATATTCCCTTAGAGGGCGATCAATACGTGTTGGCATGTTGCATGAATGTGGTGATATGTATTTCCCCAGAGGCCAATCAATAGATGGTCATGTTGGTTCTCAACCAATCGGTGGTCGTTTTAGTTCTCGGCAGGGTCGCTCTGGTTCTGAACAGTCTCAGGGTGGGAAAGATGCTAGCCAACCACATCAAGGTGGTCATCAATTTGAATATTTTTTTCATTCAATTTGTATAAATTTGATTACACGTGCTTTTTAATATAAAAAATTATATATATTGATGCAGAGGCTGAAAATGTTGCTCCACATGTTGCTCAAAAAAGATGTAGGGCAGAACGCGCCATTCAAGAAAAAGGTTGTCCACCAACCACAACTTATTTGGCTAACATTTTTGATATACCTTGGGAAACAAACATGCAACAATGCACCTTATAAAAGTGTCAACATCTTCATGCAAAACTGCAGAGAGATCTCGTGGCTTTGACTCTACTTGCTGAGAGTCGACAAAGCTTGGAAATTGTTACACTCTTTAGGCGAACTAGTAGATGTGTACCGAAAGCTTGGGCCAACCACTGATACTTTTGTAGAAGTCATGAGAAAAAGAAAGGAAACAGTGATGGGTCCCAATAAATGGGAGGTTGTTAAACAAAGAGTTACAACAGATATGGCCAAGTCTATGTTTAATTTCAAAGAAGGGCCAAAAAGAAATATGATAAAGGTCCAATATTTCAGACACCCTAATATAGCTCATTATTTATATCATAGACACCTTGCGGCCTATGGAAGACTCCCATGGAACAACAAGGTTCCACTTTATTTTGTAAAATTATTTTATGCGGAATTATTTTTGCAAATGAAACCCATTTACAATGACCTTTCCTCTGATTTTCTTTTTTCATGGGAAAGGTCGATTGTGTGACCGTAGGGGCGCTAGGCGTGATGTTGAGTTTCCTCACCCTGAGCCACCATAGGTTAGTCTACCTTTTCATGTTGAAAATTTACAGTGAGAGATCGAAGCCACTTCTCAAATTAGTCGAGACGCAAGGGATGCCATCATTGACAATGTTCACAGTGGATTGAGTGGAGTCAATGTTTACATGAATCAACAAAGAGCATGTGAGAATGCACGCGATAGTTTTGTGTATTATACAGATGAATATATTGACAACATGAGTGTTGAAGATCTTAAAACATATGAAAAGAATTATCACAATGGTTGGCAAGACCTAATTGTTGATGAGGAGAGGGCATGGGAACGGTATGTGTTAATGGTTAGGGTTCAATTATTTTAACACATGTACAATTTGTAATAAATATGTATATAAATATATTTGTTTGTATAAATTAATCTAACAAAAACGTATCATTATATGTTAACACCATTTTCAGTTGTCACCCTTGATGAATGAAGAAAATGTTAGTATCTCGGTCGAAGCCTCTGGTTCAAACAATCAAGATGGGTCTCACCATCATACATACAATCAAGATGCTTCTCACCATCAATATATGTTGGAAAATGTTAATTTTTTTTAAGTGAACATGATCATGTACAATTATTTTTTATCTATTATTATATATATCGGAACATGATGAGATATTTTTAAAATAAATAATTTTTCACACATGTACATGTACATATATATAATAAAATGTTTTAGCAGATTCTGATTTCGTCCGATGTTTTTTGGATGGCGGTACCTTCTTCTTCTTTGGGAGATGTTCCTTCTACTTCCTTAGGAGATGTGCCAAATCCACAATCACAAGTATGCACTTATATATATATACATGTGTGTGTGTGTGTGTGTGTTTTAAGTTATTTTTAAGTTGTAGTATAAATTGAATTTTAAAGTTTATTATAAAGTGAGATCTAGAGATTTTGAGTTATTTAATTTTTTGAATTTTAGATTTTTGGATATTTTCTTTTGGAGCCTCTCTTAGGAGATGTGCCAAATCGACCAGCGAAGTATTCAATTTTCACTTAAATATGTGTTTAAGTTATAATTTATAGAACAGAGTTTAAAAAGTTTTATATAAATTGAGATCTTGATCTTGAGTTATTTTATACTTTTAAATTTTTTGAATGCAAATTTCTATAGAGGATTTCTTTTCTCCACGGACTCTAGCGATGGAGATAGGAACATCCACACCATTTCCACCATTTGAACAAGTTGTCTAACTTGTTTTTAATATTATTTAAAATAATTTTATATATATGCATTTTTATTATTGAAAATAAGTTAATATATATATATATATATATATATATATATATATATATATATATATAGCTGTACATGTATATTGTACAGTTTACTATTGCAGATGTTCTTGTGGGGGAAGTTGTAGTGGATGAGCAACAAATGGAGAGGGACATGATAAGGTATTGCATGATTTTTTCTTACATTAAATTCTATATATTCTCACTCAATTTTAAAACATCAAATTTTAATGTTTGTACAAATTGTGTACACATTCCCCATGCTTCGCAGGATAGCTCGAGGATTGTGACTTTTCTTGGAAAGAAACTTCATCTATCTGTATTTTATGGATGATGAACATGCACACATGTAGCATTATAGTTTCAATAGATTTAGACTTAAATTTACTTTTTTATATATAGTCTTATCTAGATGCAGTCATATATAACTTGATACTTGATACTTGTGAGATCTACAAATTTTGGACATATTTTATGTGAACTACATTTGGTACATGTGAATGTGATATATGATGTTTTTAAAACTTAAGTTTTGGATGGTTGAACTATGTTTGGCATGTGAATTAATGTTACAGCATTATATATAATTTGTTTTGTTTTTCAAACGCAACTTTTGGGTGGTTGAACTACATTTGGCATGTGATGCGAAGTAATGTTGTGTTAAATATTTTTTTTTGTTTTTAAAGTGTTATGATTGAACTACATTTTGCATGTGAAGTAATGTTACTTGATACTTGATACTCCTAATCTACAATGTTTTGTTTCTAAAACTCAGGTTTTTATACTTGTGATCTATAATGTTTTGTTTTTAAAAAGTTTTGATACTTGTTATCTATAATGTTTTGTTTTTATAACTCAATTTTTGGATATTTGAACTTACATTTGGCATGTGAAGTAATGTTGTGATCTATATTAATGTTTTTCTTTTGAAAAACTCAAGTTTTGGATGGTTGAACTACATTTGGCATGTGAAGTACTTTTGTGTTATAATTTTTTTTGTTTTTAAAACTTAAGTTTTGGATGGTTGAACTACATTTGGCATGTGAAGTAATGGTGTGATCTATATTAATGTTTTTCATTTGAACTACATTTGGCATGTGATGTAATGTTGTATTATAATTTTTTTTGTTTTTAAAACTTAAGTTTTAGATGTTTGAACTACATTTGGCATGTGTAGTTATTTTGTGATCTATAATGTTTTGTTAAATTAAAACTTAAGCTTTGGATGGTTGATCTACATTTGGCATGTGATATAATGTTAAATGTTTTTATTGGATATTTGAACTACAATTGGCATGGCATGTGAAGTAATGTTGTGATATAATCAAAAAGTTTTTAAAACTCAAGTTTTGGATGGTTGAACTACATTTGGCCTTTGATTATGATATTATGTTTTGTTTTTAAAATTCAAGTTGTCATTTTCCAAACAAAAAAAAAAATCACATGAATATATGTACATGTAGAAATGATTTTGCACATATTTGAATATATATGTTAAAACAATTGAAGTACAATGTGTATATATATATATATATATATATATATAAACAATCATAAGATTCTAGGTCTTGTTAGATGTGTCAAACAATAATAAAATTTAAAAAATGCATTCTATAATGTATATATATCCAGTACTTCAACATTTTTCATCAATGCACATAGTAAAACTACTTGAACATTTAATTGAATTCTAGAACATATATATATATATATGCAACATTTTTCATCAATGCATCGATAGAAAAGCTACTTTTAGTTGATACTAGTGTGCATGTACCAAAACAATGTACATG
This sequence comes from Pinus albicaulis, assembly GCA_034641835.2. Lineage (NCBI taxonomy): Eukaryota > Viridiplantae > Streptophyta > Pinopsida > Pinales > Pinaceae > Pinus > Pinus albicaulis. The sequence continues at coordinate 500,003,753 of CM076576.1, read as the reverse complement.
TGCAAACACTTGCACAGATGACATAACAAGGTAGCTCAATTTTTAGCTGAGTTCTAGAAGTTATAAAACATGAATCCAAAGAGAAGAAATTTTTGGGCAGTTCAATCAAAAAAATTCCAATGGAATGTCATCTTCAATGATCCGTTCATGATCGGATTTTGACATTTTCCATTTCTTAATTTTATTTTTTTCCTTTGATTGAACCTCTATCAACTTTATGCGTGATGCACACACCAAGTGAATATATTGACAACTTATGACATCAAGTTCATAGTCTTCAAAGTAAAAAAAATCCCCACTTTGATTAGTTTGTCTGAAAAAATAACCTTTCAGTATAATAGATCCTCTTTCATATGGAAACTCGTGATCATTATAGTTTTCTAATAATTTCACTTTTCATTCACTGCATTGAATCAAGTAATACTTCACATTTTCATCATTGTTAGTAGGTGAAATTACAGCAAAAACATCTTCTGCACAATAAAAAAAACTTAACAAACTTATGTATTTAAATTTATTTCTATATCTCTATCATTTGAAAGAAATTCAAATGTTACCTTCTCTAACAAGATCAAAAACTCGATCACCATAAAATGATATTGTAGCCTCCTCTGATCACATCTCTTCAAACATTGCAATGTACATTTTCCCCTTTGTATGTAGCTCTGTATGTTTCCACTCTTTTACATACATTTTGTTTTCAAAAACGTCATTAGATTCTGTGTTGTCTATGCAAACATGAAAAAAACAAGAATATTTTCTTTTATCCAATCGAAACACATTTGTGGACAATTTTTTTTAAATTTAATGCAATTTTTGAGTTCCTTTTATTGTTTCAACATCATTTCCAGTTGATCCATCTACATCTTCGATCCTAATATGCCAAAAAAACCTATATATGGAAAATTCAAAGAAGAATGTAAATATGATATCAAATATCATCAAAGATAATCATTCGGATAAATGTACATTGTTTCAAATTAGATATCCAATAAAAATTAAATTGAATGTACCTTCGCACTTCCCTTGATCGGCTAGTCTCATGGTTTAGAGAAGCGATGCACCATTGACCAACTTCTTTAGTGTCCACAAGTCAGTTTGTATAGCGGTTAATTTCATATCTTTGAAGTGCTCATTTTATGCATGCCCCTACATCGTCATGTTCTCCTTTTCCATGGCCACTCTCAAAGAAATTCCAACAATATTTAATGCAAGTTTTCTTATGAAGACATCACAACCAAAAAAATGATCGTGAAGCTCTAAATTGACCTGCGCATTCATCTGACCATATCCAATTTTCATTGAATTTTATTCCACGACTTTTCAAGGAGTCATAAATCTTTCCAAAACAGTGTTGTACAAAATATGTATCATGTGTAGGATCTTCACTGATATAAAATGATATTCTTAAATAACATGTTGATTTTCACTGGTGCTTTCTATATGATTGATTTTTTTTCAACATGTCTATATAGAATATAGACAAGCATGGAGACTTGGTCAGAATGATAGTATTCACTCTCAATTTCTTTTTGTCGAACAAATGTGTAGTTTTCTGCAAAATCAATTACTGACAAAATGGCCCCTGGTGGAAAAACTTCACGGGGTTTTTTGAATTGAAAATCTTGCCATCGAGCTCTATGGGAATGATTGGTGTATTTATAAATTCTTGCCTCAAACTCTCTCAAAAAATATATCATAAAAATTTCTTCTTCTTGTAATTCAATTCTTTTAGCACTATTTGAACCTTAAATCGATTTATGGATATATTCCTATCTCTTCCATTTCACTTTCATGTTGGACAATGATTGATCATTTATATCAATATGATATTTTTTTTCAAATTTAGTCAAATTTCTACAATTATCGCATTTTTTACCACCAACACATTTCTTTTCGTAAAATGATTCATCGCTTTCTCTTTCACATAGAATTTTAGATATGAAATCATGGATAGTGGAAGGAGGAGGTCAATCTTTCCAAAATTTTCTACAAAATCAAGGAATGTGTCATAATATAACTCAAATTCCACATGATAATGACAACAACAAGTGTCACATACAATGACAGGTTTTACATACCATGGTTTTTGTTAAGCAAAAGCACTAATTGAGACATGAATTTCATGATTCTCTTCTTCGAACAAGTTGAACAACTCTATCTGAGTGGTTTCCAAGAAATATTTTTCATGTTTCTCATATTGATTTCGTGCTATTCTTCTTCTCATCACATCCCTTGCATTTGGCGAAACACTTGAATTTTTCTTCCAATATTCATATATTGTTTTTTTAACATTTTCTCCAAGTCTATATTTGTATGGTTTCCTACAAATAGCTCTGCAACAAGCAAGTTCATCATTTACATCTATTTGCAACTGAAATTTCCAATGTTTATGCAAAAAATTTCGTGAGGTTCCTAATGCTCATGCCATAGATTTTACCAAGAAAATATCTTTAGTACTTGATGAAACCACTTCCATATATATTTCTCTACGTACAACTGAAACATTTTTCTATCTAGATATTCTAATTGAATTTATAGCACTATTTATATTTTGTATTAAATTTTCCTTCATTTTTTTTTATCTTTTGTTGATTTTCGAATACCCAATAAAGTCGTAACTTCTTTTAATTTCCTTAATGATATGATATCTTTAAGCATTTTGGCTTCAACTGTCACAGTTTCCTTTATGAAGTATGTATAAAAAATGTGTTTAACATGATATCGTATAACATGGTCAGCTCTTTTATCTCCATATGTGTGAGCATCAACATTTTCTATCATCTCATCATCGACATTGAATTCATATGTATATATTCGAATGAATAGTACATAATAAGTTCACATATTCAATAAATAGCTAAATTAATTTAAATATCTATAATTACAATAATACGTGCATGTGTTCAACATATATGTGTGTGTGTGATTTAATTTTTCACTTGAATTTCTTTCAACATTTTCACCATCTTCAATCATTGGTTCAATATCTCTTTCAATTCTCTTTCAAAATTTTGTATCTCATCATCAATGTTTTGAGGAATATCTCTCTCTGTTTACATTGCAAAATATTTTTCAAATTAGTTCATCAAATAAAAATTAAGCTTCATGTTTTACACTAGAAAAATTTTAAATATCAAATTCATAATATTTACATTTACATAAATACTTCAACTTATAGTTGAGGTTGATTTCCCTTTCAATATTTGAGAGTGCTTCTCTCTTTATTTTTCGAGATTCTCTTGTCTCTTCACTACGTTCCTCATGGTCTCTTTTTTGATCATATTTTCTCATGCAATTCGTTCAATTTCCCATGATAATAGAGTATCAATTTCAAAAATTTTCCTTCAAAAATTTAGACAAAAACTCAATTAGAAGAAAACATCACAAAAGATATAAATATATATATAAAAAAAAAAACTCATTTTAAAAATTTTCCAAAAAATACATACTTCAATCCAAAACATTTACTTTAAAAAATCTGAGAAAAAAATGTCTTATAAAAATGAAACAAAGCTCAAGATATTTCCTTCCAAGTCCTGCAAAAAAAATTCATTTAAAAAGTTAGACAAAAACTCATTTTAAAAAATCATTATTGAAGATTTACTTCAACCCAAAACACGTACTCTAAAAAAATGTCACTTAAAAAAATACCTCCAAAAAATGTCCATTGAAAATTAATTTCAACTTCTTAAAAAATGTCACTTTGAAAAATACTTCAAAAAAACCGCTAAAAAATCATCACTTTAAAACATACCTCCAAAAAATGTGCTTTGAATATTAATCTTAAAAAAAGTCCTTTCAAAATTAAACCTAAAAAGACTCCTTTGAAAATTAAGCTCAAAACCTCTAAAAATAATGAAAATTAAGCCCAAATCCTCTAAAAACAAAATACCTTAAAAAAAAATGAAGCCCAAAAACAATCCAAAAAATGTATCACATACCTCCAAGAAATTTCCTTTGAATGTAATGTCCTTTTAATGTACCTCCAAGAAAAGTCCTTAAACTCAAAACAATCATTTGCAAAAATGTCCTTTGAATGTACCTCCAAGAAAATTCCTTAAAGCAAAAACAATCCTTTGCAAAAATGTCGTTTGAATGTACCTCCAAGAAAATTCGTTAAACCCAAAACAATTCTTTGCAAAATCAGACCAAGACGTTTGCAAAATCAGACCAAATGTGTGAAATTATGTGAAAATAATGAATGCTTTTACGCAATTTATATTGTTACGAAATGTTTTTTTTTAGGGGTTTCGTTGTATTTTCTGGCCAACAGAAAGCCAGGTAAAAGTTCGGTCAAAATTTTATAAAAATTCTGAATGAACTTTTATGTCGTTATAGTTGATGGGTCATCAGCGCAAAAAACAATTCAGCTGAAATTTTTTTAAGAGTTCGGCAAAACTAACACGTCTGCAATTACGCAGAACCAAGCTCTGAATACATATCTTCAACTTTTGACTGATTAAACTCCATGAAAAATTATGAAATAATTGTTGGAACCAAAACAAGAATTTTCATAATTCAATCTACTTTCAGGAAATATAAATTTTATGGAATTTCATCAATATTTACTAATTTTAATTAATTTTGTAATAAAACGAGTGCAAACAATTTCTGAAGATCATTATGATTCAGTGAAATCATAATTTTGTATCTTCCAAAATACATTGTAAAAAAAATTGAAAAAACTATGGTGCATTACATTGGTCTGTCGTCTGTAATGGGTAGTTTTTAGATTTTTAGTTTATATCTTATATGTTAAGAAATTTCCTGCGTCACAAAATGTATTCAAAATATGTAGTTTTTTCATATTGGACCAGTTCAAAAATTTCTAGTAAATATGATATGCATCAGTTGGCTTTGTAAATATAATGAAACCAAATGAGACTTTGTCTAGATTGTTGTAACACATTTTGTTTCTCAAAAACACAAAGTTTCAAAGAATACAACGCTGCATATTAGCATGACTTCTTATGAATCCTTTGATTGTTAAAAAACACACACTCAAAGAAATGATAAGTTGACATATCAAATGTGTATTAAAAAATTCCAAAAAGTAAGTAATAGAAAGCTAATAAAATTTCTGATAACTTTTATTTTTATCTCAAAATGAAATTCTAAACAGAAAATTTGTTTTGGCTTGCAGAAAGTTGAAGAACAGAAAAAAATGAATTTTTTTTTCTCAAAAAAGGGAAAAAATTATAACCCAACTTCACATTTAATGCCACTTTTGGAGTTTCTGGTGGATTTTCTAACCAAAATTGGGCGGAAAATTTTGAGGTGAAATCTTAATTGTGCTATTTAAATTGGTTTTTTTTACTACATATATGCATTCAACACCCTAAACAACCCCTAGGGCTCTTCGATTGTGCGTAGTTTACCCATAAAACTTGAATTTCAATGAATTCTTGAATGATTTTAGGGAAATTGGATCAGAAAAATAAATTAGAAAACTTTTCAAATATGATTATACTAAATACAATGTTTATAACAATGTGGATTTGTAAATTTGAAACATTTTGAATGCAAAGCATTTCAAATCTCGATAAAGTATGGGAAGCAATATAACATATTGTCTTAAACATGTTTTATGTTGTTTAAATTCTTTTCCTCTCTTTTAAAGTAATTTTTGTTTAAAATTAAGTTGATTATTTTAAAATGGGATAATAAAAATGTATTGGTATTTTTTTTAGAACATTAAATTAATTATATACCAAAAATACAATGCAAAATGGTGTAACACTAATTGTTATGCCATGAGACTCAGTTATTTTCACTATGTTGTTCTTTAGTATTTCAATAGCCCCATATTGCACCAACAATACTTTGCTCATTTTTCCCAAGAAAATGCTCTAAAATTTTTCCTAATCATGCACATTTTTAATAATTATATCTTAATTATCATATGGAAATTGTTTCAAACATTACACTATGATAATATCTAAGTTTTTCCTCCAGCTTGTTTTATCTAGGCCATTTACTAGAAAATTAGAGACAAAAGGATTCATTACATCACTCTATACTATTTTGTAAAAAAAACATTTTGTAATCGTATGTAAAATTTCTCCATGATTAAACAATATCATATCCATAATAATAAAAATAAAAATCTATATATAAACAAAGTCAATTTAATGATTACCAATGATCCATAATGTGTGTGTGTATATGTGTGTGTGTGTATACATATTATAAACAAAGAAATTACATGGTTACATAACATAACCCGATCATTATATATAATTAAATTTGTGCAAGTACTATGATTAACATACTACTCCATAGTTGGTCTCAGGTTAACTCTAGGGAGGTTACCAATGCAACTTCATAGGTAAATTAAAATTAATGCATGAATTAATGTATAGATCACTAGGACCCTAACAAAGATGCTCGAAAACCAGTTCCTTAACATCTTGCCTCTTCTCACAGCATGATTGAACTGTTCATTCAATTCCAAGGAACATTCTCGACTTTCTCACTTGAGACTGTCGGTGAACCGATTTCTACTTCCCTTCTCATCTCACCATCAATGAGATATGACAGTGGATATTAGTTGGCTAAGAATTAACCTAACTACCCTACCCCCTATTTGGAAACCCTTGTTCATTCTTACCTTTCTTCGTCGCTCTACAAATATTCAAGTTGGTGTTTGAATCCTTATCATGCTAGGGATGACACTCATCATTTGGGCTTCGGTAACCCCCATTGCATCACAAACTAGGAGGTTTTTGCTGGAGGGAGTAGTTCCCACTCATTCACTAGTTCCGGTCTCTTGTATGAGTTTACAGGTATACATAATACTTTTATATTTGTCTTCTTTTATTATGTTACTGGATGGTTTATGGTTACATCTCAACATAATGATGGCTTGTATTACTCGCCCTCACAGGTATTTCCAGGGTTGTTTGAGTATGTCGCTGAGCTGCTCAACAGACTGCGTGAAAAATGTTGGGCATGTGTTATATTCTTTCCACGACTAGCCCCACACATTTTACGTTGCACCGGGCACAGCAGGGGGTCACAAGGGGGGAGGCAACCCCCACTGTTGGGGTCCGAGGCAGCGCCCCGACGAAAATTATTTTGGTGTGCGGACCCACTCATAGGCGGACCCACCCATGTTTTGTGCATGAGTTTGCACATGGTTTTGGGGTACGATGGTTTTCGGCCCCTGGTATTTTGTAGATCCGGTCAAGGGAACTACGGTTATGTTCTAATCCAGGGTTAATGGATTGGGGTTTATGTATGCTTCGGCATGTATATATATGTGTTGTAACATTAAAAGGAATATAATGAAAAATCAAGCTGGTCGTCCCGATTTGGGATCCAGGCAAAAATCTCTGTGTTTATCTGTTTTATGTTTTATGCTCTCGCTATTGTTTATTTTTTGTTATAAGATTCGTGTGTAGATAATTTTTGTTCAGGGTTAAAACCTACATTTGGTATCAGAGCTATTTTGGCTTCAAGGGGATGCCTTTGCTGCTGAGGGTTTTTTGCTCGGGCCTGAGGTAGACCCTGTTCAGTGGGAGATCTGTGAGATCGATTCTTGCGGTGAAAGAAGATGGCGAGCGGCGGAAAGATAGAGATCAAGAAATTTAATGGTCATAGTTTTGAGTTGTGGAAGCTCAAGATGGAGGATATGTTGGTGGATAAAGATTAGTGGATCGCGTTACATCCAGGTACTAAACCAACGGCAATGTCAAATGAAGACTAGAAGAAACTGGATCGGAAGGCTAAGAGCACAATACAGTTGTGTGTCTCAGATTCAGTACTATTGAATGTATCTGGGGAAGCTACGGTGAAGAATTTGTGGGAAAAACTTGGGACTTTGTACCAATCTAAGTCTCTGGTGAATAAGTTTTTCCTGCGGAAAAAGATGTATAACCTGAGGATGAATGATCGAGACTCGGTGACAGAGCATCTAAACGCCTTCAATACTGTCGTAAGTCAGCTATCATTTGTTGATATTAAAATCTCAGATGAGGATAAGTGCATCAGTTTGTTGTGTTCTCTTCCAGACTCATGGGATATTTTGGTTATTGCAATAGATAGCAATACAACCACCTTGAATTTTTATGACATTGTCTCAGCCTTACTGTCGGAGGAAATGAGACGGAGAAATATGGAGGGCCAGAATGGAGATTCCTTATCTGTACGAGGAAGGTCACAAAAAAAAACAAGAATAACGTTTCGAGTGGGAGATCCAAATCTAGAGGGAGATCTAAATATCTTGGAAATTTTGTAAAGGTATGCTAGAAATGCGAAAAGGAAGGGCACTACAAAATGGACTGCATATCTAAATCTCCTGAGAAAGGAGAGGGATTTGATCATGCTCCTTCTGTAGAGGAAAAAACCACCTCAGATGAAGGTGGGGATGTGTATTTGGCTTCTTATTCAAATACACATGTAGATCATGAGTCATGGTTGATTGACTCAAGTGCATCCTTTCACTTCACTCCCCATATGGATTGGTTCTGCGAGTATGAGAAATATGATGGTGATGTCTTCCTAGGGGATGATAGGAAGGCCAGAATCATCGGACGTGGAAAGGTCAAGCTGAAGCTGCAAGGTGGAAGGACTAGAACACTTCTTGGTGTTCTGTATATTCCTACATTGGCTAGAAATCTGATTTCTGTAAGCAAGACGGACGATGCAGGTGTAAAAACAGTGTTCGAGAAAGATGCCTGCAAGATGGTTCGGGGAGCACTGGTATTAATGCGGGGAGTTCGGACTGGAACTCTGTACAAGCTACAAGGTAGCACTTTTATTGATGGGTGTAATAGTTATGTGGTTCCTGAAAGTGGAGCGGAAATCCTAGCTGTCTCTGGAGAAAAGGCCATGTTCTGGCATCAAAGGCTTGGACATATTGGAGAGAAGGGCCTTCGGATACTACATAGAAATGGTATGGTAGAAGGTATGACTAATTTCTCTCTGGATTTTGATTTTTGTGAACATTGTGTATATGGGAAGCAGAACTGGGTGAGTTTTCCTTCTGGTGCTAAGAGGGTGAACAAGATATTAGAACTTGTGCACAGTGATGTGTTTGGACCTATGTCAGTTCCATCACTGGGAAACTCTGTGTACTATGTTTCATTTATAGATGACTTCTCAAGGAATACATGGATATATTTCTTGAGGAAGAAATCTAAAGCTTTTGACAAATTTAAAGAATTTAAAGCTCTGGTGGAAAACCAGACAAAGAAGAAGATAAAGGCGCTGAGGACAGATAATGGTGGGGAGTTCTGCAAGAAGGAATTTGAAGAGTTCCGTAACAAGTGTGGTATATCATGACAGAAGACTACTCCATACACACCTCAGCAAAATGGAGTTACAGAAATAATGAACAGGTCACTGATGGAAAAGGCAAGAAGCATGCTTAGTGGTACTGGGTTAGGACAAGAATTCTGGGCAGAGGCAGTGGAGACTGCATGCTATCTATTTAACATATCACCTTCATCAGTGTTGGAGGATAAGACTCCACATGAGGTATGGACTGGTAAGAAACCCTCTCTTTCACATCTAAGGGTATTTGGATGTGATGCATATGTACATGTTCCAAAGGAGAAAAGGACCAAGTTGGATAATAAATCTAAAAGGTGCATCTTTATTGGGTATAAGGATGGTTTAAAAGGTTACAAGCTTTGGAACCCGGAAACAAGGAAGGCTGTGTACAGCCGAGATGTGGTGTTTAGAGAGGTGAAAGATGTTGTTAAACATGAAATCATACCAAAGGAACCTGAGAAGATAGAGTTTGAGCTAAAGGAGGATGAATCAGACTCTACAACAGAAGAAGATTCATAAGAGGAAGAGCCACAGCTTGACTTTGAAAATCTCCGATTCGAAAGGAAACCTTGAAAGAGTATAGTCCATACTTTCTATTCGGGTTTCTTAACTAGCTGATGATGATCTGAGAACTTTCGAAGTGGTAGATTCGGAAGGATGGAAAACTCAAGGAGGCCATTGTTGATAAAATGGCATCCCTTTTCAAAAAAAATAGACATAGGATGCGGGTAGGTTACCCAGTGAAAGAGAGCCCATCGAGGAGAAAATGGGTGTTTGTAAGAAAGAAGATGAATGTAGAGAGCAAGGGTCGAGAAATACAAATCCTGATTTGGTAGCAAAAGGTTATTCCCAAGTGCCGGGAATTGATTTTGGTGATATTTTTTCTCCTGTTGCCAAGGTTACTTCTATTAGATTACTTTTATCTGTTGCTGTTGCATTTGATTTTGAGATAGAACAGATGGATGTGAAGACAAAATTTCTTCATGGGGATTTAGAAGAGGAGATCTACATGAAGCAACCTGAAGGCTTTATGGTGAAGGGTAAGAAAGAATTGGTATGCAGGTTGAAGAAGTCTCCGTATGGGTTAAAACAGTCACCAAGGATGTGGTATCAGAAATTTGATACCTATATACGGGGACTTGGCTTCACCAGAAGCAAGGAGGATCACTGTGTTTATTTTAAATTAATTAGTGACCATGTTATTTATTTGGTCTTGTATGTGGATGATATGTTGTTGATTGGAAATGACAAAGAAATTATCCAAGATTTGAAGACCCAGCTGTTCTCCAAATTCGACATGAAGGATCTTGGTGTTGTAAACTATATTTTGGGCATGGAAATTAAGAGAGATCGGGCAAAGAGGAAGCTCTGGTTAAACCAGAGGAAGTATGTCGAGACTATATTGCAGAGGTTCAATATGCAAGATAGTAAACCGATGAATGTTCCTATTCCTGTAGGTGTAAAGCTGTCTGCTGAACAGTGTCCCAAGACACAAGAAGAAGAGGAGTATATGTCCCGTGTTCCATATGCAAGTGCAGTGGGTAGCTTGATGTATGAAATGGTCTGTACTAGACCAGACATTGCACATGCAGTGGGAGTATTGAGCAGGTTTATGTCAAACCCAGGGAAGGAGCATTGGACAACAGTGAAGCGGGTTTTCAGATATTTACGTGGCACTAGCAATTATGGCTTGTGCTACCAGGGAAGACCAAGATTGGAAAGAATGTTGGACATTCATGGTTTTGTTGATGCAGACTGGGCTGGAGATCTGGACCAAAGAATATCTACAAGTGGGTATGTGTTTAGCCTATTTGGAGGCTCAGTCAGTTGGATGAGTAAAATACAGTCTGTAGTGGCTCTTTCAACTACAGAGGTTGAATACATAGCAGCCACTCATGCAAGCAAGGAAGCAGTTTGGTTGGAGAGATTGTGTTCAAGTATGGGGTTGGTACAACAAGCTATAAGGATAGACTGTGATAACCAAAGTGCAATTTTCTTGGCTAAGAACCCTGCTTATCATTCAAAGACAAAGCACATTGATGTTCAATATCACTTTTTTAGAGATATGGTTGAGGCTAAAAGGGTGTTGCTGGTTAAGGTGGACACTTTGAAGAATGTTGCAGATGCATTGACGAAGTCTGTGAGCACTCAGAAGTTCTCTTGGTGTAGAGAAACAATGGGTGTTGAAGAATTGGCCCAATGACTAAGCTCTCATGTGGCCCCCTATGGAAAGAAAACAACAAGTGGGAGAATGTTGGGCATGTGTTATATTCTTTCCACGACTAGACCCATGCGTTGTATGTTGCACTAGGCGCAGCAGGGGGGTCACAAGGGGGGAGGCAACGCCCACTGTTGGGGTCAGGGGCAACGCCCGGCGAAAATTGTTTTGGAGTGCAGACCCACTCATAGGTGGACCCACCCATGTTTTTTGCATGAGTTTACACATGGTTTTGGGGTATGATGGTTTTCGACCCCTGGTATTTTGTAGATCCGGTCAAGGGAACTATGGTTATGTTCTAATCCAGGGTTAATGGATTGGGGTTTATGTATGCTTCGGCATGTATATATATGTGTTGTAACACTAAAAAGAATGTAATGAAAAATCAATTTGGTCATCCCGATTTGGGATCTAGGGGAAAATCTTTATGTTTATCTGTTTTATGTTTTATGCTCTCGCTATTGTTTATTTTCTGTTATAAGATTCGTGTGTAGATAATTTTTGTTCAGGGTTAAAACCTACAAAAAATGTGACAGGTGGGTCTTAACACTTAATACCATCCAAGAAATTATTTTCTTAAAAGAATTGTATTATGGCAACATATAAGGCCATTTTCTTGGTTCTTACAGGGGTTTTATTCATCAATATTGAGGAGTTGTATTGGCTCTTTCGCCATGATAGTTTGTGTTCTTTCATTTAATGGGTTAGAATCCTTCGGCTGCGGACGAGGGTTTTATATAATTGTTCTCCATTTTCAATTTGATATGAATGTAAACGCCGTGAGTTCTGAAATTTGTATCTTTGTTGGATTAATTAAAAGACTATTGTGTTATGGATGAAAAACTGTGTTATTTATTCACCTAGCACTTCAATATAATATACAGGGTTTTCATCCTGAACTGTTTAATATTTAATTCTATCATTCACCTACTGTATAGAGGTTATGCTATGTGAATTGTGGCCATATTGAATATTATTGTCTCCTTTTAATTTTTATTCATGTTGGACTCTTGTGGCAACATTATAGGGTTTTTATGAAAATAATGATGTTTACAGATTGATGAAATTTTGAACAGAGAATGAGATTAACTCTGTAATTTCTATGTCATTTCTTTTCCTATAGAATGATATCACAGGGGCTTCATGCAATGAACCTCTGACGTATCACATGTTCGCGGCATATTAAACAACACCCTTAATTTGAATACATATTGGAAAATACCGCTAAAAATAACAATATTTAACCCCCTGCCAATATGAACCCAATACACCTTCCCAATTTAAAAAAATCCTACTTCCCCTAGATATTGTAGGTATCCATTTTTCATTAACCTTTTTTATACCCCTTTATATTCTTTAATTAAATTTGAGCTCCATTTTTTATACCATCCAATATAAAATCACTTTACCCCCTATATATTATGTCATTTTTCCCTCAATATATATCCCCCAATATGGACCCACATGGTATGGTATTTCTCCTCAGGTGAAGACCCCCTGAATTATATAAATATATTCTGGATCGATATATTTTTTACTATGTGAATGTGCTTATTTAGTTTTCCATTATTTCCCGCCTATGTGTGTATTGGTATATATAAAATTACTCTGTTTTCCTGCAATATTTCTTAAATTTACTTCAAAGCTTGGTTGGGACAGGAAGACACTGGTTCCCTAATCGATGCATGGATAAACTCTTTACCATTTCATTGTGGCCTCTTACATATGATCTATAAAGAAAATATTACAGTCTAACAAGGCTGCTTCTGATTGTGTTTAAGATGGTATTGCTTTCAAGATAAGACTTAGTTAAAAATTTGTATGGTAAGATTGGGACTGCTTACATAGTTTAAAAACTATTCACTTAATTTCACACTTTTAAAGTTCTAATCTATGCTTTATTAATTTTATTCAGTTTCTTCTCTTATATGGTTTAATCCCAAGGGGACTAGACTTGCTTCATTTCCCTACTGGAGTAGTCCAAACCCCTCAGTAATTCCCACACCCTAATGATGATTGATCATTACCCTAATGGCGAACCTGCACTGAAAACATTCTTGGATTAATAATTATTTTGTAAATTGTCAAACTTTATTTATTTTTTTACCAACATTTATGTTCATGACTTAAATGATGTTGAAATACTTAAGTTTATACGACACTAAATGAGTGCTCATTTCCATAATTTCTTAAAAATAGTTTAATTTCAGTTACTAAGCCCTTCCCAACAAACTACTTTAGCATAAAAATTGTAAACAAAATATGTATATGCACTTATTTGATTCAACTAACAATCCTCAACAAGGTTATTTTATCCTCCCATCAATGAGAAAGGAAATCACGGCCACTTTTCCCCACCGAGCTTCTGCTCCTAGATAGTTGACACATTTTCTTCACAGGTTAACTCCTAGGGCAACAATACAATGGTCCAGCCTATAGTAACAAGAAGGATTCTCCACTCACACTATGTCCATCTTGGGAGCTGTAATATTCCAAATTATGAAAATCAAGAATATAGATCATAAAACTAGAAAATGTAATAAAATATCAATACATCAATAGGAGAAAACCATGGAGCCATTTTATTACACATTATAGCAGAAGAATGAGCATAATATCTTGAGGAAAAATTCATTCAAGCTAGGCAAAATGAGCCTTAAATGACAAAGTACATAAAATATGAAATGTTGTTGCTACATAAAATGTCAGAGGACATGTGACTGTACAGTCCTATGGATAATAACTATAGGGTAGAACTAAAAATACATAGAACTGATGATATAATGCTTATAAAATGTCAGGATCACAGATCTAGGCTTTCTAGCACCAATCCAAGACAACCCAGGAGGGGTTTCTTGAAATACACAATGTTATTAAATGGGCTCCAAAAATAGAAGAAAATAGTGATCAATGCCTTATAAATAAGCCACTTCAAGGGGGCAACCTCCAATACAATACATAAATGAACAAATTCTTGGATGTTAAAAAATGAAAAAACCTCCTTTCTATGCATAGGAGTCCATGGGGCCACAATGTAATCCTAGTCAACCTAACAATAATAATGTAATGGCACAATAATAATAATATGGGGGTTACAGGGGTAAAACAATAACAATAAGGGACTATACTAGTAATATAGGTACATAACACACAAAATGAAAGTTGCAGCCCTGGGGTAAATAACGCACTACAACTGGATAAATTCTATGAGGTGGATGATATGATGAAAAAATGGTTGATACTCCTCCCTACTAATCCTCCGAATCAAGGGTTGCTCCCCTCACTGGAAAACAACCTCACAAACTTGGGCACTAAACCATCCATTGCAACTTCCCTGCAAAATAACATGGTTTTTGAAGGAGATTTCACTTCTGAAGATGGTTGAAGCTTGGTCTGATTCCGAATGGTTGAAATGAAGCTCAATGAACCTCCCAATAGGCCTTTCAGATGAAGGGATGCTCCCCTCACTGGAAAACAAACTCACAAACTTGGGTACTTGATCCTCCACTCCAACTGCCCTACAACATAACACAATTCTTGAAGGATACTGCATTGCTGATGAAGGAAGGAGCTTGGCCTAATGCCGGATAGTGGATTGAAGCTCAAAGGAACCTCTCCTAAGTGGGCACTTGAAGTCCCCCGAAGATGTGGGTGGGATTTCCAGTCGGAAACATTCTTATACTAAACAACATAGCATACTTCGCTAAACAGCTGAAGCGTGTATAAATTCATAAAAGAACAAACATAAAAATATTCAAAATGCCTTCTATGGCTACCATCCCCTTCCTTATATTCTTGGTCAGCTTCCTCACCCCTCGTCCCACTCACTAATGATGCTACTCTCATTCATACACTCCTCCATCATAACTGTGCTATCCTCTAATAAGTCTCCACTACCTCCATGATAGCGTTGTTGATTTGGTCAACCTTGACCCCATCCTCATGCTTTAGCCCCTATTCACACACAAGATTGTTTTATTCAGCTGATAAAATGATCCACATTCACATTAGAAGTGGTTTTATTCCTACTAAGGAGATTTATGGGTCACTCTACCCTCGTATTCATCTATCTAAATAACAAAATAACAAAATCAATATTCCAACTAGTTGAAAGCTAATTAGGAACATTACAGTCCTCCCCTCCCAAATGTTGATTTTCCTCAAGCAACTACTGTTGAGCTCCAAGAATTTTCTTTCTTCCACCACATTCCACTCCATTTCTTTTGTCCATTGTTAATTTCAGGCTCAAATGATCAATAGAATTAGTTCAAATTGCTTTGAGAATGAATATCATGACTAACTTCCTAAGTTTTTATTATTTTGTCATTGTAGTACTTTTTGAACTAAATCTAGCTACAAAATGCAGACATTCTATAGCTAGTTACCAATTCTACAGCCGGCTTAATGACTACACAGGTTCCAGGTGTAATCTCAGAGAAAATCACATATGGTCATATTCCACATCATCTCCTTATCATTTGTTGCTCTCCATGAAGTTTGAACGGAATCCTGTTGGCGGTTATGCACGTGGGAACTCAAATTAGGAGGTAGACTCTTAACAGGATAAGGACAGTCCAGATGTCCTTAATCATATTACGAGACCACCTTCAGAGTTCTAGTTTGATTCTAATTACGAAAGACAATTATTCCTATGTTATCTCAGATACGGTTATGTAATTTTGTTATAAATATGCTCAGGAAACCGAGGGACAAGGTTAGATTTTATGGTTGATTTCTAGATTTCAGAAGTCTGAAAACACTCTGTTTTGCAGTAATTTCTCTTTAATGAAAGAAGCATCATTTCCTTGAAAGCATTGAATCAATATTGAAGTAGATTTCGTGCTACTCTAGTGGTAGAGGGCCCCTGCTACCTGAGCAGCCTTGTTTATACGGTTTAGATAAGTATTTTAGTCCTGTTTTCATTTCTAGCTTAAGTAGATTTCTAAATTTTATGTTTCATACTTGTTTCATTAATCATTACAGCTATACTTACTCTTATAAACTCTTCCAAAATATCATTACGATGAATAAGGCATAGCTGCGGTGTTGTAGATTTTAGTTGCATTTCCTTTTGTTAATTATCACAGTTAGATTTACTCTAATAAACTCTTCCAAAATATCATCACGATGAATAAGGCATAGTTGTGATATTGTAGGTTTTAGTTGCTTGTTTACACTAAGTGTCACAGCCGGTCTTACTGTTACAAACTCTTCCAAAACATCATTAACAACGAATAAGAAACAACTGAGGTGTCTTAGATTCTAGTTGTATTTGCTTTCAGTTTTATGTTTATGTTCAATTGCATTGAATAATATAGCCATACTTCTTTTCACAAACTCTTCCAAAATATCATTCATATTGAACGAGATGGGTTGTAGAATTCCTTAGGTTAGTTGCATGTTAATTTAGTTACAACACTCCAGAGGTAGAATGCATTTAGTTCAGCTCTGTCACTACATTTCAGTTTGATAATGGCATTTTAGTTTAACACTGTTCACTGTACTCCAAGTAGACTAGTAGCACTCTAGTTTAGTCTTAGCTCAATGTATTAACATTCCAGTTTAGTTGCTATCCATTGCATTCTAAATTGTATTATTTATTAAATTTAAACACTACGGTCTTCATTATTTACAAAACTTCTTTTGTTCCAAACTCATATTAATACATAATCATCTGGACAGAAGCTAGTATCAGTCTAAGGCCTGGAGTATTTTGCAACCTTTTTACCATTTCACAAACAAGCCTTTTCTCAAAGACTATTCTAAAAAGGAAATTTATAACTTTTGAGTGAGGCCTAGTGGTGTTAAATTGAGTTGCAGAACAGAATTAGAAGCTAGTTTAGATTAGAAATCTTATTGTGCTACAAATTTTTTTTTCCAAATATATTCCAATAAACCTTTAATCATGGATGAGATGTTGTAACATTGTAAGTTGATTGTTTGATTGTTTAATTAGGAGAACTTCATTTATACTTAACTTTTCCATTTCTCAAGCTCTTCCAACACATCTTTAATGAATGAATTGGATAAGTTTAAGTTCATGTTGTGATTTATTTTCTTGCATTGAAGTCATTATCAAACTTTTCATTTTTTGTTTGCCATCCATATTTTAGGCTTTGTTATGTTTTAACACAACCAATAGCTTCTTTTCACTAGCACTTAGTTCTTTCCTTTTTCAACATAAAACCATAAAACCAAAAACATCATAAAACACTAAACACAACGTAGTGATAAACAAATACCTAGGCACATATAGTGCATCACACTTCAACAGTTTACTAGCCCTGGTTGACAATTAATGAACTCAATTTAGGAACACTAGGTTGAGCACAAACATTTTGGCACCGTTGCCGGGGAAGTGTAACTAGGTAGCCTTGTTTCTTAACTCCCAAAAACAATTATATGCATAGAGAGAGAGACTCAATGGGTAGATTCATAAGAAGTATAAGCATAAGCTTGATTCCTAGAACACCACTTGTTTCACCTAGACCAAGAGCCAGCACACCTCTAGCTCAGAACCACATTCCATCCTTTACTGATCCTAGACTTCTGGAAGACTTAAGATAAGATATTCCATTAGAAATACCTTCCACTTCATCCACTGAACTTGTCTTAGAAGAAGATTCAAGGACTCCTGCTGGAGACATAAACGTTTCCACTTCCATAGAAGAATCAACTATGGAAGAAGAAGGGGGAAGAGGAGTCTTTAATGGAGAACACACATTATTTGGAGGGGGTAGAGGTAGAGGTAGAGGAGAAGGAGGTAGAGGTGCAGAAGGTGAAGGAGGCGGAGGAAGAGGTAGAAGAGAGATGGGAAGCTCTTTTGGGTTTCCTATAGTAGATGAAGAAACCAATACAACTATGAAAAATATTTCACCCTCTGTCCTTCCAAACTTCTATGGACTTAAAAATGAAGATCTTGAAACCTTCCTATTTGAATTTGAAGTCCTGTGTAGAACTTATGACTACTTACAACATGCTCAAAAACTTAAACTATTCCCTTCAACATTGAAAGGAGCAGCATTGAAGTGGTTTATGGGTTTGATCAACAGTTCTATTAGGATATGGGAAGACATGAAACAAGCATTTCTAGAGAGGTATTTGGATTATTGTATGCCAATCAATCATAAGGAGGAAGTGTTTAAGATGCTACAAAAAGAAGATGAAAATTTGGAAGATTTTTTGGAGAGATTTCATTACAACATCAAAAGAGCAAAAATGGAGAACTTAGATCAAGACACTTTAAAAGCTCTCTTGTTGAAGACAATTAGGGATGAATGGTTGGATATCCTTAACATGATGGGAAAGGGGGATATATCTAAGCTCACATTACCTGAAATATCTAATTTATGTATTAACCTTTCAAGAGGGAAATCCAAAACCGTAAAAGGCCCAAGAGACCCTGCTCTTGCAAGGGCAAGTAAGTCTGCTTCTAGGACAGTAAGTAGGGCAGAAATATGACATATGCTTAATGATTTCAAATCTGATATCTTAGGGAGTCTTAGTGAACAAATAGACACCCTTAAGTTACAAAACAAGCAAAACGCTGAATCTGATTCTTTAGCAATCTTTTGTCCCAAATGTATAAAGAAGCATGGCTTGAGAGAGTGTCCTTTGGATGCAAAATTTGTAGAGACTTGTGTAATTTGTTCAGAAAAACATGAGACCAAGAGTTTTCCTTCACTTCCTGGTCTTAAAGCTGTCTTTCAAGAGGAAACTTCTGCAAATTCCATAGAATCTCTTAATTTTGTCTCTAGAAGGCCTTGGCAAGGACCTCAAACACAAGGATTTCATGATCAAATGTATAATCAACCCCCACCAAATTGGAATTCTTGGCAGCAACCTTGGCCCCAATTTCAAAATCAATCTCAAGCTTGGGCACAAGGTTCAAAAAATCCCTATGGAAGATACTCTCGGTACTATCAGTATCCACCATCCTATCCACCATATCCACATTTTCCTTCTCAACAAAATTTTCAACAAAATCCTCAAAATCCACAATATCAAAATCAACCACTCCCATTACCATTTCCTCAAAAATCAAATCAATTGCCCGCTCAACCCATACCAAACCCCAACAATAAAAATCCTCAGAATACATACATGATAGAAGGCCAACAGTTTCCAACTTATTTAATTACTCCTCTAGACCTTAGTGATGTTCAACTTAGGTCTAGAAGAATACTTGAAAAGAGGAAAACTTCTGTGATTATACAAGAACAAGACAACTCTTAGGAAGACTCTCTACGGGAAAATAAAATTCTTGAAGAAGACATATCTTTTCAGGACCCAAACATTGAAAAATCAAACAAAAAGAACCAATAATTTCAACTCCTGTATTAGAGCAGCCATCAACATCCACTCCTACACATCCCTTTACAGAAATATTACAAATTGATAGGGGTGTAGAAAAAGAAAGTATGGTGCCTAATTATGATTTCCTACATGAGCTGAGAAATGTTTGCATTAAGATTCCATTATTACAAACCATCAAGGAAATTCCAAATTTAGCAAAAACAATAAAGTAGTTGAGTATGAAGAAAACAAGAAAAAGAATAAGAGAGACAAAGAAAATTCAACTGGAAGGAAAAATAGCAAATATCATGATGGGTAAGATTTCTATTCCGAAGTATCTAGACCCAGGAAATCCAGTTGTTAAAATTCACATCAATGGAATTGAGATCCAAAACACACTCATTGATTTAGGAGCAGCAATCAATATCATGAGTAGACAAATCATGGATAAAATGAAACTTCCTAATATTCTCTTTACACCCACATTATTACAATTAGTAGACAGATCTGTGATCAAACTTGATGGGGTAATAGAAGACATTCCAGTGTCCCTAGATTCTTGGGAGTACCCTATGGATTTTATGATCCTAACTCCTAAGAATAATCTAGGAGGACATCCTATTATATTAGGGAGACCTTGGTTAGCTATAGTTGATTCTTTCATTAGTTGTAGATCCGGTGATATGTACATCTCTGATGGTAGTTCAACTAAGAAATTCACTTTGTATCCTCCAGCAAGGACAATTACAGATTTAGATTATACTCAATGGATAGAGGATGAAGAAGACTTACAACCTCTCTTCACAATTTCAGAAATTAGTGAAGATAGTCAAATTCTGAATACTTTAGAAAACTTTGAATCCTCTTCAGAATGCAAACATGAACAATTTCAAGAAGAATCCAACATTGAGTTTTTATCATCAAGACAAATGTCTCTTCATTCTATGGATAAATTTGGCAGCTCTACAAGTGAGATATTTCCAGGAAAAACTTTAAACATAAACAAGAACCTAGAAAAATCTCAACAAGAAGAGCTAGTCAAGATCTTACAGAGACATTCTTCTGCATATGCATGGGAGTATAGTGATATGAAAGGGATAAGCCCCAAGACTTGCACTCATCACATCTACATAGAGGAAAATTGTAAACCAATCAAACAACCTCAAAGACGGATGAATCCAAATCTTAGGGAGATTGTTAAAGAAGAATTGCAGAAATTGTTGAATGTCAACTTTATCTATCCTATTTCAGATAGTCAGTGGGTTTCTCCTTTGGTAATTGTACCAAATAAAAATGGTAAATGGAGGGTATGTATTGACTACTGAGAATTAAACAAAGCTACTCTTAAAGACCATTTTCCCTTACCTTTCATAGATCAAGTGTCAGATACAGTAGCTGGCAAAAAGTACTTCTCATTTCTAGATGGGTTTAGTGGTTACAATCAAATTCAAGTAGCACTTGAAGATCAAGACAAAACTACATTTACCTGTCCTTGGGGTACCTATGCTTACCGAGTGCTGCCATTTGGATTATGCAATGGACCTGCAACATTTCAAAGGGCAGTATTAGGAATTTTTTCAGATCTAACACATGATTGTGTAGAGGTATATATGGATGATTTCATAGTTTATGGAAACACATTTGAAGAAGCCTTGGTAAACTTGGAAAATGTCTTAAAAAGATGTAAAGAAGAAAATCTTTTACTTAGTCATGAGAAGTGTTTTATGATGTTTATTGAAGGAATTGTTTTAGGACATCACATTTCGGGGGATGGGATTAGAGTTGATGAGTCAAAAGTTGAAGTCATCTCTAAATTATCTATTCCAAGTTGTCAAAAAGATGTTAGGATTTTTCTAGGATTTACAGGATATTATCGAAGATTTATAGAAAACTTCACCAAGATAGCATCTCCACTCTTCAAATTACTTACCAAAGATTGTGAATTCAAATGGAATTCTAATTGCCAGTTAGCCTTTAAGACCCTGAAAACAAAAATTTCTGAAGCACCTATTTTAAGGGGACCTAACTGGAAGTTACCTTTTCATATTTCAACAGATGCCTCAGATACAGCTCTAGGAGCAGTATTGGGACAAAAAGACCTAATTCCTTATGCCATCTACTATACCAATAAAAATTTGACTTCTTCAGAGTTAAACTATACTGTAACTGAAAAAGAGTTTTTAGCTGTTGTTCATGCCATAAACAAATTCAGACACTATATAACAGGCTATGAAACTTTTGTTCACACAGATCATTCTACAATTAGATATCTAATGAATAAATCAATCACTAATGGCAGAGTCATACGATGGTTATTGCTTTTACAAGAATTCAACATTACCATTCTAGATAGGCATGGAAAACAAAACACAGTAGTTTATTTCCTATCTAGACTCCAAAACATCCAAGACAATACCCCAGTTGAAGATCAATTTCCTGATGAATATCTTTTTGCAATTTCTACTCAGACTCCTTGGTTTGCTGACATTGCTAATTATTTAGTTTCAGGGAAATTCCTTTCAATAATGAATGCAAGAGATAAAAGAAAAATCATTTATGACAGTAAAAAATATTCATGGGTTGCTAATGAGTTGTACAGGACAGGTCCAGATTTTATCATTAGGAGATGTGTTCAGGAAGATGAGATGCCTGAGATTCTCAAAGCATGGCATGATGAACCTTGTGGCGGACACTTTGCTGATAAGAGGACAGCCTATAAGATCCTTCATTTAGGATATTATTGGCCATCCCTTTTCAAAGATGCTAAAGAGTATGTCAAAAGGTGTGACAGTTGCCAAAGGGTAGGGAAACCTTCTCCTTCAGGTGAGATGCCATTACAACCTCAGGTACATATTGAACCTTTTGAAAAATGGGCTTTGGATTTTGTAGGAACTATTAGTCCTCCATCAAGACAAAAGAGATATATATTAGTTTTCACTGATTATGTTACCAAATGGGTAGAGGCCAAGCCATTACTTTTTGCTACTGAAGCATCTGTAGTTAATTTTCTTTTTGAGGATATTTTTACTCGTTTTGGTATTCCAAGGGAAATTGTTATAGATCAAGGAGCTCAATTCACATCAAGGCTAGTGGAAAAAATTATGGAGAGGTACAGAATCAGACACATAAAATCTACTCCTTATCATCCACAAGCAAATGGTCAAGTGGAATCTACTAATAAGGTCATTGAAGGGATCCTAACAAAGACTTTTCATTTACATAGAAGAGATTGGGTGGATAGGCTTCCTGAAGCCTTGTGGGGCTATAGAACTACATGGAGAAGCACAACAGGCCATACTCCTTATGAACTTGTTTATGGAAAGCAAGTTTTGTTTCCCATAGAGTTCCAGATTCAAACTTTCAAAATGGCAGTTCAGCTAGGACTTGATCTATCAGAGGCAGAAAAGCACAGATTGGAGCAGATTAATGAATTGAATGAGATCAGACAAGATGCAGTTTAGAAAACAAGTATAGTCCAATAGCAAAGGACTAGATGGCATGACAAGTACATCAAGGAGAAGAAGTTCAAAGAAGGTGACTGGGCTCTCTTGTTTGATTCAAATTTCAAGGATTTTCAAGGTAAATTTCAAACACATTGGCTTGGGCCATATGAAATTGTGAGAATTTTTTACAATGGAGCAATAAAAATCAGGACAATAGATGAAGAAGAGGTTACTTTTCTTGTGAATGGTCATAGATTGAAGCTGTATCACAAACCACTCTCAAGAGAATAATTTGTCAAGAAGTTCCAGGAAAACAGTGATGTGAAGTTAATGAAGAAGAATCTTTCTTCTTCATCAACTTAATTGAATTTTCTGAAGTCATATATATTGAAAAAAAAAAAATAATAAAAAAAAAATAAATAAATAAAAATAAAAGTATGAACATGAAAACCAATCACTGATTGGCATGTTTATATAGAAAAGATAGAGTGAAAATCAGAATTTTTCTGACACTCTAACTTTTCCATTTTGTTTTTTCTGCAAGAAGTTGTTACAAAATCATAAGTGCAAATCCATTTCACTTATGGTCCATCTCATTTCATCCATTCATATTCCATTTCATTCATTCATTCATACTCCATATCACTTCATTCATTCATACTTCACTTCATTCCATATTTCATTCATTTCATTCCATACTTCATCCACCTCATTTCAATTCCAGATTTTTAAAGTTTGATGTTTTTCTGCAATTAAATAATACATATCATGAATTGCAGCCCACTTCTCATACTTCACTCCATTTCACAAGTTTTGATCCATTCCACTCCATTATTAATTTCATTCATACTCCATCCTACCATATTTCATTATTCATTTCATACAACCTTTCATCATTCCAGCTTCAAACCATATTCAAAGTTCTCTATAGGTACATTCTACAATCAATCAGACATTCTGTAGCCAGTCAGACATTCTGCAGCCAGGCCGACATTCTGCAACCAGAGAGCCTGAAAGCACTATCTAGTAATCTTCTGCATATCCAAGAACAAGCAAATTCAAGGGAGTTATGAAGACTCAAAAAGTAACGATTTTCAGGGGAGAAAAAAGCATATGAAGATCACAAGAAAATCAAAACAAAGGCAAAGGTATGAAATTATTATGGTGACATATCATGAAAAATTTTAGCATAGTTCAGTTATATATTATTCAAAAAGTTGTTTTAATTAATTTTGTTGATCATGCCTAACAAACCTCCCGCAAAAAATTTGGATAAAACTACTTCTATTCTGCCATTTCAAAACCCATATCCGATCATCATTTAAAAATTTAAATGATTAAAGTGCTGAAGTGATTGGATTAGTCACGTCACTGAGCATTTAATGATGATTTTTGGATTCATTACAAAATATCTCCGCGGTCTTTCCTTCTGTGATATCTTTCAACTCATATACATCATCGTCACCTCATTATATTCATTTCGTAACCACTCCATATCACTCTTTCCCGTAGCCAACTTTTAATCATTTCGGTCTGTGAGACAGAGGCATCTCTGTAACAACCATTGTCACCATGAACAGAGGAAACATTTGTGGGGCAAAAACAACTTGTTAACGGCCATTCTCACCGTGAGAAGAAGACTAGTGAATTGAAGATTGAAGAAGAAGTTATGGGCCTCATCGTGAGAACTAAACCAGTTGGCACTAAGTACTTGGAATGCAATCCCCAAATCATAGAAATATTACAACAAGAAAGATGGTTGCAATTCCTTGAAAAATTCAGTGGCTTCCACAAAGAGGTTACTAAAACTTTTGCAAGATCCTTTAATGGAGTCAAGGTTGAAGTTGGAGATATTAAATTCACTGTCATAGAGGCTTTTATTGCAGAAGCAACAGGATTGCCTAGACAAGGAGAAAGGTGGTTTAAGAACAGAGAATTTCATAACGAAGCATGGAAGCAGATACTCAAGTCACCAGGTATGGATGTCACCGTTTTTAAAAAGGGTATCCCTAGCTCTGCATTAAAGAACAAATGGAGGAACATGTTGCTTATCCTGCAAAAATTCATCACTTGTGAAGGTAGATGTGGTACTTTCTATGTTTACCATATTCGATTGATAATGCATTTTCTAGAAGAAGAATTCAACTTGCCCTTTTTCTTGCTTCATAGTTTAAATAAAATGGCTTCAAGTGTTCAAAAGAGAATTCAATTTCTAGAAACAACCTTATACCACCATGGTTTAGTCAAGATTTTAATTGAACATCATTTAGCAAAAATGGGAGATACTTGGGGTGACTTCTTGGTGAGAAATCACTTTGAGGAACCAAAGGAACCTCCACCTGGAGATAAACCTACAAAAAGAAGCAGAAAATGGAAATCCTCCAAAACTGAAACTGGTAAAACAATACAAGAAAGTAGTGAAGAAATGATTTCTGAAAAATTAGTTCAGATTAAGAAGCAGCTTAAGAAAGAGAGGATCATAAGAAAATTTGCCAGAGAAAAGGAAAAGGGCCATCTCAACCGAGAAGGAGCCATAGACTTAGAGGGATACTAAAGAAAACAAAGATTAAACAAACTGGAGTCATAAACATAGAGGATGAAGAAACACCTACTGAGGAGGATTTTGATGAAGAAGTTCCAGAAATTGACCCAGCACAGCAAGAAATTTACAACTATTTTGAGTCATTGGAGAGAAGAGCTTCAGAAAGTAGAGACAGAACCCCTAGTCCACCAAAGTCCGAAATAGATATGCTAAGAAGAGATAAGTACGAGCTAGAAGTACTTAATGGGCATATAAGGACTGAAAATGATATTTTGAGGGAGCAAGTTAAACTAAAAATCAATATGAATTCAACCCTGTCTCTACAAATGGACAAAGTGGAAAAGGCCAATGAAAAAGAGAAAAAGAGAAACAAAAAGTTAATCAGGGCACTTACCAATTTAAGGTTCAAGTTAGTCATCAGGAAGCCCAGAAGGCCTTTAACTACCAAGCAAAGCAAAAGAAGAGGGTTGGATGTTCTTGCAGAGGTCTTAGAGTTCATGGAATAGTTGCATGAGGACATCCAAGAATCTAGCAGTGGGGGTATGTTGAGCTCCAATAATGTTCTTTCTTCCACCACATTCCACTCCATTTCTTTTGTCCACTATTAATATCAGGCTCAAATGATCAATAGAATTAGTTAAAATTTCTTTGAGAATTAATATCATGACTAACTTGCTAAGTGTTTATGATTTTGTCATTGTAGTACTTTTTGAACTAAATCTAGCTACAGAATGCAGACATTCTGTAGCTAGTTACCAATTCTGCAGCCGGCTTCATGTCTACACAGGTTCCAGGTGTCATCTCAGAGAAAAGCACATATGGTCGTATTCCACATCATCTCCTTATCATTTTTTTCTCTCCACGAAGTTTGAACGGAATCCTGTAGGCAGTTATGCACGTGGGAACTCAAATTAGGAGGTAGACTCCTAACAGGATAAGGACAGTCCAGATGTCCTTAATCATATTACGAGACCACCTTCAGAGTTATAGTTCGATTCTAATTAGGAAAGACAATTATTCCTATGTTATCTCAGATACGGTTATGTAATTTTGTTATAAATATGCTCGGGAAACCGAGGGAGAAGGTTAGATTTTATGGTTGATTGCTAGATTTCAGAAGTCCCAAAACACTCTGTTTTGAAGTAATTTATCTTTAATGAAAGAAGCATCATTTCCTTGAAAGCGTTGAATAAATCTTGAAGTATATTTCGTGCTACTCTGGTGGTAGAGGACCCCTACTACCTGAGCAACCTTGTTTATACGGTTTAGATAAGTATTTTAGTCTTGTTTTCATTTCTAGCTTAAGTAGATTTCTGAAGTTTATGTTTCATACTTGTTTCATTAATCATTACAGGTATACTTATGCTTATAATTTTAAGAATTCTTTCTTGTTCATGAATTAATATTTCATTTTCATTTCCTATATGCATCATTTCAGTCTGTAGTTGTGGTATAGTCTCCAACAGTTTTCTCGTTTTTTTTTTCTACTCTTTTAGCAACCGATTTATTCCATATTTCTTGTCTACTTCCAATTGTACACACATTACTTGATCAACCCATACGTAAGATGCTTCTGGTTTGCTTGATGGTCACGACCCCATTCACATTCTCTCTCTCTCTCTCTCTCTCTCTCTCTCTCTCTCTCTCTCTATGTGCATGTGTTCATTAACATTTTTCCAACTTTTAGTTCCCATGAGGGCCAGAATGTTAAAACTTCACTCTGATACCACTTTTCACATGCTCTGACAAAAAAAAAATAGCAGAAAACACCATTTCTTATTCACTATGGTAAATGAAATAAACTAAAATATATTTAATCACATGCTATATAGCACCACACTATATTCATATACATATTTCCAAATACATTGTTTACCATATAGTTAATCTCATATAGATCTCTTTAACACAAGTGAACTTGGTGCATTATATTATCATTGTTTTTATTAATAATGCCACAATTTTTGATTGACAATTGATGTACAACATTAATGTTCATTGTGACTATATACCAAGGAGGTTACCCATTCATTTGAGTTCCTTCTATGTTAATGGAACTTTCTCAAACGTCATCTTACTGAAAATTGTCAGTCCTTGCGCCAATAGGTGTATGGTGTTCAGATGTTGATATTGGAAGGTTTGATCGAATGATTGAGCATCTCCGGTGGGGAGTTAGGGTAACCAAACCCCACCCTATTTTCTCTCACTTCCACCAATTTCCTCTACCTCCCCAGCTCACTCTATAACCCTGACATGCAGTTTTTGCGGCTCTAACCATGATACTGACTCCCAAATTGGCTTCGTATCCTTCTTGATGCAACCCCACAACTAAATATGGCTTCCCACACCTACAGTCCTTCATCTGGGTTATCTCTGTGTTGTGCATGGATGTCGCACGAGAACGTCGAGACCGTTCCTTGATCATAAGCCTTCTTCCCATGCCCTGGCTCTTTTCGACTTTAGCATATGGTCATCTCAAAACATTTATTCAACCCTTCGCCACTACAGGTAATGCTAATGTAATACATTTCTATAATAGTTTCAAGTATCTTTGTTAGGGTTTAAGATTCCATGTAATAAATTGACCCTTTTCCTTCGTTATGCCCAACAAAAAATCCAACGGCTACTGTGGAATGGCCATCAATCACCTACACATGTGGACATCTCTAGATTCTCCAGGTATTTATACAATGCCAACTGAAATTAGGGGTTTTTCGAATCTAGAAGGAAAATAATGTGCCCACCTCCCCATTATTATCTTGCGGGAATTTGTTTTTATAAGGCTCTTATACACCATTTCTTCAGGATTCCAACAGTACAGTTAATATCATGCTAGGCCTTATCTATGAATTTAAGGAAAAATGCGTCCAGCAATTGTTTTTGGTTCACTAAGGTTCTGATTGGAACTTCATCGATTGGCTAGCGGTTAAGCTCAACCTCTATATTTTTATTATTAAAATTATGGATACAGTCCTCTTCAGCCACAGTCCAATAAAGCCACAGTCTAATTGATGGCTCTGTTTAAATACGAGGGTTTAACTTCTCTGCATTTTCTAAAAGTTGACTATGTAGTCGTGATAAATGTTTATGTATAATATTTTGTTATAGTACTGATTGTAAGTCCATGTTCGGTATTTTATTCTCGCATAGTTAACTTTTCTGAGCTATAGCGCTGTCTTGGAATTGGCAGTTTCGTCTTTCTTGTTGCAAGGTTTAAAACCCTCTAGTGTGATAATCACAAAATGTATTTCCCTTTTATTGCCATTTGTTGCTAAAATTTTCTATGATGTTATTTTCCGTGAATGCTTCCTGTTATTAAGATAATTATGGTTAGCGTTATCAAAATGCTAATATGTGTATATTTCTTCTTTTAGTTACCAAACTTGCATGTGAGGCATATTTACCTCTATGTGACCCGATGGGGACTGGACCGACTCCAATTTCCTACTGGGCTTCAATCTAAACCCCTCGATTTTTTTATTATATATTTCATATATATATAAATGTGTGTGTGTGTAGCTTTACTGCTCCTATGGTTCAAGAGGTAGCACAATCATTCAACTAATACTATTAGTATTCAATCAATGGTACTGCACTTGATACATAACATTGTTTTTAATTTATATAGCACCATTTCAATAAATAACATAGCAATTTAGTAAACAAAAAATTTATAAAGTTATTCAATAGTTGGAATTTTTTACCCAATAAAGGAAATTTACTTGTTAGATTTCCTATAGGTAGTTTCTACTCAGGAAGGTGTGTAGATACCCTACAAGGTACTATACTAGCATTCATTCTTGTTTCTACTTAACTATTCCAAGTAATATTCTTTGAAAATATATCATTATACTATGGTAATCTCGTCACCATTGAAATCATGCTTACAAAAACACCATCACAGATTAATATTATTGTTCTAGCAACAACATTGTAATCAACATTTAGTCATTATAAGATACTTATGTGAGTCCCAATATTAGCCAAATTCGACAGAACTGCCTAGTCCTCCCAACCATGAGAAGAGGCAATTACGTCCTCTTCTCCCCACCAAGCTCCTGATCTCAAACAATATCCATAACTCCTTCAAGGGTTAAACCATTGACATCGAGACCGTAGTCCATCTATTTTCAATTTGTATTGAAGATCTTCACTAGCCCAAGTCCAATTCTGGAGTTTTCTTCCGGACAATGTTCTTCAAAACCCACATAATTTCCTTTTTATTTTCCAGACCCTCAGAAACAGACTCCCTTTCCTTCTTAAGTTTTCCCATTTAAACCATGGGGGAAGGTACCTTTCCTTATTAATTTTCCCCATTTAAAACATGGGGGAAGGTAACTGTCGTAACTATCCATGAACCGAACTTGTTACCAGCTAGCTCTTCTCTTTCAATGTAAAAAGATTAATATTTAAAATTAAATGAAATAAAATCCATGTTTCTTAGAAAGTAACCATAGTTCCCTTTTTTATACTACGAGCCATACATTTAGGGTTGTAAAAAACATAATTACCAATAGTAAATTAAATTGTCATGAGGGTTACAAATATTAACATATTTTTATATTAAATATTACACATAAAAATGAACTACACATCATGTCATATTATTAATATTAGATTTAAATGCTAATTTATTTTATTTTACTTTTAATTACTTTATATCTCTCTATAAAGTCGATGTACCATGAAGGTGGAAATTGAAGTAATTTATTCATGGAAGACATTGATTTTTTTAATTACTATTTTTAATTTGTTTATGTAACTATACTTTCATTATTTTTAAATGCAATGCTATGTGACAACATTTCCTTCATACTAAACTATAGTGGGCTCTTGGAAATAAAAATTTTAACATAGTATAAAATGTCTATTAATTCATGCCTAAGCCTACTTACACTTACTCACTATCCCATTTGTTGAAGATTGCAACAAGAAATAATGAAATTGGCATATGGAAATAACATCCTTGATCGTAGTGAAAATTAAGCACCTACACTGGGTGGGGCCCCCACAGGCTATTTTTAGGTGAAGTCTATTTATAGATGGTGTGAAAATTCTATTTATAGATGATTTTATATTTTTAGATGCATGTGCGAAGTCTATTTATAGATCGCATGTCTATTTATAGAATGTATGTCGATTATTATTATCTCTTAATAATAATTGGACAATAAACATTAATCTATTCTCAATGAGCACTTGGAAATAGTTAACTGAAGTGTCAAATCAGTTAGCTAAGTGAATTTCGAGTTGAGTGGTTGTTTGGTGGGACATGCAAGTGGACTTAGTTGTAACTGAGTGATTCGAAGTTGTAACAGAGTTGGAGGTGCAGTTATGAAAGTTGTAAAGTAGTTTAACTCAGTTAAGTGAGTTAAACTCAGTTGTGCTAGTTGTAATTGAAGATACACTAGTGAGAGATCAGTGAATTAATTATTTAATTAATTCACAATAAGTGGTATCACATGCAACTAAAGATTTAATATTATTAACAACATGGATGTCAGATCCAGTGGAGACCCAGTTGAGAGATAGGTGAAAGGGACAATTTGACTATCAGTTGTGACAGTGGTGGGTGCACTCATGCAACCACACACACATTGGATGTGCATATGAGGATTGTGTGGTCAAGGTAGGAAATATTGATTCATTCAGAGGTTCTTCATCAGCGGGGATTGTGCAGTGGAGGCAGGCTGTCAGGAGGCAGTAAATTGGCGCATGTATTTTCCAATTTGTTTTGTATGACAGTGTGAGATGATTGTTTATTGTACTGAGAGCTCTTGGATTGGAGCTTTATATGAGATTGTTTCATGATCCATGATATATAAATAATATATGATAGTGTGGTTTTTAGCTTTATGATTTCCCGGTAAAAACATCTGTGTTATGTGTGATTGATCTTTGTTCATGTGTTTGCATTTGGTGATCGTGCTTTAAATTTCTACAAAGATTTTAGTAGAAGCGATTTTGTATTTAACAGTGGCATATAATTGTTAGATCAAGAGAATCTAGGAAATAAATAATTTGTATTAAAATTTCTACATGGTATCAGACCATAGAACATTTCAAGTTTGAAGCGGTAGCTAAGTTTTTGGTGGAAACAATTCGAATTTGCTGCAATAATTTCTTGGTACGATAGTTGAGTAAACATCGAAATGGATTTCAATGGCTTGAGGCTAGAGTATGCATTCACGGGTAGCTCGAACTAAATTTCATGGAAATATAGGATGGAGGTGGTGCTTGAAGATAATGGCTTGAAGGAATTCATCAAGAATGATGTTCCTAAGCCCACTTCGATGGATGTTTCATTACTTGACACATGGTGAAAGAAAGTAGCGAAGATGAGAAGGATTATGTTGGAAGGTGTACGAGACCACATTGTCTCAATACTTCATGGGAAATCCACTCCATATGCTATGTGGAAGGCTTTGAAGGACCTTTTCCAAAGTAGCAGTGACCATAGGAAATTGGCGCTTAAGGACAAACTCAGAAAGATCAAGATGGAAAAGGGCGACAATATTCCAAAGTATCTCACAACGTTTTTCCAATGTCGGTATGAACTGGGGAGTGTGCGAATCACTATTTCTGATGATGATTTGGTGATCTTGGCTCTCTTGGGACTTCCTAAGGGTTGGCATAGTTATCAAGACTTTGTCAACAGACGAGAAAAATTGTTAGATTGGGAATGGCTGTGGTCAGATCTAGTGCAGGAGGAGTTAAGGTGGAACACCAGAGATGGCTCTTCATCAAATCATGATGATGAAGAGGACTGTGCTTTGGATACCAAGGTGAGTAAGGGGAAGGGGAAGAAATTCCATTATAAATCTAAGTTCGGTGAAGATGGCAAGGAGCACAACATGTCCAAAGTGAAGTGTTTTCACTGTCACAAGTATGGACATATTTCCACAAATTGTCCACACAAGAAGAAGAACAAGATGGTTGTTGGATCTGTAGCTAGTAAGGCTCTTGCCTCAAGATTTGAGCTTGACTTCTCATTGATCGCATGCATGGTGTCAAGTGCATTGGGATCAGGGTGGTACTTGGATAGTGGTGCTTCCTTTAACATGATGGGAGATAAGAAACTTTTCAGTGATTTGGAGGAGAAATATCTCCATATGCATATTGAGATGGGCGACAAGGACGATACAGTATGACTAGAATTTATACCATTACTGATCCAGGTGGATATCGGTAGCCACCCACCTATTCCATTTGGACCAGCACCATCAATTCTTGCAGATTTTCACATTCAGCACAACTTACTATTTTTAGCAGGTTTTCGGGTCCTCCACTCTCGGAGCCGTTTTGGGGGCTTAATGATCCAGGGGGATATTGGTGGCCACCCACCTATTCCATTTGAACCCCCATCTTCAGTTCTTTCAATTTTCAAGTTGCAACAAAACTTACTATTTTTAGCAGCTTTTCGGGTCCTGAACTTCCGGAGCCGTTTTGAGGCCGCCGAATTTTTCGATAAAATTCGTCCCGACACTGGTAGTCCCTGATGAGCTTTCTAATGATGTATCATATGCGTCAAACGGAGTATAGTATGCCAAAGTTGATACCTCGGGAAGTTGAAACACCAATTTACCCAAACGGGGCCCATAGTTTTGGCGCTTCATCTCCTCAGGGTTAGGTTTTTGGGATGTTTAGGGTTCCCATTGTTTCTAACACACAAATAGGCCCTCACGCCCTCATTGTAAGCAGGCTTCTCGCAGGTCTCCAGAGGCCACCATGACTTCTCGCAGATTCGCTACCAAGACCCTAGCTATTTTATTTCCATTATGTCCGTAAGCACCTTTCTCGTTATTTGATATTAATGAAATGAAGTGTTACTTCCGCCGCATCTCCGTATTTATGGTTATGTGTTTATTCTCGTTGCGTCTCGCTTTAAAATCCGGATCAGTGGTATCAGAGCGGGTCTGCTTTTTCTTTGTTTTTCTTTGCATGTCCCCAACGCGGTCAGGGTATAAGGAGTTAGGGCTCGATCTGGTTGAACCCTTGCAAGATCAGCCTCGCAAACCCCGACGACCTCCCATGGCGGAAGAAAAGAAAGACGAGGGAGCAGGAGATCCTATCAAAATACCGCTCGAGGAGGCTCTCGAGAAACAAAGGAACGTGATGATGGATAACTTTGCTCAAATCCTTCAACGACTGCCCACATATGGCGCATCCGCATCCAACAGCCACTCTGGAGGCGCCACTCCCTTCAAGGTACAGGTAAACTTTGACATTCCTATATTTGAAGGAAAAATAGATGCAGACGCTGTAGATAGATGGTTAAATTTGTTGGAAGGGTATTTCTCGGTCCATGACTTCTCTGACCGAGAAAAGATTATTTTTGCACTCCTCAAAGCCGCCCCACATGTCAAAGACTGGTGGGAAACCTACCGTGAGCAAGAGGGCGAAGGGGAACCCTCTCTGTTCTCGACCACACCCACTTGGAATTCGTTCCGAGACGGCATCAAGGAACAATATTACCCTGTGGGGAGCTATGAGGACAAATACATCCAATGGACCACGCCGCGGCAACAAAAGGATCAAGATGTGCACGAACTGACGAATCTGTTCCATACCCTACGCACAAAGTTGGGTATTAAAGATTCAGAGAGACATTTGGTGCTCAAGTACCGCGGTTGTCTGCACAAACACATTCAAGAGGAAATGGAGTTCCTCGACATTACATCGCTTGGCACGGCATATCGCTATGCCGCCAAGATCGAGCAGAAATTTAAGCAAAAGAAGCGAGACTTTGGATCTGCGGATCCGAAAGGTGCCCCCGAACCGAAGAACAAGGGGCAAGGCCAAAGCAATGCGACTCAGAACAATACCACAAATCCAAAGAAGGACACAGGGAAGTGGTGTGAATTTCATAACATCCCCACTCACAGCACAAACGAGTGTCGGGCCAAACAATCTTTGGTGGCTGAACTAAAGGCACCCGAATCAGATGCATTTTCTGATCCTGAGTTAGAACCAGACAAAGGTAATGACAAAGGGAAGCAAATCATTGATGCGGATCCCAGTGCCATTGTTGCCACCACCAAGATCCAGAAGGAGGGTCCAGAGGATCCAGAGGAGGGGGAGCGCCTCTTCCAGTCGCAGATGTGGGTGAAGGGTTCTCCGCTGCAGTTTCTCGTCGATAGCGGAAGCCAAAAGAACCTCATTTCAGCAGACGTCGTGAAGCGGCTCAGCCTACCAACCATAGCACACCCGCAACCGTATACCATTGGGTGGCTCCACCCAGGGAGAGATCTCCGCATCCGCCAGCAGTGCCGACTTCCATACAGTATCAAGCCATTCACGGATGAGGTATTGTGTGATGTTGCTCCTCTTGATGTAGCTGATGTATTATTGGGCCAACCATACTTATGGAGACGACATGCTGTGTATGAGTCTAGGCCTCGTGCTGTTATTATTACTTTGGGAAATAACTTGTACACGATACCGGAGGTAGTACCGCCTCCTGCCATCTCTTTGACTACTGCAAAACAACGCAGTAAGATTGTTTCCCAGACCAGGAAATTCATTTTCCTTACGACTCGCTCACAGGGAAAGAATAATATTGTGGCCACAACCTCGAAACAGGGCTCCCTTTCACGGCTGCAGCAGATGGACAAAGTCATGGAGGAATACGATGACAATTTCTCCTCACTCATAGAGGTTCCTCTACACTGTCAGGACAAGCACTCCATTGATCCGACTCCCAATGCACCACCACCCGATGTTTCCATACATCCTGCAACTACACATACAGAATCCAAACATGTACTGTATGAGGCTGATAAAGAAACCAAATTTACTAAACGCATCCAGCATGTCCACCCGCAGGTCCATGACATCTTCAACACATCTAATACTCAGTTCAATAGAATTTTCCTCATCTCATGGAGGATCTCAACGCAATGGGGACCATTGCTTCATAAGGAGGGAGGAATGATCCAGGTGGATATCGGTGGCCACCCACCTATTCCATTTGGACCGGCACCATCAATTCTTGCAGATTTTCACATTCAGCACAACTTACTATTTTTAGCAGGTTTTCGGGTCCTCCACTCTCGGAGCCGTTTTGGGGGCTTAATGATCCGGGTGGATATTGGTGGCCACCCACCTATTCCACTTGGCCCCCCACCATTGTCTCTTTCAGTCTTTCAGTTTCGGCATAACTTACTATTTTTAGCAGTTTTTCGGGTCCTGAACTTCCGGAGCCGTTTTGAGGCCCTAAACGACGTTTTTTGGGTATGAAAGCGCCAACGAATTTTCTGATAAAATTCGTCCCGACAACTGTAGTCCTCGGATAGAGCTTTCTAATGATGTATCATATGCGTCAAACGGAGATAGTATGCCAAAGTTACGTCCCTG
Source organism: Pinus albicaulis (assembly GCA_034641835.2). Lineage (NCBI taxonomy): Eukaryota > Viridiplantae > Streptophyta > Pinopsida > Pinales > Pinaceae > Pinus > Pinus albicaulis. Next base: position 499,967,620 of record CM076576.1, on the reverse strand, counting down.
GGAAGTTGAAACACCAATTTACCCAAACGGGGCCCATAGTTTTGGCGCTTCATCTCCTAGGGTTAGGTTTTGGGATGTTTAGGGTTCTCCATTGTTTCTCAATAATAAATAGGCCCTCGCGCCTCATTGTAAAGCAGTTCAGAGGTCTGTAGCCACCACATCTCTTCTCAGAGATTCGCTACCAGCACCCTAGCTATTTTATTTCCATTATGTCTGTAAGCACCTTTCTGTTATTTGATATTAATGAAATGAAGTGTTATTTCCGCTGCATCTCTATATTTATGGTTATGTGTTTATTCTGTTGCGTTCCTGCTTAAAATCCGGATCAATTACCTTTCAAAGGGAATTAGGTGAACTCTTTCATTTAAAACATGTTATGCATTTTCCAGGTTAGAAGAAAAAATTAGTCTCAGTCGCAATGTTAGAGGATAGAGACTATGATGTTGTCTTTAGTGAAGGAAATTTTTTCTTGTGACACAAAGAAATAGGGAAAGCCAAGAAGGTTGGGATTCGAGTTAAGAATCTCTATAGACTTGATGTAGATGGGATTTCTATAGAGCTTCCTACTATTTGGAAGTGTGAGAAAGCCATGCAATTGACGATTGAGAGGGAGTTTGATTTTCATGCAAGTAAGAGTGAATCTTGGGATGTGGAGTAGCCACAAGATGAGGATCATGGACTGGGAGAAACCACTCATGAAAATAAATTTCATGTCAGATGGGTAGAGGGAGTGCATGCATATATACCACTAGGTGAAAGGTGGGGTGACATGCATGAATAATCCCAAAAAAAATTGGGCAGGATTCATTAAGATGGTGTGGATCTCATTTATCGAACCGGGCTACAAGGAGCGCACAAAGAAACAATAGCAAGATAGTTGGATTGATGCATTCATATGTCATGAGGACATGAAATCAAAGTCATAGTGTTGGATACTAGAGTGCAGATCAGAGTTGGCAGCAAGTGCAGAGTGCATGGATGCAGGTGTCAGCAGCGCAGTGGTTCCTGAAGACATGTGCAATAACATGTAGAAGTCAAAAGACTTTGATGACGGATGCATTATATTAATTTAGTTGTTAGAGGCTATTCAGTTTTGTAAATGTGGCATGAAAAGGGTGCATGGTGCATGCATGGAGTTGCATGGCACATGCATGAGTTTGCATGGCACATGAAAGGGTTGTTGGGTGCATGCATGGAGTTGCGTGGTGCATGCATGAGGTTTCATGGTGCATGAAAAGGTTGCAGGGAGAATGAATGAAGTTGCATGTCGCATGCAAATACATTCCTTTCTTGTTGAGAGGGAGTGTTGAAGATTGCAACAAGAAACAGTGAAATTGGCATTCATAAACAACATCCTTGATTCTAGTGAAAATTAAGCACCTGCACTAGGTGGGGCCCATGCAGGCTATTTTTAAGTGAAGTCTATTTATATATGGTGAGAAAATTATATTTATAGATGATGTTCTATTTTTATACGCATGTGAGAAGTCTATTTATAGATCACACATCTATTTACATAATGCATGTTGATTATTATTATATATTAATAATAATTGGATAATAAACATTAATATATTCTCAATGAGCACTTGGAAATAGTTAACTAACGTGTCAAATCAGTTAGCTAAGTGAATTTCGAGTTGAGTGGTTGGTTGGTGGGACATGCAAGTGGACTTAGTTGTAACTAAGTGATTCGAAGTTGTAACAGAGTTGGAAGTGCAGTTATGAATGTTGGAACACCTAATCCTACATGGGTATGTGTGGAATGCGAAAAGTCACAATGGAGTCCAAGTGACCTTGGAATATGAAAGAGTCACACCATTGTACTATAAATGTACATCATGTATAATGGAAAAAGAAGAAAGCTTCACGCTTATCCTTCATTGTGTTGAGTCTCTTGTGTGTGGGTGTTTATTCTTCTCATACACCATGTGTGTGCTTAACATGGTGTCTAACATGGTATCAGAGCTGAGACGTCCATAACCAGCTCCACATTGAGTGAGCCATTTTTGTTTATGGCTTGTACATATCTGCAAAAATTCTTGACATTTTTGCAGCATTTAGAGTTTCTGCAGCAGACATTTTGCAGCATTCCAGAATTTGTTTTGAAAAGGAGCAGCATTCAAAATCCGTGGCAGCATTCAGAAATTGACTTTGAAGAAGAGAAACAGTTGTATTGAAGAAGCACATCTGAAGGTTTTCTAAATTCTAATGTTTTCCTGCAATCTCTACATTTTAAATTCTGCATTTGAAGAGCTGCTGGAAATTGTTTAAATTGAATTTCTGAAGAGGTTTCTGGTTTTAATGAAAAAGAATTTATGAGTTTTTCATTCGAATATTCTTGCAAAATTATGGATTTTCTACTGCTATAAGTTCCAAAAAAACTCTACTCTATATTTGAAAGAAGAAAGTATTCTACTGCTGCTATATTTCGTGAAATTTCTGCAATTTTCTGGAAAATTTCTGAGTCTTGTACCCGCGCTTCACTGCAAAATTCTGCCAACCTCTATTGTATTTCAGTGCTTAAAATTCTGCTGTTGTTTCAAAGTCTTCTACTCTGCGGTTTTAAAAATAAAAAATAAAATAAAAAAAATCCACTGGAACTTGGCCTTTCGGCCCCCCTTTCACCTCAAACCCCATACCCGCTCACTCTTTCACCATTACAATGCCGCACCCCCTTTCCCTACTACTATCCCACGGCTATCAACAACATCTGCCTTACGGCTCCCCCCAAAACCCCTTACAAACTCCACCTTACATCCCTTTTCTGCGTCCTCCCCACACTCATAACTTCTCTACGACATCCCTGCTATCCTACAGCTCCTACCCTCCACCCATCACCCTCCCCGCTCGCCCGAGCTCTCACCTGCTCATACACTCAACCCGCATGCACATGCCCTCCATACCTCACGGCCCTCCCTCCTCCTTGGCTGGCCCTATGCACGCCCTTCCAAAAAGCGACTCCCTCTACACCTATTTTCTACGCTTCTATACTCCCCCTGCACCATACAGCTACACGCAGCTGCCGTCCATTACAACTCCATACGAATTTCCCCTACAGTGCATACCCCCGCTCGGTCGCTCACTCACTGCTCAACCTATGCCTTCACCCTACGACATACCTCACTCTGCAACCAAACGCACTACCAATCCTCTGCGCACTCACCAACGCAGCCATACCTCTCAACGCCATCCTACTCCACTCTTAACGCTCGAATCTTTATCCCACTTGCTACTCCTGTCAACACTTACCAACGCGACCTCCTTTCAAACGCTCACACGCCTATACTACTCCGCCCTCCCTACCACTCTCCCGCCTCCCTCCTTTTAATAAAATCCATCTCCATTTAATTTTTCGTCCCTTTTAAATCACTCCCATATAAATATAACGCCCCTCTTTTTAAATTAACTCCCACTCCCCCATTTTAAAATTCGACCTCCACTTCCATGTAATACTCCACCTCCATATAATACTCCCTCCACCCATTTTAAATTCGATTTTTTAAATATTCCCCTCCATTAATAAATACCGCCCCCCATTCCTATAGTTAACCCCCTTCATATTTTTTAAATTTTTTAATTAATTTCCATTAATGCCCCCCCTCCTTTTTAAATTCATTCTTAAATTCTTTTAATAGCCCTCCTCACCCATTATCCCATCCCATTTTAATATTTCCCTTTCCCTAATTAAAATTTTCTCCATTTTTAATTTTTTTTTTTTTTTTTTTAATTAATTAAAAAATAATAATAATAATAAAATAAAATAAAAAATAAAATAAAATAAAAAACAGCAGAGAGAGAGGAAAAAGAGAGTTATGAACAGCAGAAAATGGAAAATGGCATATGAGGAGCACATGGACTGAAATTTACAGATTTGACATTGTGTGATTTGTGGCATTGATTTGAAGGGTGATTTTCTGAAGAATTGACATTTAAAGACAAGTTTGCCATCATTGAAAACAACTCTTTGAAGAAAAAATTCAGCTGCCTTAAAGGCTTCCTGCATAGTGTTTTCAGCTGCACATATTTTGCAGAGATATTCCATTATATTGACATTGTATTGTGAGTGGAATTTGCATCTCCTTCATAGTTGCAATCAAGATTTGAAGTGTAAATTTGAGTTGTTGGATTGTTGATTGTCGTCCATCATTTGAGGAGCACACTTTGTATTTTGAAAATTCTTTGGAGTCATTTGTATTTGTTGTTGCATCACATTGTAAACAGGTGCATTTTCGGTTGTATCCGACACCCTTTCATTTTTTGAGCCTAAATTGTTGAAAATGGCTAAAATCAATGAGGCATTAGTGTTGTTGGGTAACCTCATTCATTCCAATGTTGATGACATGATAAAAATGAGCAAGGATGCTCTATGTAACATTCAGAGTTGTTTGCTAGATGCACAAGAGAAGGTTGAGTTTTTTGCAGTTGGAATCTCAGCTCCAACAATATGAACTTCACCAAAAGAGTCATCATTCTGAACCTGTTTCTGTTCAGAAGATTGAGAAAGACTCTCATCAGAAGAAAGAAGATAAAGTTGCAGATGATTCACATCCAGTTCCTTGTACTAGAGCAGATGTACATGCAGATGCAGCAGTTCAGCCTGCACTTCTCAAGCCCATCATCAGACCTTGGGAAGAGCTTGTCCACAACAAGCACAAAATTGGTCTTGGATATGACAAGGATGTGTCCTTTCATATTCCAGACTACACCAAGCCCATCATATTTCAGAGTGTCAGATTCTTGTATGATAGTTCACCTGCAGTTGTTCCAGATCCTACTCCACAACAAAAACAACAGATTGAGAAATGCCAACACTGTGATCGAGTTGGCCATATGAAAGATCACTGTTTTGATCTTCATCCATGCAAGCACTATGGTCGGCACACTCATTCTTCAAACAAATGCTTCAGACACAAGCCTCCTGCAAGAACAAAGATTCATCTTGGATGGATCGCTTCTTGGCAATGGGCATCAACAGCCAAGAAGATGTTTAAGTCGCATGTCAGAACATGTTCAAGAATATTGAGCAAACTTGCAGTTGAGTTTTTGCCATCATCTCACCTTGTCCCTGACAGGGGGGAAAATGGTGGTCATGTACAAGCTTCGACGACAGATCAAGCGAGCCTGAGCCACAATCTCTCATTCCATGTTTAGAGTTGTAGCCAGCAGTTCAAGCGAGCCTGAGCCATAATTCGTCATTCCAGAGTCAGAGATGTAGCCAGAGACACGGATGCCCATGAGCATGCCTTCGGTTGGTGGACAACCTTAAACCATCATCTTTGGTTGGTGGACAACCTAAAACCACCACAGGTAGTAGACCTCCCTTCTTTTAGGTCGAAGGTCTCCCTTTCATATATGAGGAACACTTCCTCTAGCAAAAGCCTTCAGCTTAGCAGCCTTCAGCTTCTTGCCAGCTTTGGTTGAGTTCCAGGAAATGCTTCAAAGCATTCCAGAGTTGTTGGTAATCCTAAAACCATCACAGGTAGTAGACCTCCCTTCTTTTAGGTCGAAGGTCTCCCTTTTTTATGAGGGACAATTCCTCTAGCAGAAGCTTTCAACTTCTTGCCAGTTTTGGAAGAGTTCCGGGAACTGCAACAAGTTTTGCGTTCCAGTGTTTGTGGTCATCCTAAAACCACCTCTTTTTTCCAACATTTCGGAGAGTTGATTCAGCCCAAGTGCTGCCATGTATACTTTGCAGATTTGTATTACAACTCTTTTCTTGGACTCACACATACCCCTTCGGATTAAGGGGGATGTTGGAACACCTAATCCTACATGGGTAGGTGTGGAATGCGAAAAGTCATAATGGAGTCCAAGTGACCTTGGAATATGAAACCAAGAGTCACACCATTGTACTATAAATGTACATCATGTATAATGGAAAAAGAAGAAAGCTTCACGCTTATCCTTCATTGTGTTGAGTCTCTTGTGTGTGTGTGTTTATTCTTCTCATACACCATATGTGTGCTTAACATGGTGTTTAACAATGAAAGTTGTAAAGTAGTTTAACTCAGTTAAGTGAGTTAAACTCAGTTTTTCTAGTTGTAACTACAGATACACTAGTGAGAGATCATTGAATTAATTAATTAATTAATTCACAATCAGTGGTCTCACATGCAACTGAAGATTTACTACTATTAACTACATGCATGTCAGATCTAGTGGAGACCTACTTGAGAGATAGGTGAAAGGGACAATTTGACTATCAGTTGTGACATTATTGGGTGCACTCATGCAACAACACACATTGGATGTGCCTATGAGGATTGCGCAGTAAAGGTGGGCAAGATTAATTCATTTAGAGGTTCTTGATCAGCAGGGACTGCGTAGTGGACGTAGGTTGTCAGGAGGCAGTAAATTGGTATATGTATTTTCCAATTATTTTTATATGACAGTGTGAGACGATAGTATATTGTACTGAGAGCTCCTGGATTGGATATTTGTATGAGATTGTTTCATGATCCATGATATATACATAATGCATGATAGTGGGGTTTTTAGCTTTATGCTTTCCCGGTAAAAACATTTGTGTTATGTGTGATTTATCTTTCTTCATGTGTTTGCAATTGGAGATCGTGTTTTAAATTTCCACAAATATTTTAGTAGAAGTTATTTTGTATTTAACGATGGCATGTAATTTTTAGATCAGGAGAATCCAGGAAATACATAATTTGTATAAACATTTCTACACCATTATATAACTATGGGATCACTAGACTTGATCAACATAACAACGTGAAAGGTAGAGATCTTAACCAACTACAACTTGCTTACATTGCAAAACAATGACTTCTAGAACAACACCTTGTAACTCATATATATCGAAGAACATTTCCTAACAACTAAGAAGACAATTCAACAAATGTATCACATTTCTGGAGTCTTCCAGTCTACGTTATTATAACAACCCCCCTTAATGGAGAAATGAATTTGCTACAACAAATAACAATGTTTGTTGGTCTAAGTCTCAACTAGGCTTAAAAATATGACACAAATATTTCATTATTGATTTCTTTGCTTCAACATATTGATGAAATTTCTTCTCGGACTTGTTTCTCCAAACTTTGACACTTTCAACCTGTTTCATCTTCCTCCTACTTGAGAGCATGAACTCTTCATATTTCTTGCAACTACAATGATTCCATTTCATTTCAAATCCTTTTTCAACAAGTTTGTTTTCATCAAAAATAGTTTCTTGTTCATTGACAACTCCCACGTCAATCCAAAATAATGTTTAATCTCTTTACAACTCCAACACATGAAAATTTTAGTAACTTATTCATTTTATACATAGATGTATTCACCATTAATTTCTACAACTTCATCAAAACATGGTGTTTCAAACCATGATTCAAGGAACTTTAATTCTTCTTCAAATTCTATTGTTTTTTCGTAGTTGCTGCTAATATCTACACACTGAGAAACATTCATGCGATTCACTAAATTGTTATAATTTTAATTCTTTTCATTTTCCTTTATATTAAGGGTTTCCTAAATTTCTCCATCTATATCCTTTTCCAAATCCTCATTATATATTGCATACTCAGTTTCATCTTTCTCTTCTAATTGTTATTCGACCTGGGTTACTGCTCCATTGAGAAATTTATCAATGAGCTTTTTTTCGTGAAATATTTGGAACAAATTTATCTTGAAATTTGTTCATATCATATTTCACTTTACATTCTTCAATCCCTTCACTACCTTTTCCTATAACCTTTTTGTGGATTCTTCTAGTGACTATTCACACATCTTTCTCGCCCCTCCATTATATTTCATCTCTTGAATATGCAGAAATAATTTTTCATTATGTACTTCACCATATTCATACCAAATACTATATAAGATATTTTCATACAGTGTTGATATAATAATAAACAATAACAATGTTGTTGCACCTCTAATATTAAGTTGGGAATCTATAGAAGTTTCCTGAAAAAATTCCCATAAATCTACTCAACCAATGAATCCTTCCATTTTTATTGCACAAAAAAAAGTTTAAAATTTTTACGTAAAAAAGATGGAAAATTTTTCATTAATCGTTTCAATATTCCTTCAGTTTATTCAAATCCTTCATTGATCTATTCCAATTATACATTATAATCCTCCGATATGGATTCTTCCACTGGAAACATTCCTTATTTTTCTTCAAATTTTTCCCTCTGATTGTTTCACCTCAATTGTTTAAGTTCTCTCCAAAACTTCTTAACTCTCCTTTGCTAACCCATCACTCCTATGCCTGATCCTATCTTTTTTTCAATTCATGATCAACCTGAAAATCCATGCCAAACAATAATGAAAACAAATTCTCTTATTAAATTCCTTCAACTATACACAAGGTCTCAATCAAATTAATGCAATACTTCAAATAAGAGACAAATACTAGCAAGTTCCTACAAATAAGGCTTTATAAAGAGACATGGTCATTTCATAATTCATACAAATACCTTTAAAAATCCATAATTGATACTAAAATAGAAAACACAGAGTTTAATACGACAGAACACTTATATCAATTCAAACTTAAGCATACTTACACGTTCTGAGACCAAATACATCACAATGTGTCTGATTATGTAATGATGGGACCACTGGACTCAATTTACATAACAACATGAATTATAGAGATCCTGACTCAAATACAACTCACTTACAATGGAAAACAATGACTTCTAGAACAACATCTTGTAACTCATATATAACTAAGAACATTTCTTGAAAATTAAGAAGACAACTCAGCAAATGTATTACATTTCTAGAATCGTCCATTTCTACATCATTCTAACACTTTGACTAAAGACAAATTTCAATTGTTCATCAAGGTAATTGGAAATTTGTGAAAATTGAGAGATCCAAGTTAGACCCCAAGAGGTTTACTAGTAGCTGTGTGTGAGATAGATTATTGTGTTCCTCCTGGATTAAACAATAAAACCACAACATCACTTTAATTTTAAATTATATTTTTTATTTTAAAATTTTTTGAATTCATTAATGAAAATTTAAGAAAAATGTACTTATCTAAATTTTATTATGTCGACAAGTACTTTACAACCCATTGTGGGTGTACCCCCGATCGATGTGCCACATCGACAGTGATGGGAGGCGACTGGTGTCACACGGTGGCGCACACCAGACCGACAATTAAACCCAGTAATGGATCCAACCTGCAGCTGGTCAGATGTAGGTAACAAACACGCTTCAAAATAATGGAAGCAAACGATAATTTTGGCCACCGCCAAAGCCTATTAGACCTCCATTGGGAAAAGCGTCGCTTGAGAAATGGGTTAAGGCAGCTTGATAAAAGGAAACAAGGTAGTGTTATTTCCATGCTAATTCCAAGGGAGTCTGAGGATAAGGAGGCTTCTGGTCTACGGCATCTCTGGTTAACATGATATGTTATGCCTCTCATAACTTATCTACTTCATTTAGCTGTTAATTGTAATAAAGGTGACGTCATTTTAATGGATGGTTTCATTGGCATGAATGCGGTTCGTCGAATTAGTTGCTAGTCTTCTTTTCAATTTGGGACTATCTTGAAATTCCTCTGTTTCAACTATCTCAAAGGGTCTGTCAATATTTTTTGCATGTTTTCTATGGTTGTTCCGACTTAGTCAGTAGACCCTTGTTTTAGAACCCATTCTCTGTTTCAGTATGAGGCTCAGTTAAATACCCTGGCTCAATTAAAGACCCTATTACATTTCGATTACACTGAAGGTTCCTTCAATGTTTCATGCAAGATGTATTTGGTTTTTCTGGCTTGGCTAGTTAACCCTTGTTTTAGAACCCCTTCTTCATTTCAGTATGATGCAAACTTAAAGTCCCTTCTGCATTCCTTTCTGTCTGAAGCTCATATTAAAATCTGGGTTTTGTGGTTTATGCTTTTAAACAAATTTCAAACATCCCAAGCCTATGAGCTTGTCTGTATGTCAAGGCAAGATAATTCTATCTCCCAAACCGGGCATCCTTAGAATAATACTCTGTCGTGGGGAAAGAGGGTAACCTCTTCTCTATTTCATAGTCTAGCCACCCTAGTAGGGTCGGTAAATGTTACTTCGGTTGAGTTCGCCACCGTAAATGTTGTTATTGAGGTTTTTGTGATTTATCTATTTTCCCTTTATGTTGCTGCTATCCACGATAGAGACTGCATGGTAACAAGTTCAGTGGTTCTGATAGCTTCGAAGGAAGTAGTGGACCCTACAAGAGATCATACGAATATTGTTATTAACTATGCCTTGTCATATATAAGCTTGATTTATATTTCCACAGGGGCTACACAGGAGCTGACAACATGTGTCTGTCAGTTTAAAGACATGGTAAAAGGTCAATTTCGTAAATGTCAAGGTACGAGAAAAGGGAAGAAAAAGCTTCCAACTCATAATACTAGTCCAAACAAGCACAGAAGGAAAACTAAAAAAGACGTCATGGAGAATATCTTTGATCTCTACTCCTCAGGAAACCCACCTCACATTCGTAATATAATTCAAGGCTGGGAGAGAGAAATAAATCACAAAGAAGAAGACATTGAACAATAGGAGGCCACTATGGATTTCATCTCAGACCCCAGGAATACAAGAGGGAGGCTATCTCTCTTTCACCATTCTATCCATACATATTGGATTCTAAAATGTGTTTTGGCTAAGGAAATGACCAATATGAACGAATGGAAGGAAACCCCAATGTGGTTTCAGTTCTGTAGGAAATCAAATAGGAAATTCAAGAGATTGGAGTATCCTAGTATCATGCAATGGATCATATCAATAGAATTGAAACAATCCATGTAGCAAGTAGATATGTCGGGGTCTATTGCAAAGGACCCGGCTCCTATTGACTCATTAGATGATTGATCTTATATATTAATAGTCTTTAATGTATTTTGTGGCAATTCTATATTGTTTTAAGTTGTACTTTGATGGACATAGTAAAGTAGGTATAGTGGCAAGTAGAAGGAATAAATTGTTTCAATACAGGTTGGATTTTAATTCCTTAACATGACCAATAGACCTGGTTGAGGCCACTAACTGCTTATGTCTATGTATGGCAATCTAGTCTCTTTGTTATAAATAGAAAATGGTAAGGCTCTATGAAATTTACAAAAAAAAAAACCATTATGGGTGTAGATTTCAATCTTAAATAGGTAAGCATTTATCATGTCATGTTTAACATTTAACAGTTAATGTTTTTAATCTAATATCGATCATCTTTAAAAATCAATCTAATTATTATTATATATAAATAAAGATGTATGATAAATAAATAAAATTACAAATATAAGAGAGGTATGGTAAGTATATAAATCTTCTTTTTATACTTACTCCAAAGGTATGGTAAATAAATAAAAATTTAAATAAACTAGGGGTATGGTAGATAAATAAACCATATTTTTATATTTACTCCTTAAACCTCTTTATTTATAAAACCTTAAAAAATAGGTTCTATATAGGTGGAGCCTATGGGCCAAATACCATGGGATAAATTATTATTAATACCATGGGCAGTAAATAAAATAGGTATGGTAAATAAATATAAATATAAATAAATGAGAGGTATGGTAAATAAATAAAATCACTTTTTATATTTACTCCATAAACCTTTCTTTATATTTACGAACACTAAAAAAAGATGTTTATTTAGGTGAAGCTTATGGGCCACATACCATGGGAAAAATTATTACTAATACCATTAAAAAAAAAACATTATTAACCTTAATATTAATATTAAAAAACATTATTGTTATTATTATTAAATCTAATATTGATATTAATATATTACAATATTAATATTATTAAATTTAATAATTTTGGATAAATACAATATTAATTTTTTGATATTATAATAATATTAATATATCATGATGTAAATTAACTCTAGATATATATGGGAGGGAAGAACAAAGACATAGAGTGATAGAGGTGGAGAGATAAAGGAAGTGACAAAGGAGATATGTAGATAAACTTAAGGAGAGGGGAGAGGAGGAATTAAGAGAGAGAGAGGGAGAGGAGTGAGAGAGGTAGAGAAAGGTAAGAGAGGGAGAGGGAGACATAAATATGGGGGAGAGAGAGAAAGAGAGAGGGAGGAATATAGTGAGAGGATTGGAGGGCGGAGAGAGAGAGAGAGAGAGAGAGAGAGAGAGAGAGATGGACGTAAGAGAGAAAAGGAGAGAGACAAAGGACGAGAGAGAGGACTTGAGAGGGAGGGATATAGAGATTGAGTTGGTGGGGGAGAGGGAGGGAAGAAGGAAGACATGGAGAGTGATAAGTGGAGAGAGAGGGAGTGATAAGGGAGAGATGGAGAGATATTGTGTATGTTTAAGGGTGAGATAAAGAGAAAAAGAAGGAGATAATGGGGTAGAGAAGGAGGGATAATTGGAAAGGGAGGGATATAGTAACATATTTTTAGAGAGAGAGAGAGAGTGATGGGAGAAGAGAGGACTAGAAGGAAGAGAGAGAGAGGGAGAGGTAGCAGAGGAAGGACGAGATAGCACTTGAGAGAGGAAGAGAGTAATGGGGTAGAAGATAGGATCGAAGGGAAAAGAGAGAGAGAGAGATATTAGGGAAGAGAGAAGGAGGTAGGAGAGAAAGGGAGAGGGAGGGAGGATGAGAGAGAGGAATTTATATAGAGGAGAAGAGAGGGAGGGATAAATAGAGGGATTTGGAGGGGGGGAGAGGGATGGAAGACGAAATACATAAAGAGTGGTAAGTGGAGAGAGAGATGGAGTGACAAGGGAGAGATGGAGAGAGAGTGTGTGTGCTTGGGGGTGAGATAAAGAGACAAAGAAGGAGAGATGGAGTGGAGGGGGAGAGAAGGAGAGGGGGAGGGATATAGTAACAGAGTTCGGGAGAGATAGAGAGAAAAAAAATGGAGAGAGAGGATTTGAGAGAGTGGAGAGAGGGACAGAATGATATATGGAGGGTGAGAGAGAGGGAGGTAAGAAGAAAGACATAGATAAAAAATTTGGAGAGAGAGAGGAGTGATAAGGAAGATGGGGAGAGAGAGGGAAGGGGAGAAGAGGAGGGAGTGATATATAGATAGATTAGAGAAAGAGAGTGTATGTTTTTGGGGTGATATAGAGAGACATATATATATATATATATATATATATATATATATATATATATATATATATATTGCGAAATGTGTGAAAATTATGAATGATTTCGCGACAATTTATATTTCCGCAAAATGTTTTTTCGGAGGGGCTTCATGAAATTTTCTGGCTGACGGAAAAGTAGGCAAAATTTCGGCTGAACTTTGAGAAAAAGTTTGGTAGAACTATTAAGGCGTGAAACTTAACAACCCGTTTGCGCAAAAAATATTTTGACACTTTTTATAAAAGTTCGGCCGAACTAACATGTCACCAGTTACAGAGATCCAAGCTCTGAATACGTTTCTGCAACTTTGGACTGATTAAACTCCATGAAACATTCTAAATTTACTGTCAAAACCAAGACAAGCATTTTCAGAATTGAATCTAATTTTAGGAAATATAACTTTTATGCAATTTCATAAATATTTAGTAATTTTGATTAATTTTGTAATAAAATGGGTGCAAACAATTTCTGAGGGTCATTGTGATTCAGTGAAATCAAAATTTTGTATCTCGCAAAATACATTGTAAAAAAAATTGAAAAAATTATGGGGCATTACATTGGTCCGTCGTCTCTAATGGGTAGCTTTTAGATTTTTAGTTTTACTTATATGTTAAGAAGTTTCTTGCATCGCGAAACATACTCAAAATATGTAGTTTTTTCATATTGGACCACTTCAGAAAATTCTAGTAATTATGATATGCATCCATTGGCTTTGTAAATATGAGGGAATCGAAGCAGACTCTGTCTAGATTGTTGTAACACATTTTGTTTTCTCAAAAACACAAAGTTTCAAAGAATACAACATTGTGTATTAACATGACTTCTTATGAATACTTTGATTGTTAAAAAACCCACACTCAAAGAAATGCTAAGTTGACATATCAAATATGCATAAAAAGATTACAAAAATAAATAATAGAAAGCTAATAAAATTTCTGACAACTTTTATTTTTATCGCAAAATGAAATTCTAAACAGAAAAATTGTTATAGTTTGAAAAAAGTTGAAGAACTGAAAAAAATGGAAGTTTTTTCTCAAAAAATGGCAAAAAGTGTAACCCAACTTCACATTTTCACCCTGAAAAAGAGGGAAGAAGAGAGAGATGGAGAGAGGGAGGGAGGGATAAAGAGATTGATAGATATGGAGTGAGAGTGTGTGTGGGTTTGGCGGGTGAGATGGAGAGACAAAAAAGGAGAGGTAGGGGGAGATATAGATATAAACGGAGGGGGGAGAGGGAAGAAGATTTCTTGCGCTATTTGCATTGATTTCACTGTAGATGGTGAATTCTAATCCTATTTGATTTCTTGCATTAGATGCATTGATTTTAGTCTAGATGTTGATTTATGATTTGATGTAATTGGATGTATAATGGTACATTAATTTTAAAGTGATTGGATTAACAGCGTGCATTGATTTCAGTGTAAGCACAAAAAATTGTTGACAATATACATCGACTTTTTTTTATAGTAATTCAACCTATTAATATTAGAGAGCAAGAGAGACAAGGTGTGGTGTTTACTAGAACAACTCAAGCTAAATATTTAAATGGTTTACGAATTCAATTGTCTTTTTCATATAATCAATATGAAAATATGACAAAACTAACAAGGGTGACACAAAAGATGACAAAACTAACAAGAGTGACAATAAGAATAGTAGAAGAAAATAGTTCGGGATTGATCACAATGAAGACTATTTGTAATTGACTACATTCGTATTATTCACATTTTCTATCATTCAACACTATTACATTGTCACTTTGCATTCAAAATTTTGGTTTTATCATTTTAAGTCATTAAAGTTTTTGACAATTATTATCATCTCAACAAACTGAGGCAATTAAGAAAATTTATAATCAAATAAATTTGAGACATTTTTAACATATTTAAAATGATTATAATAATATTAGAGGTATTTACATATTATTGATAAATATTAGAGGTATTTACATATTATTGATAAAATTAATCATATGTTCGATAGATTTTACTTGGTTTCACAAGACTGAATCAAGTCTAGATCCATTAAATCCAAATCTATCAAGTGCCTAAAGATCAAATCTCTTGAGGTGCAAACCTTTCCTTAAATCTTACACTCAAAAAAGACCTTTACACTTGGAGAGATTTGATTCTTCTGGACTTTTGATGAATCTCCAATTAAGATGAATCTTTAGCTAGATTTACATAATATAAAAATTGTGAAAAATAAATAAATAAAGATATAAATCTATATTAACATTTAACTATTTTTATAAAATTATATAAAAATTACATTAAAAACAAAACAAAACAATTTAAAATATATATTATATTTATTTTTACTTAGTTATATTGTACAAACTTTCTTACTATATGAGGCATCTAACTTTTTAGTTTTCCTTGCTATTCGAGCCACCATAGCAGTTTGGATTTAAAAGTCATAAATAATATTTATTGTCAAAGCAAGGGACAATTGTAATTTAAAACTAATAATTAATGTTTAATAACTAACCTTTACGACTGCAGCTTAAAACACGATTGCATTTTAAAGTAGTAAATAAATAATATTTGTAGCAACGCTGAAAAACTATTACAGTTTGAATTTAAAAATAATAATTAATGTTTATAACAAAAGTAGTATTCTAAACACCGAGGTAGATGATTGAATACAATGTTTTTATCACTTTTAAAGTTGGCTTCAACAAATCCATAGTTATTAACTTCCTGATTAATGCACAGCACAAAAGACATGCTGCCGAGAAAACGGTAAAACCGATAATACGTTGCCCTTTACCTGCTAAGCCAGTCACAAATAGTAACATATAGGTGTCGTCACACACTAGATAGCTGGTGTACAACCAACTCGGAGCCAATAGCCTAATGGCATCACTACCCTGTATTTGTGGAGTTTTAGTTTAATTTTACATCACATTAAGGAAAACGCAAATGAAGTTTATTGTTGATTATTCATACTTGCGGAATTATAGTTCCATTGATGCCTGTGGATAGTATAACGATTTACCATTGAAGTATACTTCTTAGCCGCAAGAACCGCTAAAATTGACCCTCGGCTTCGACACATGAAACACACAGTAATATTTGTTATTCAACAACTGCATTGTGTACACGGTCAGGCGTAATAATAGCTGTGCCATTCCGAAATCGAATCTCATGGTCTAATACTATGAAGAGGGATGGTGATGGTAGGATCAGATCCATAGGATTTGTCATCTTCATCCACACTGAACTTGTGCACAAATAACTTCGTTAACTTTAGTTTCACAATAATATTTAATATTTAATATTTAATTGTATTTTAAATTTAATTGGTTAAATTCAACTAAGTATACTAGAGAATATAACAAATCTCTTTTATTGGCCCTCAATTTGAGAATAAAAATAGGAAAATTCACTTTAGTTAGCGAAAAATATATAAAACATTGATAAAATGAAAAATTTTCCGAAGTGGCTATGATGGTGGTTAATGGATGAATAAGCATTATCCCTAAACACTTCGGTATTTAGTTGTCAAGACTGGAGTTCCGACATAAAGAGGTCATGAAGAGATGTGAATATTGCTCGTGTTTCAGAATATTGAATGACAATGAAATTAAATTAAATATATAGTTAAATTTATAAAAAATAAAAAATAAAAATATTTGGATGATATTGCATTTAAAAAGTTTCACAATGAAAGCTCGTTGTCTACACATTAAGGTTGGGATCGCCATTGGATCCATTCGATGGATTATGGGATGCATAACCTCGGTTATATATGTTGTTATCATAAATGGGATGCCTACTAATTTCTTTGGTGTTGAACGTGATTTAAGGCAGGGATGTGCTTTGTCGCCCCTTATATTCATACTAGTTATGGATGGTTTTAGCAACCTCATGAACATGGGATTGCGAGAGGGATTCATTGTTGGTTTCTCCTTCTCAAATTATGTGAGTATTTCTCACTCCTTATTTGTTGATGATCTACTTATTTTCGGAAGACTCATTAGAAATCACTGGTTCTATATACACTATTTGCTTTACCGATTTGTTGCTGCCTCTGGACTATGTATAAATAAGGCAAAATCTTTCCTTCTTAGTGAATTTGGTGATGAGGCGGATATTACTTTTATTGATGGTTTTCTTGGTGTTCAATCTAAATTGGTGGCAGAGTGGTTTCTATATCTCGAATACATGATCAAACCATGTGGGTATAAGGTGAGAGATTGGTTATGGCTTGTTGAGAAATTCAAATTTAAGATTTCAAAATGGAATCATAAGTGGTTGTCTCTGGGAGGATAGTTTATAATGATTCAAGCGGTCATGTCCCAGCTTATTGTATTCTGGGGTCATCTCTTTTACATTCCGGAGAAAAATATTTCACAGATCAATGCCATTCTATCTCAGTTCTTATGGGGCGGGGTCAACATGGCAAAAAAGCATCACCTTTGCAAACAAGAGATTTTATAATGCCCGAAACATTTGGGGTGATGGGGCATTTTAAACACTCGAGCTTTCAACTCAGCTCTCCTAATCAAATCTCTGTGGCGCGCCATTCATGGCAATGGTATTTGGTTGGAAATCATTAGGTGAAAATATGTCTCGGGTCACCCCCTTCACACATTATACTACTGCCAATTCACTTACCCTCGATCCATGTCGGCTATGTAGTTGGGCTTCAGAAAGATCATACAATTTTTGTAGATGGGCGTCCTTGGAGATTTGGCAATGATCAAAAGATACTATTGAGCCGTGACAAGATCTGCAGAATGACAGAGGTTTCCCTCATTAGTTAGGGGATGGTGCACTGGTTGGCTCATAGATGCATCATATATTTATCACAAGTGATCCATTACTGGGCTCATAGTGCGCCTATTCTAAAATCGGATACTCAGATGGGTCTTGCGGGCCAGGATGCTGCTAAATGGATGGAGTATAAGGGGAAAATTCAGGCGGTTGGTTTATGCCTCTGTAACGACGGAGACAAAATAGTTTGGGCTGGGAAAATGAAGGGTGAATCATTTATTGTGAAGGAAATTTACTACAATATCAACCTATTTTCCATTAATGATTATACTTCTATTGGTTTTGAGGAATTCTGGCATAGGAGAATTCCTACTAAAATTCTACTTTTTGGATGGCTAGTATGGAAGAAGAAAATACTCACATGGGACTCTCTCATTAAGAGGGGCCTATATGGTCTGAGTAGGTGCATCTTCTATCTACAAAATGATGAAACGGTGGAACATTTATTCTTCACCTGCCCCATGGTTGTTCATATATGGAACCTGTTCAGTGATTATCATCTCTAACCATCATAGTCTCCGGTGGATTTCATGGATGCTGCTCATAGATGGGATAAGGTGAAGGGGCATTTTCAGTCCTTACCTTTCTTCCTCGTATGGGAAGTATGGCTTGGTAGGAACTTGTGTATCTTTGAAGGTAAAACAATAAACATCCCTCATATTTATACTATTATAATGAGATGGATCAATGATAGGGTGCCTACTAAGGAAACAATTTGCGATGGGTCTAGAAGGATTAGGCCTCACCCCATTTCCGTCCCTGCGATTTTATTTGATGGGGCTTGTCAAGATGGGGTGATGGGGTGTGGCGCATGGATCAAGTTATCTCAATCGGAAAGAATTCATATCTGCTGGAATGGTGGTATGGGCACTAACAACATGGCGGAGTTGATGGCTCTGTGGTGTGGGTTATTGGTTGCCCACAACTTGGGATTGGTTGGGGTTAATATCTATGGAGATTCCAGAATCATTATTGATGCCATCTCGGGATCTTCATCCCTATCCTCCCAGAGATCTCAGGGATGGTTCTTGAGAACAAAAAAATTGTGGGCAAAGATGAATTACCCTCCTTTGCATCATATTTACAGGGAAAACAACACTAGAGATGATGGGTTGTCGAAAAAAGGTATCTGTTTGGTATTTGGTGTTTCGCAGGTGGGTCATCATAGAGACAGAAAACTCATATGGAACAGTGACATTCCCATCCCAGAATTAATCATCTTGATCAGGCCAGCTGGACCAATGCATCAATCGAGCTTTTTTTTTTATCAATGCATCAGGCGAGCTTGTTATATATTTTTTCGGAGGAGGTAGATGGGCCACTACATCAAGCGAGTTGGATACTATAATCAGGTATTTAGAGGATTGATATATCTGACTACTGCATGTGAGCTGGGATTTTAATTATATGGACCTTAGTTTCTCATGATCATCACTTTCAGCTGTAAAGTGGATGAATAGACATATATGTTTGTTTGAAATTTTGATTTTGTTTTTTACTTTATATGTCTACATGACTGGACTATCTATGTATATTTTTGATGGGGTTATGTCGCTATTTTACATAAATTTCTCCTCATATTGTCCAATGATGATCTATAATTGGAAACGTGCTTTTTGATAGCACATCTGTATGATGTATGGAATTGTACTGTTTATATATTTCAATATAAAAACAACTTCTTCTTTTTTCTTTCTGAAAAGAAAAAAAAAAAGTAAAGAAAATAATACATGATACTTTGCTTTACTCATTGCCATATCCATAAAAAGACAGACTCACTCATTATTAATTGTAATTCCATCGACCTCTAGCTAAGAGCAAGTGATCCCTTGCTAGCCACTTTTAGCAGATGAATTGACCTTTTTAAATTTTCAAACGTTTGCAATCTTTACAACCACTGAAATCTTTGATATTACCATTATATTTAGTTTTATAATATGATTTGATGCGACATAATATGTATTAATGTAACCAAAATATAATTGCAAAATAAAACTTGAACTTTCTGAAGTAATAAAAACCCAAAAAACAAAATAAAAGAAATAAAAAAGATAAATTATATTTATTTTACAATGTCTACTTTATAAAATATTTGTTTGATTTTTGGTAACAGTGAATTAATTCAATGTATAATAACATTTCAATAACCACACATGCATATTTCCAAATATAAACGTCATTGAAAATATACTGTATTTTAGGATTTGTACTTTTTCCACATATAAACTCTAGGACAATAATAATATTCCAAGAACCCTATAAGCATATTTGCACATATAAATGTTTTAAATGACATTGCAAATGTCATGTATTTTAGAGTTTGCACTTTTTCCACATGTAAACGCCATTGCACATGGCATGTCTTTTACCCATTTCTCTTTTCTACGCACAAAATAATATCTTTTGTGCAATCCAAGCGCCAGTTATTTAACGCAATCACGCCCGATAAATCATCTTCACTGCATAATAAATACGGGGAAGATTGCAAAAAAAAATTAAAAAAAAAATTATATATATATATATATATATTTCAATGTCGACTTTATAAAATATTTATTTTATTTTTTTGTCAATTGATTTATTTTAAAGTAATAAAATTAAAGAAAAAAATTAAAATTTGATATAATTATTTTATAATATTAAAATGGTGTAGTTTAATTGTTCAATGTTTTGATGTTTTTGAATGAAATTTGATAATAAAATGTTAGGGGAGATTGTGATTTTTAAGTATTTAAAATACGTTTTTAAATGTATATATAGTTATAACTTTTTGAAAAAATATTAGAGGTATTGGGATGGTGTATATAACAAAATTCAAACTTATGATTCTTGAAAAAATATTAGAGGTATTGGGATGGTGCATATAATAGAATTCAAACTTACGATTTTAAGAAATTCATAATAGAAAAAATCAATAAAAATAACATTTTAAATTGTTGTCTAACCATTCAAAGATTAAGGTTTTTTGGATGGAATTTAGCAATAGAAATTTTCATTGGAATGTGATTTTTAGTTGCTTAAAATGTGTTTTCAAATAAATAAATTTAGCTCCCTACAAAAACCTCATAAACCTTAAGATTGTGCACATTAAACATTATACTATATTTTAAGAAAATCAACTAAAATGTTTTAAATTAATGTGTAAAAAGATCGCACAAAACAATACTTCTTAAAATAATTTGATAGAATATAAAATTACCATAATATAAATAAAAAAGAATAACAATCACATTTTAATAACAATCACATTTTTCTCACATTATTTCAAAAGACCATATATATATATATATATAATATATAATATAGACGTTGTTAGTTAAGCAACCATCCATTGTAGCATTCACTAAATTTCAATAATGATATGAAAATAGTCTCATTTTTCTTCTTTAATATTTTTTAAAATATTTAATTTCAAATTTCAATTAAAATTATCTTTATTATTTTTTAAAATATTTAATTTCAATTTCAATAAATATTATCTTTATCATTTTTCAAAATATTTAATTTAATTTTAAATTAATATATTTTTAAAATAAAATTAATGTAAAAAATATTAATAATTCATTTTTTTTAAAACGAGCCTTACCATTTTTAAATCAAACTCAAAGCTCCATCACAATGAAATCCTGAAATCCTAAGATAGATATGAGCTACAACTTCTTCTTCTTTTTTTCTTTAAACATCTAATTTGTAAATTTTAAAAGTTTGAAAGTATTAAATTTGGATATTTAACCTACCACTTGGACTTCAATTTTACTTAGAACCGTTTTTTTCTTTACAAATCTAATTTATAAATTTAAAAAGCGAGAGAGCCAACAACACTTCATTAAATTTCGATATTTTAACTAGAGGTGCAATTACAATTTCATTAAATTTAGATATTTAACCTACTACCTAGACTTCAACATTGATACAATTAAATTATAATAATGTTAATATAAAATTAAATGATAATAATGTTAATATAAAATTTATTAAATTATAATAATGTTAATATAAAATTATAAAATTGTTAAAATTAAATGTTAATACAGTTTATATTTATTTTCAATATGTACATATTTATTTAATAATGAAATTTCATATCATTATAATATATAGGTGGATGCAACTTAATAATAGTTATAATAAAAATGATATTTAGATAGACGATTATAAGTACAAGAACTTATTTAAAGAATTCCAAGAAGATTTGAAAAGATGAAATAATAGTGATAATAAAAATGTATGAAAACAAGTATATGTTGATTTGGGTAGACGATTAGAAGAACTTATTTAACTAATTTGAAGAAGATTTGAAATGATGAAATGTGAGAAAATAAGTTGGATTTGAATAAATAGTTTTTATTTATAAAAATATTTTATGGATATATAAATTTTGATTTTTCCAACATTGCTATGTTATTTTTCATGAAAAATATAATACATATTTTTCATTTAGCTTAACTTTTTATTATTTAAATGATGAGAATTTTCTACCAAGAAAATATTATTTTTCTTAAATTGTACATATTAATGTTTTTTAGTGTAACATATAATTTTATTCCAAATGGTTAAGGCCCCAAAATGTTCTAGGGGAAATATATCAACCATGTATTTTAAGATTTTGATATATGTCAAAAGAAAAATGTTTTAAAAATTGTAGAAAAAATGAAGTTTATTTTTTAAATTATATAATTTGACTCTACTTGTGTATATAGTTTCAATTTATATAACTTACAGAAAAATAATGTCAAATATAGAGATATAATTGTATTTCCTAAAAATATTGATGTTTTAATATGTTTCCACCGAAACCATTAGGTTCATGATTATGAGGCTATATCCAAAGAAATCAACTCTTCATGGATATATTTGTGGTTGACATGTAGATGAAGAAAGAGAAAAATATGGATGGGATTTTTGTTGTTGTTGTGTGTGTGTGTCTGAGAGAGAGAGAGAGAGAGAGAGAGAGAGAGAGAGATGATTTGAGGGGGAATAAAATGAGACAACGAAAGGGGGCAAGAGAGAGACATATTAAGGGGGGAATATATATATATATATATATAGAGAGAGAGAGAGAGAGAGAGAGAGAGAGAGAGAGAGAGAGAGAGGGGGGGGGGGGGGGGGGGTTGTTGTGAGGAATAAATTGAGTGAGGGAGGGAGGGAGGGATAGAGAAATAGATGAAATGGAAGGGTGGAGGGACTAAAAATGGGGGTGAGGGGAGAGATCATATGGAGAGTTAGAGGAAGAGGGAGTGAGAGAGTGAGATAGATAGATATGGGAAGAGGGAGAGGGGAGAAGAGATAAGGAGAGAGGGGGTGAGATAGGAACAAAGCTAGAGAGAGAGAGAGGGAGGGACAGAGAGAGAGAGAGAGAGAGAGAGAGAGAGAGAGAGAGAAAACGAAGGAGATCGGAGAGAGGGATGGAGGAAAGAAAGAAGGAGTGCAGGAGGGTTAGAGGGATGGAATGAAGGGGGATTAGGGGGAAAGAGGGGAGAGAGAGGAAGTCATAGAGTGAGTAAAAGAGGGAGGGAGAGAGGGGGGAGGGTAGTTAGACACACACATGCACACAGACACACACACATATATATAGGATGATAAGGAAGGAGAGAGGTGGAGGAATAGATATATATATGGGTGAGAGAGAATGAGGAATAGATACATAGGAAGATACATATAGGAAATGAGTGTGTGAGAGAGAGAGGAAGTGAGAGTGAGAAATAGAGAGGAAAGGAGATGGAGAAATAGATTGAGGGGGGAGAGAGTGAGGGAATAAAAGATAAAAAGGAGATAAGAAACATGAGTGGAAAAGAGGGGATGGTGGAGAGGGAAGAAGAGAGAGATAAAAATAGAGTGGGATGTAGAGAGAGGGGGATATCGGGAAGAAAAGGAGAGAGATAGTTAGGGGGGAGAGGGAATGACATAAAGACAAAGAGAGAAGGAGATATAGAGATACATAGATAAATATGTAAATGGAAATAGAGAGATAGAGAGTGGTGAAGAGAGAAAGAGAGCGGGGGAGGTATAAAGATAGAGAGAGAAAAGAAGATAGGGATGGAGGAGAAAGAATATGATGGGAGGGAGATCAATAGAGGAGAGATATACTTAGGGAAGAAGAGAGAGAGAGAGCGAGGTGGATATTGATAGTGATAGAGAAGGAAGGTGGGAGGGATGAAGCGAGTGGAGGGAAAAGAAAGAGGATGGAGAAGAGGGAGAGCAAGAGAGAGAGAGAGATATAGGAGAGGGATAACGATTGATTGAAGGATGTGAGCGAGATTGGGAGAGAAGAGAGACTAGAATAATAGAGAGAAATTTAAGGAAGGTGAAAGTAGATAGAGAGAGAGAGAGAGATAAAGAGAGAGGAATGGATGGAGAGAGTGGAGGGAAAAGAGATAGTAGGGAGAATAGATAAATAAAGAGAGGGAGTGAGGGAGAGAGAAGAGAGGGAGAAGGAAAGAGAGGGAGTGAGTAGGGGTGTGAGGGGAATTGCTGGGGGAAGGGAGAGTGGGAGAGGGAGGGTAGGGGGAGAGAGAGGAAAAAGGAGGGAGGAAGGGAGAAAGAGTGAGTGAGATAGAGAGATAGAGAAGGATATAGTTGTAACATGAACTCCCACCCATATAAAATTTTAGGGTTGAATATTATCCCATGGGCTAAATTTAAGGGGTTTTATATTTTGGATACACAAATTTTTTAAATTACACTCTTTTTCTATAGTTTTCCCAAAAATTATTAAAAAAATAAATAAATATTTATTTTATTCGCCATTATTATGGAAATAAACCCTATAAAATAGATTTTTCCTCTCCAAATTTGTGTTCCAAGCCTTGATTTACCCTGGAAAAATCATTTACAAGTGGGATTTGCTTCCAATCACCCCCTAATTTCAAGGAATGGCTCGTAACTTGTTCCAGGTCATCCAAGTCGATATTGGTGGCCACTAACCTATTCCACCTAAACCCCTAGTCAATTTCATTAGTTTCCTTGTTTATAGCAGCAATTACTATTTTAAGGAGTTTTTTTTGGTCCTAAAATTCCAAAGCTGTTTTGACCCCATAAACGGCATTTTTTTGTGTTCCGCTGCAATCCCATAGTTGTAGGTAGGGGCATGTGGTAAAACCTATAGTACTAGGAGATATATTTTTGATGATATATTGCACGCGCCAAACGGAGATAATATGACCAAGTTACGACCCTAGGAAGTTGGCTACCAAATTAACCCAAACGGGGCCCACAAACTCTTCGTGTTCTATCTCCTCGGGTTATGGTTTTGGTTGTTTAGGGTTTTCCCATGTTTTTAAATAATAAAAATGTCCTTGAAACTCATTGTAATGGAGTTTAGAGGCATGTAGCTGCCACATCTCTTCTTAGAGATAAGCTACAATCCCCTGAGCTAGTGTATTTTCCATTATGTCTGTAAGAATTTTTTAGCATTTGATATTAATGAAATGGAGTGTTATTCATGTTGCATTTCTATGTTTATGTTTATTTTTTTACTTTGTTTTTTTTTAATAAGTCTGGATCACTGCTAAAATAACTGTATTCCCTTTCTCGATCTTTCTTTGCATGTCCCCAATGAGATCAGGGTATAAGGAGTTAGGGCTCGATCTGGTTGACCCTTTGCAATATCAGCCTCATAAAACCTGATAGCCTCCCATGGTGGAAGCAAATAAATATTAGGGAGCAAGAGATCCTATCAAAATATTTCTCGAGAAGGCCCTAAAGAAACAGAGGAACGCAATGATGGACGGCTTTTCCCAGATCCTTCAACGACTACCCACCAGCAATGCATCTTGATCCAAAAACCACTCTGGAGGTGTCACTCCTTCTAAGGTACATGTAAACTTTGACATTCCCATATTTGAGGGCCAAATAGATGTCGACAACATAGATAGATGACTGACTCTATTAGAAGCATATTTCTTGGTTCATGACTTTTCCAATCAGGAAAATATTACTTTTTCACTCCTCAAAGCCGCCCCACATGTCAAGGAGTGGTGGGAAACCTACTGTGATCAAAAGGATGAAAGGGAACCCTCCCTATTATCGATTGCACCCAGTTGGAATTATTTCCGAGACCCCATCAAGGAATAATATTATCCCATGGGGAGCTATGAGGATAAGTACTTACAATGGATGACACTGCAGTAGCTAAGGGGTCAAGATGTGCATGAGATGATGAATATGTTCCATACTCTGCGCATAAAGTTTGTTATCAAATATTTTGAGAAACATTTTGTGTTGAAGTACCGTAGTTGTATGCACATATACATTCAGGAGGAAATGGAGTTCCTTGACATATCCTCGCTTGGTGCAACATACCGGTATGCTTCCAATATTGAGCAGAAATTAAAATAGAAGACACAAGGCTTTGGATCTATGAATCAGAAGCAAGGGAAAGCTTACCCCAAACCGTAGAAAAAAGGACAAATCCAATGCGAGGTATCCCAGAACAACCTGCCAAATCCACTCACAACACAAGTGAGTGTTAGGCCAAGCAGTCACTAGGGGATGGGCTAAAGGCTTCTGAATCAGATGCATGTTCCAAATTTGAGTTAGAACCCAATAAGGGAAATGACAAAGGGAAGAATATTTTTGATGCCGAGCCCAATGCCACCATTTCAAGAACCAATATTCAGAAGGAGGAACCCGAAGATCCAGAGGAGAGGGGTCGCCAATTCCATTCACAGATATGGGTGAAGGGTTCCCCATTGCAATTCACTGTCGACAGCGGGAGGAAAAAGAACCTCATTTTAGAAAAGTTTGTGAAGTGGTTGGGCCTTCTCATCAAAACACACCCACATCTATACACCATTGGGTGGCTTCACCAAGGATAAGATCTCTGCGTTAGCCAACAGTGTCGCCTTCCCTACAACATCAAGCCCTTCACAGATGAGGTATTATGTGATATTGCTCCTCTTGATGTTTGTGATGTATTATTCAGAAAACCATACTTGTGGAAGTGGCATGATGTGTATGATTCTAGGCCTTGCGTTGTTATTGTTACTTTCAGAAATAAGCTATATATGATACTAAAGGAAGCTCCGCCTCCCGCCATATCTTTGATCACTCCAAAAAAATGCTTTAAGCTCATTTCCAAAATCGGGAAATTTGTTTTCCTGGTGATCCGCCCTTAGAGCAAGAAGAATATTCTACCCATGACCTACAGACAAGGCTCCTCCTCACGGCAACAACAAATGGATAAGGTCATGGAGGAGTACATGGAGATCTTCACCTCATTGACAAGGGAACCTCTGCATTGTCAGGACAAGCACTCCATCGATCTGACCCCAGGCGCATAGCTACCCAATGGAACGAACTATCAATGCTCTCTTCTATAAAATGAAAAAATCATGAGGCAGATATAGGAGCTACTGCAGAAAGGCCAGATTCAGCAGAGTTCATCACCCAATGGGAGCCTGATCATTTTGGTGCAGAAGAAGTATGGGACTTGGAGACTCTATATCAACTATAGGGTGTTGAACAATATCATTGTTAGGAATAAGTATCCAATTCCACGGATTGACGACCTTCTAGACCAAGTCAAGGAGGGGAAATATTTTAGCAAGATTGAATTGAAGTTTGGGTATCACTAGGTACCAATCAAACCCTCTGATGTGTGGAAGTCTGCCTTGAAATACAAGGAGGATATTTTTGAGTGGCTGGTCATGTCTTTAAGTTTGATGAATGCCCCTGTAACCTTCATGAGGTTAATGGATGACATCTTGCGACCATTTACCAACTCATTCATGGTGGTGTATTTGGATGACATATTGATATTGATCTGAAATTGTTATTTAATGATGTGCTAATATCACTTTCAGAATTAACATGAAAGTGCTTTGGTTTTCTTATCATACAAGGGTTTATACATGTGTTTATGATTGAAAATTCATTGAACTTGGTGAGATTAAGTGTATTTCGTGAACTAAAAATAATGGAAACTCAATGTTGAACAAAAACATAATAAAACACAACAAGCACGAATAACAGAGACAAATCCATAAGTTTTTGATGAAGGAGTTCACCCCTCCTAGGCTACATCTCCTTAGTCCAGCTTCATAGTGTGGGCCTTTGTATTATCTTCAATTGTGAAAAAAAATTGTTTACAAAATCTCGTTGCCTCTGCAACCTGCTCCAATGGCTCCAAAACATCAAAATCTACCAATAATGACTCTTCCTCAACCCATTTTGGTCGAAAATTGTCAAAGTTATGGGAAAACCAATTATTCATAGTTTTTCTCCACTAAATCTAGATGTTTGCTAGTTAACTCCACTAAATGTGGAAGTCTGTTGAATCTGGTGAGTTTTCCAAAGGAGCCACCAAGATAAGTATGCGATTAATGTCAAGATAAGTGGTGTTTAGGTGGGGTTAAGCGCGTTTAGCACTAACCCACACTTATTTGTTAATGTCGAATTAACATAACATAACCACAAATTATTGTATTAAAACACATCTTAACACATTTAAATCTCCGCATATCGCATCGTAGCCACTTATCGCAGATCATAGCACAACCCCGCTATAAATCATTCTATGTTGTCTGCTCTATCTTGCAATTGTGATAACCCGATGCGATATATCGCATTGCAATTTTGCCACCTTGTTAACCCTTTATGTTTCCTTCTCCTAAGAACCCTCGATGAGATTGGTAGGACACACCTTTTTTCCACGTCACTTACTGCACAATCGCAAATCATTTTGTTGTTGCCTTATGTCCTCTGCTCCTAAACTACTGATGCGAAATGACTCAGTGAAGTGACAGATTAGATGGTTTATTAAAGTTTTGAAGTACAGTATTATATGGTTACACATATACACACCACCAACGGTAGATTATCCGTCGGATTACTTTGGCTCTCGGCTGTACCACCTGGCCCTTCCCCATTGGCCTATAAATTACACTAATAAAATAATCCACGATAGTAATAATTCCAATCTTAGGAAATAGGATAAAAAATAAACTTCCCTAAGCAACATTGGCGAATCTAGAGATGACACTTGTCATAGTGTCACTAGCTAAAAAACTGGAGAATATTCCTTGAAGATTCCTAAGGTGTTGACTGGACTGCCAAGTCATCCGTCTGTCACTGTTCTACACAATTTTTACCTATTTTGGAAAATGAATAGAAGACCATAATGCACTCATACAAACTTGGATTTTGATGAAATGAGTTGCGTTGGAATCATGGTGACAAGCTCTATCTAGTCATTCTAGTCTAAAGCATTTATGACAACTTTCAATTTTTGGCTAAATACTGAGCTCTTGATCATTCCTCCCCACTAGAAGCCTTTTGGACCCCAATAGATACTATCAATTGTTCAGAATATAAGGGTAAAACTCTCTCACCCTTTCACTCTCCATCCATTTGGCCTTTGAATGATTTTGTCCCTTGAGACCCACTCTAAAGTATTCGACGTTCCCTCTTCTTGAAGTTCTGATTCTTCTGTCAAGTATAAGATCTTGCTGAAGTTCATCCAGATATTCTGGCGAGAAATCATCTATTGATGGTAGCTGAACATGCTCTCCTTGATCATCAATCAAAGGAGGTTCAAATAATCTCAAATTTATATATTTTCATATAAGGAGGAAAATCTAGCTTAAATGCATTAGTACCAATCTTTTCCAGAATTTTAAATGGACCATAATGGATTGGCTTGATATTTTTACCTTTCGGGCTTACAATATTTCTCTATTTATATACAACCAAAATTCATCTCCAACCTCTAATTTGTGATCAACACAATGTTTTTCATGCCTTTCCTTGTTTTTTCTTTGACTCTTTTCAAGTTACTCTTGCACTGTGTGATGTATCAATTGAATTCTCTCAATGCACTTTCTTGCCTTCTCTATTTCATTATGACCATATATAGTGACATCTTTCTCAAATATTAAGTCCAAAGGCGATATTGGAAAGTAACCATAACATGCCTCAAATCACAATGTGTTTGTGGAAGAATGCTTGCCCTGTTGTATGCATGCTTAATGTAATGCAAATGTTAATCTCATGACTTGAGATGCTTGTTGCAATAACCTCTAAGAAGATGAATAACGGTCTTGTTTACCGCCTCGGTTTGACCATATTTTTGTGGATGAAATGTTTTACTCTTCTTCAAAATTGTGTCCATCATGTCCCATAATTTTGACCAAAAATTCCCAACAAACCGGGAATCCCAATCACTTATAATAAAATTAGGAAGACCAAAATGAACCCATACATTTTGAAAGAAAATATTAGCGGTTTATTCAACTGTAATTTTTTTCCTGCATGACATCAAAAGACACATTTTTTGAACCTATCTACCACAACATACAAGTAATCATGACCTTTCCTTGACATAGGAAGACCACCTACAAAATCCATTGAGATACTCTCCCAAGGATGTTAAGGAACCGAAAGTGGAGTGTACAATCCAAGTTTCCTATTTCTAGGCTTACTTTTTGCACATAAATGAAATCCTATAATAAAACGAGATACATTATCAATCATGTGTGGCCAATAACAATAATTTTATAGATTCACTACTGTCTTGCCTACACTGAAATGTCCAACAATCAATGATGTGTGCACATCCATTATGATATTGTTTATTTCTCCTTGTGGTATACATAACTTGCCTAAGTGATACAACAAACTTGTATGGACATGATAATATAACTCTTCATTTCCATTTCCTTGACTCAAGCTCTCATAAAAATCTTGAAAATCACTATCATATGCATATTGTTCAATGTAACTTTCATGCATAATTGAATTGTGCTTGAGTATAATAGATGAATTTACAACAAGCCTAGAGATCATATCAACTACCTTATTGTAGATTCCATTTTTGTACTTGATAAAAAAATGAAATTGTTGTATAAATCCCATTCATCTGAAATTTCTTGATTGCTACAACTTTGACTGTGATTGTAAGTACTGCAATGGCTGATAATCAGTATGGATAATGGTCTCTTTTCACATCAAATAGTGCTTCGATTTCTTTACACTTTGTACCAATGCATAGAACTGTTTATCATAGGTGGAATGATTAGTCACAACTCCATTAAAAATTTCAAAATGAAACGAAATAGGCTTACCATGCTGCATGAGCACTGCTCCCATAGCATAATCACTTGCATCTGTTTGGATCTCAAATGGTTGTCTAAGATCCACAAGTGCTAATACCAGTGTTGAAATTATATTTTTATTTAAAGCATAAAATGATCTTTTTTGTACATCTCCCCAATGGAAGACTTTCTTGACACTTGTCAATGCATGTAGTGGAGCTACAATGGAAGAAAAATTAGCAATGAATTTCCTCCAATATTGTGCTGCCCCAAGAAAGCTTCTTACCTCTGTAACTGTATTGGGCTTGGGCCAATTTATAATGACCTCTACTTTGGAAGGGTCTATCTTCAAGTCACCTCCTCCAACAATGTGTCCCAAATACACCAAATAAGTCTTGCCAAACTCACACATCAACATATTTAAAAACAATTTCTCTTTATTCAAGACATCAAGTACCTTGTTCACATGCATGACATGTTATTCTCTTGATTTTATGAATATAAGTATGTCATATAAGTAAACAACGATGAATTCATCTATAAATTTTCTAAGTACATCATTCATGACTCTCATTAAAGTAGCTAGATCATTTGTTAGAGCAAATGGCATAACTAACTACTCAAACAATCCTTGTCTAGTTTTGAAAGAAGTTTTCCAAATGTCCTCTTCAGTTATTCTAACTTGATGATTACCACTCGCAAGTATAACTTAGTAATATCTTTCATACTTCAACTGATCTAGCAAATAATCAATGTGTTGGAGTGGGTAACGATTCTTTACCATGATTTTATTCAATGCACAAAAATCGATGCACATGCGCCAAGTCCCATCCTTATTTGGTACCAAAAAAATTGGTGAACCACATGGCGAAGAAGATGGGCGTATGCTACCTTTGTTCAACAATTATTTAATTTTCTTCTTGATTTCCAAACTCTCCATAGTTGACATGTGATACATACCAATGTTTGGAAGTGGAACATCCTGCTGCAACTGAATCTCATGTTGAATTCCCCTCTTGGGCGATAACCCATTTGGTTATTTAAACATCTTGCCATGCTGACTTACCACATCAAAAAAAATTATTTCAATTTGTCATCACATCCTTCAAAATATTCATAGTCAAAATCATACTTTTTCTTGATCATGAGAAGCACAAAAATTTTACTTTCATTAACTAGCCTCTTCATTTCCCCTGCATTAACTAAATAAATATTCAGTTTCTTGTGATGAGCTCTCACAATATACTCCACCCCATCCCTAAGCAAATGATATTTGTTCTCATGGAGATAAAACACTACTTTCATGTCATACAAATATGGACTTCCCAAGATAATCCCAGAAATGTCAAGTGGAACCACATCTAACTCGACTTTATCAACAAAGTTTGCAGTAATAGAAAATCTAAATATCCATTTCCTTGTAACCTATAAATTGGAATTCCTAAATATCCAACCCAAAGGGTATGGTTTATGATGTGGTATGGTTTCAAGGTTAAGTTTTTTGACTAAGCCTTTTGAAATCAAGTTTGCTTGTGACCCACTATCAAATAATTCATAAATCTTTGTATGAATTGAAACCACTTTAACATGGAACAATTCAATCATTGTGTCTTCATTTGGAGTGTTATTGTGACTATTTGAGGAACTAGTACTTTCTATGGCTTCCTTTCCTTTATTATCCATGGCTATTATCATGGTCTCATCTCCAGAATCGGATCCAAGATCTTGTTGTGTGGTGGCAGCCATCTTTTGTTTCCCTTTGTTATTTGGATTATTTGGCCTTAGTTCGGGATGTAGTTTCTAACAATGGGATTCTGCATGCCCCTATTTAGAACAATTATTGCATGTATTTTTCTCCCCTTCTTTCTTGATGCTTGCATTATTCTTTCCCTTCCATTTTCCTCGCTTCTATTTTCCCTTACCCTTGAATGGCTTCTTCTTACTACCCTCTTCCTTAATGTTCTTTCCCCTTGCTTCAAGATGCGTGGCTTGCACACATAATTCATATAAGTTGTTTGGGTTAAACATAAGGATAATATGTTTTAAGTAGTAATGTAAACTTACAATATATCTCAAGAGTGTTTCTTGTGAATTCAAATTTACTCCTAACAATAAAGCCCTCTTTCTAAACTCCTGTGTATACTCTTGAACGGTTTGGCCTTTGAGTTACCTAAAGTTTTTCCAACTCATTATTTATTTTTTCATAAAGGCTAAGGGATAAAACTGTATTTTAATGGAATAAATTAATTCAACCGAAGAAATG
Organism: Pinus albicaulis; assembly: GCA_034641835.2. Lineage (NCBI taxonomy): Eukaryota > Viridiplantae > Streptophyta > Pinopsida > Pinales > Pinaceae > Pinus > Pinus albicaulis. The sequence continues at coordinate 499,934,461 of CM076576.1, read as the reverse complement.
GATATCTTACCATGAATTCACATTTCCTCTTGAATCTTGGCCTCCCACCAAACTAGTGTTGCTCCTTCTACCCTTAGTGAATCTAATTGGATATTTATGTCATCTTCTTGTAGATTCTGAATTCTCTAGTATATTTCCAATTGATGGATCCAATTGTCTAAATTATCTGCATTTACTTCACCATTGTACATGGGAAGTTCAAACTTGATGTCCAATTGGAGTAATGGAGTTTTTCCTTTTGGGATTTTTGAATGAGTGTGGGTGGTTTTTGTGGTGGATGTGGAAGATGAAGATGCTGAGGAAGATGATGAGGATGAGGATGGTGGAGATGGAGGTGGATTTCCCTCACTACCATTTTTACTTTTATCTTCATCCTTCTTACCATCTGAAGGTCCTTCTCCATGTGGAGGCTTTGAACCTTTTCCTGCTCTTTCTGTAGTGGATGCATCAAACATGAGTTTAACCATTCTTTTTATGTATTTGAAGTCTCTCTTAGCATCCTCTTCTTCTAAATTTCCATGAGTCTCTCCAACTCCTAAAATAATGGCTAAGGATTCAAGCTCAACATCTGATGCTTGTACCTCTTCTATCACTTCAACTTCTTGTGCAATTTGTACCTCTTCAATCTCAACTGCTGGAGATGGAACTTGAGGTGCTTCAAGTGTAGGTTTGAGTGGAAATTTGGGTGATGATTATTATTTCTCAGCTCTCTTTCTCCTTTTCCTAATCTCTAGACTAACAACCAATAGCTTCCCTTCTCCTCTCTACAACTTCAACCTTTTTTTTTTTTTTGAATAAGACTAATTCTATTAAGTAAAGAAATATAGTACATCCAAAGCTTGCGTAGCAGCGAAGCAAGAGAGCAAGGGAGCCGGAAATGATGGAGTATCAACCTCGGTCCCTAAGAACATCCATGGCATAAGCAAAAGATAACAAGATGAACATAAAACAAAGAACATGACTAGGGAGCTGATCCAGAATGGGTAGAATCTCCCAATCGACATTTTTGCCCTTTCTTTTTACTGACTGTGACCCAGCCATTGAGAGCTGGCTGGACAGGAACCACCTGCAAACTATTCTGCAGAGAAGGAGGAGTCTCCTTATCTGAATCTGAGGATGAAGACTCATGTGTGCGCTTCTGCGAAATCGGAGGAGCCACCGGGTCTACTGGGCTTGCTGGGGGCACACCCCTCGGGGGGTCCTGATTCTCTTCTTCCACCTCAATGTCCTCCTCATCAGAGCTAGAGGACTCTAAGTCATCCATAGGAGGTCTATCACAAGGTTTCCAACTCTTTGATTTGGATTTGAGGGTGATGTTCTTCTTTTTGTTGAGGAATGTTGTGCATGTGTTCTGGAGATGCCCCGTCTGATGGCAATGACGACACCTGAAGGCTGTGTTCTCATAGTCCAAAGTTTGCGTCCAATGGAAGTCCCCAACTTTGAGGATGATCTGATCTGGCAACCCTTTGCTGATGTCTATTTCTGCGCATATTCTGCCAAAGGTATATATTCCTTTCTCCCCCCTTGAGGTATCTGTTGCCAGGAAGCGGCCTAAGGTGTCCCCGATACTTTGAAAAACAGCGAAATGCCATAGATGCGCAGGCAGATTTGGTAGCCTGACCCAGATAGGAAGCTTGGAGATAATCGCGGAGGAGGGGTCAAAGTCTGGAAACCAGGGGGTGAGGAAAAGTCCCGCTGATCCCCAGAACCAGGGGCCTCCCATTAAGGCTTTCTGGTAATCTTCGTTGAGGGCAAAGGCTACAATAAAGAAGCCTTTCGAGCAGAAGAAGACCTTGCAGTTGTTGGTCCAATTAGAGTGTATCCATTGGTAAAGATCAGCAGTGCGGGGCCATAGGCCGTTAAATCTGCAAATGAGGGTTGTTTCTGCAAAAGTATGGTATTGATCATCCAGAGATGGATGAGAGATTTCAATGGCAGGGGTTTCCTCCATTTTGTCCACCAAGAAGGGCTTGGGAGCCTCAGCAGATTGAGCAGACTTCTTGGCAGGCTGTGCATGTACCGCGTCTCTGTAGGAAAAACCTTTGGAGGCCGAGGATTGCCCAACTGCACCTCCCCTTAGTCGAAGTGATAGGATCACTGTGGCATTTCTTTCAATATTATAAAAGGAAAGAGGCAGATTGTTATCAAGCTGCTTACCTGCAAAGAGGAGACGCATAAGAGAGTGAGGGATCCGTAACCTCTGTTCGAGTATCTTTGAGAGATGGCGCCCTATGTAAGACGGCTGGACCCCAAGGAGCAGGGTTTTGCCTGTCAGAAGAATGATTTGTATCTGAAAAGTTGCATGCTGGAGATGAATAGGATCTCTGCTGCCAGAAGGATGAATCGAGGTTGAAACAGGGAAAGTACGGGCCTGCAGAGTTAGCTCCAGATCCTGGCTATACTGCTGCTGCATGTGGAGGAGCGCGGTAGTTTCCAAGGGTAGGAAGCTGCAGGGAAAAGCGTAGAGGAAAGAGAGCCGGTAGCTCAAAGAGGAAGAGGCCAGAACACTCCAACTTGCCGTCGCGCAGTTGGATGGCCAAATAGTAATGGCAGCCAAAACCGTCTCAAGCTGAGGGGCCGATGCACCGAGGATCCCTGCCCTCTTTCTCCATGTCGCCCACCAGTTCTGCCATGGCACCCAGTCTAAAGGCCAGCGTCTTGTGCAGTATCTACGCTCGGCATGTCTGCAGGGGGCACAAGTGAAAACCTCCGCGGGAAGACGGTCCGGAGCTCCAGGTACCATTCCAGCTTTCTCATGGCTGCAAAATGACAGGAGCCCATGTCTTCGCCTCGCATATACCTTCCAGCGTGCAGATCCATGGCTGCACCCCCAGGTCGGCTCGAACCAGCGAGCGGCGGCGGCGATTGGGAATTGAAACCCTAGGGTAAGTGAAAAAACGCCCGCGCTCTCCATCCGTTAAGTTACCTCTGAACTCAAAAATAGAATCCCTCTGCAACTTCAACCTTGTAAGCAATACAAAATTGCAATTATTAAAACCCTTCTTGCACAATATCAAGAAAAGAAAGCAATAAAACTTTAGCAACCTTCTACTCTGATACCAACTTGATGTGAAATTGATTGTTAGATAATGTTGTTCTAATATCACTTTCACAATTAACATGAAAGTGCTTTGTTTTCTTATCATATAAGGGTTTATACATGTGTTTATGATTGACAACTCATTGAACTTGGTGAGATTAAGTTATTTCATGAACTTAAAAGCACGAAAACTCAAGCTAAGCAGAAGCATAATAAAACACAACAGGCACAAATAACAGATACAAATACACAAATTTTTTATGAAGGAGTTCATATCTCCTGGGCTACATCTCCTTGGTCCAGCTTCATAGTGTATACCTTTGTATTAGCTTAAATTATGAAAAATTGTTGTTTACAGTCTCTTGTTGCCTATGCAACCTACTTTAATGGCTCCAAAACATGAAAATATACCAAGAATGACTCTTCCTTGGCCCATTTTGGTTGAAAATTGCAAAAGTTATGGAAAAAATGAAATTTCCAAGTTTTTCTCCATTAAATTTGGATGTCTGCTAGTTAAATCCACTAAATGTGGAAGTCCGTCAAATTTGGTGGGTTCGCCAAAGGCACCACCAAGATAAGTATGCGATTAATGTTAAGATAAGTGGTGTTTAAGTGGTTTTAAGCCCGTTTAGCGCTAACCCACACTTATCTATTAATGTCAGATTAACATAACATAACCACAAATTATTGTATTAATACACGACTTAATGCATTTAAATCTCCACAGATCGCATCGCAGTCACTTATCGCAAATCATAGATAACAACACAATAACTTATCCGAGATTGTAGATCGGAGCGAAACCCCGCTATAAGTCATTCTATGTTTCCTACTCCGTCCTGCGATTGTGATACCTCGATGCGATATATTGCATCACAATTCCACCACCTTGTTAATGCTTTATGTTTCTTTCTCCTAAAAACCCCCAATGTGATTGGTAGCACCCACCTTATTGTCACATCTCTTACTGCACAATTGCAAATCACAAATCATTTTGTTGTTTCCTTATGTCATCCACTCCTAAACTACCAACGTGAGATGGTTGAATGCAGTGACTGATTAGATGGTTTATTAAAGTTTTGAAGTACATGATTATATGGTTACGCATATACACACCACCAACTAAATATTATCCACTTGATTTCTTTGCCTCTTGGTTGTGCCACCGGCCCTTCCCCATTGACTTGTAAATTCCACCAATAAAATAATCCACTATAGTAATAATTCCAATCTTAGGAAATAAGAGAAAAATTCAACTTCCCCAAACAACATTGGCGAATTTGGAGATGACACTTGTCACAGTTTCATTGGATGAAAAACTAAATAATATTCCCTGAATATTCCTAAAGTGCTGACTGGACTTCCAAGTCAACAGTCTGTCACTCTTCTGCACAATCTTTACCTGTTTGGGAAAACAAACAGCAAACCATAACTCACTCATATGAACTCTGATTTCTATGAAACAAGTTGCGCTGGAATCATGGTGACAAGCTCTATACAATCATTTTGGTCTAAAGCTCTTCTGAGAACTTTCAATTTTTGGCTAAATACTGAGATCCTAATCATATCTTAATCCAGATATGGGAAGAGCACCTCCACCTCATTCGATAGGTTCTCAAAACAATGTCACAACACAAGTTATGAGCCAATCTAGAGAAATGGGCTTTTGGCATTACCTAGGTTCAATATCTAGGACACATCATTTATGAGCGAGGCCTGCATGTGAACCAAGCCAAGATCTATGTCATTCGGGATTTCACAATCCCAAACACTCTAACAAAGCTCCATATTTTTCTGGGTCTTGCCAAGTTCTACAGTAGGTTCCTATTGGGGTTCTCTTATGTAACTTGGCCTTTGATTCAAGTCACCAAAGGGGGAGAAAAATCCAAATTATTTTCGTATGAACCTCAACAGATGAGATTCACAGAGTTGAAGCATTTCCTTTTCTAAACCAATGCTCACATAATACTTGCAACAACCATTTGAGATCGATAATGATGCCTCTGACTATGCAATTGGGGTATTTCTTACCCAACAGGGGCATCCAGTGACCTGTCACAGTGAGACACTTTCATATATAGTTCGGAAGTATCCAACCTATGACAAAGAGATGTATTCCATTGTGTAGGCTTGTCAACAATGGAAGCATTACATATTGGGGAAAGAAACGGTCATCCACATTGATAACTGACCCTTGTAGTTCATACAAACAAAAGGGAAGTTGTAGAAGGATCACCATCAGAAATGGTCCACATAGCTGCAACAGTTCCATTTGAACATCAAGTATAAGAAGGGAAGAAACAATAATGTTGTAGGCTCCATGAGTTGACCGTCGATCTTGGTGCTAACCACTCTTCTTGAATCTTTTTGGCACGATACTTCAGGTTGGACGCATCTCTACAAAAGCAATCTAGAATTTGACAGTACATACCATATTATCCTAGAAGGTAAGAAAGTTACAGACTTTCAACTCCACGATGCATTGTTGTGCCACCTCGGAAACCTTTGTGTTTCTTCAAGTGAGCATGCTAAGATGATTTGGGAAGCACACTACAGTCGGGTCGTTGTATATTTCGAGATCGAAAAAAAACAGGTAGTAGTGCAGAAGTATTTTTATTGGCTGAAACTTTGACAAGATGTCAGGAAGTACATTAGATCTTGCACTACCGACACCATCGCCAAACCCACCATCAAGAAGAAAGGTCTATATACTCTAATGCCTACCACTAATTTACCTTGGGAATCCATCTCCATGGATTACATGTCATGGCTTCCTTATACCAAGAATTGCAACTATTGCATTTTTTTGGTCATCAGCAAGTTCTCCAAGATGGCCATTATGGTAGCCTACAAGAAGAATATCACAACATAATCCACTGTTAAACTATTATTTGATCGAGTGTGGGTACACTTTGGGGTCCCACAGTCCATTATCTGAGATCTATATAGCATATTCCTTAGCACATTTTGGTCAAGTCTCTGGTCGATGCTGGACACCAAACTCACTAAGTCCACAACTTTCCACCCCCAAACTGATAGCCAAACAGAGGTCATCAACATGATGATTGTACATCTTTTGCGTAAGTAAAACTTGAAGCATCCACACACATGGGATGAAATCCTTCGCTATGTACATCATAGTTATAATTGGGCTCTCCACAACTCATCTGAACACAACCTATTTCAGGTTAGTTTGAGATTATAACCCCTATGTCCCATTGATGTGGCCATACTATTTGCAAATACTCACGTAGATTCGTCTCATGTCCAGACTGATGTTAGCAAGGAAAAAAACTTCATTGAGCACATTCAACACATCTGCCAACATGTCCATCACATATTGGATAGAGCCAATGCTAAGTAAAAGCAACAACATGATAAGCATTTGGTGCCACGCAAGTTCCAGGTGGGAAAAAAAATTTGGTTACATTTGCAGAAGGAGCGCCTCGATGGACCCCACCGCAAGCTTCTCCCACTCTGATATGGGCCATACACCATTACCAAGGCTATAGGGGAAAATGCCTTCAAGCTCAATATTCCACCATTCCTTCGTCTGCATCCAGTGTTCAATGTGGACTGCCTTCGACCCTAATTTCCACCATTACTGAACACATCTGATATTGTAGAACAACTCACATCGATAAAGTTAAACCTAGAATACATGAAGAAAGCCACAACTGATTAGATCATGGACACAGAGATGAATAAAACCCACTAACAAAAGATCCATCTATATCGAGTTATTAAAGTAGACCAACTCCTTCACCAGGGCAAGTGGTTCACTGGGGACCACGTTCAACAGAAATTTCCTCACCTCATGGAGGCTTTGAATGTAATGGGTACCATTGATTCCTAAGTGGGGAGGAATAATCCAGGTAGATATTGGTGACCACATAGCTATTCCACCTAGAGCCCCAGTCAGTTTCATCAGTTTCCTTGTTTATAGTAGCAATTAACATTTTTAGCATTTTTCCGTGTCGTGATCTGCCAGAGCAAGTTTGACCCCCTAAACGGTGTTTTTTTTAGGTCTGTTGCAGGCCCCTAAATAATTTTGTACTCAAAGATATTTTTATGATAATATACTGTACGTGCCAAAGAGAGATAATATGACCAATTTACGACCCCAGGAATTTGGCTGCCCAACTAACCCCAACAGGGCCCACAAAATCTTGGTGTTCCATCTCCTGGGGTTAGGGTTTTCTTGTTTATGGTTTTCCCATGTTTTTCAATAATAGAAAGGCCCTTGAGCCTCATTATAATGGATTTCAAGGGCATGTAGCCACCACATCTCTCCTCAGATATAAGCTACCATCGCCTGAGCTAGTTTATTTTCCATTCTGTCTCTAAGCATTTTTTCGTATTTGACATTAATGAAATGAGGTGTTATTCCTGTCGAATTTGTATTTTATTTCATTCTTGTATAAGTATATATCACTTATCCTCAATTCACATTGAAAGAATTGTTTGCACACAACACATTGCAGGTGGAATTTTCATTTGGTTCTAATTGACCCCTGATTTCTGTTAGAAAATTATATATTATGGAGCAATGCAACACATAAAATATGAGAAAAATACAAGCAAACAAAACACATAAAAACAGAGAGACACAGATATACGTGGTTCACCCAGTTTGGGCTACGTCCACCCTGAACAGCGATTCCTTCCTTTCTATTATCCATCAAAAAATTGAAGAGACAAAACCTACAGTAGATCCATTGTAATATCCTCTGTTCTCTTTCACAGTCTCCCTATATGTTTCTCGCTCTTAGAATACACATGTAATACACAGCCGCAATACAATACCCTCATATATACAAGGGGGTTGCCTTCTAGGGAAAAAAACCCTAAACTAAACATAACTTCTATCGTTAGATCATCCGCCTATGAACGGCTTAGATTGACTAGAAATTACTGTACTTTTACAAGGCAATTTTACATATGTTTTTAGCTTTGGGGGCGCTGCCCCCGAAACCCCCCGCCAGGGGGGGTGCTCCGAAAAGTGTTGCCACCCCCCCTAGACCCCCCACGACAGCGATTAATTACGGGTGGCGTTGTCGCCCCTTTTAAGGTACAGGGGTCCAATGTTGTGATACAAAATAAATAAGATAATCAAGCTCCACACCCAACAATCTCCCACTTGGAGACTGATTGTAGCAACTCCACCGCTGCTTAATTTGCTGGAAAATGACTCCTCTTTGGACCTGGCTATTCCTCATCTTCATCGTCATCCTTGAAGACCAATTGAAACTGAGCACATTCTCAGTTTCTCCCTGGTTACAACTTTTGTTAGCATATCTGCAGGATTTTGGCTAGTGTGTATCTTTTCCAGCTTCAACTCTCCATCTTCCAATACTGACTGTATGAAATGGTACTTGAGATGTATGTGTTTAGTCCTGGAATGAAATTCTTAGCTCTTTGCAAGATGAATGGCACTTTGGCTATCACTGTATAACGTGCCCATATCATGCTTCTTACCCAATTCATCCATAAACCTTTGTAACCAAATTATTTATTTACTAGCCTCTGTAGCAACAACATACTCTGCTTCTGTTGTTGAAAGTGCAACAACACTTCGGATTTTTGAAACCCAACTGACAGTTGTTCCACCTACAATAAATACATATCCTATAGTGCTCCTCCTGTTATCTCTGTCACCTGCCATATCTACATCAACATATCCCTGTGGAGCAATGTTTGAACCACCAAAGCATAATGCTTGATTTGTGGTACCTCTCAAATATATGAGAATCCATTTTACTGCCATCCAATGTTCTTTTCTTGGATTATTCATGTACCTGCTTACAACTCCCACTGCATGTGCAATATCAGGCCTTGTGCAAACCATTGCATACATTAAGCTTCCAACTACTGATGCGTATGGAACTTTAGACATATAATCCATGTCTTCTTAGGTCTTGGGGCACATCTCCTTACTAAGTTTGAAATGGCTAGCAAAAGGTGTACTAACTGGTTTTGCATTCTGCATATTAAATCTTTTCAACACCTTTTCTATGTACTCATTCTGAGACAGTCTTAATTTGCGAATTTTCCTGTCTCTAGCTATCCTCATACCAAGGATTTTTTTTGCAGCTCCCAAATCCTTCATTGCAAATGAATTTGCCAATTTTCTTTTGAGCACATTTATTTCCTGCATGTTATACCCTGCAACAAGCATGTCATCTACATACAATAAAAATATAATATAGCTACCATCATTTTTCCTTTTCAGATAAACACAATGATCAGAGTGACATCTAGTATAACCTTGTTCAGACATAAACTTGTCAAATTTTAGATACCACTGCCTTGGAGCCTCTTTTAAGCCATACAAGCTCTTCTTTAGCCCGCACACTAATTTTTATTTCCCTTTGACCTCATATCCTTCTGGTTGCTCCATATATATCTCTTCCTCCAGATCTCCATGGAGAAATGTTGTCTTTACATCTAACTGTTCAAGATGTAAATCTTCTGCTGCGACAAGACTTAAAATAGTTCTGATTGACGTCATTTTAACAACAAGAGAAAATATTTCATCAAAATCAATACCTTTCTTCTGCACAAACCCCTTCACCACAAGTCTATATTTGTGCCTCCGTTTTCCTCCATATTCTTCCTTCAGCCTGTAAACCCATTTATTCTGCAATGCAGTTTTACCTGCAGGCAACCTGACTAAGTTCCAAGTCTGGTTATGCATTAAGGAGTCCATCTCTTCTTCCATGGCTAGCTCCCACTTCTTCTTGCTTTCAACCTGCATTGCTTCTTCATAACATTCGAGTTCACCAGAATCAGTCAACAATAAATAATGTAATGAAGGAGAGTATCGTTCAGGGGGTCTACTTATCCTGGTAGATCTTCTAACACCACTTTCAGGTGTTCTAGGTGGCTGTTGCTGTTGTGGTTGTTGATTATTATTATTTTCAGGCACCTTTACTTTTTCAGTTATCTCATCAAGAACCGTGTATTCCTTGCTTTCTTTTTCCTGTTTCTTTTCCTGAAACTGATTCTTATACAAGACCTTTCCATTGAATATTACATCTCTGCTCCTAATGATTTTGTGATTTTCATAATCATATAAGCAATATCCAAAATCATTAACACCATATCCAATAAAGGTACATTTCTTTGATTTTTCCTCAAGCTTTATTCTATTTTCTTTATTAATATGGACAAAGGCCTCACAGCCAAAAGGCTTTAAAAAAGAGTAGTTTATCTTTTTACCTGTCCATGCTTCCTCTGGAATACCACCATCCAAGGAACTTGAAGGCCCTCTGTTAATTAGATAAACAACAGTATCTACAACAACTGCCCAGAATTGTAAAGGAAATCCTGCATGTAATCTCATGCACCTTGCACGCTCCATGATTGTTTTGTTCATTCTTTCTGACACACCATTTTCTTGTGCTGTTCTTGGAACTGTCTTCTCTCTGCGAATTCCATGCTCTGAACATTACCTATAAAACTCTTTGCTGCAATATTCACCTCCATTGTCTGATCTGAGACACTTCAACTTATTTCCTGTCTCAATCTCAACCAAAGCTTTCCATTTCTTGAAAGTATCAAATACATCAGATTTATTCTAAATACAATAAATCCATTTTTTTCTAGTTTCATCATCAATAAAAGTAACATAATAATGAGAGCCACCGAGAGATGATACCTGAGTAGGTCCCCATACATCTGTATGCACAAGCTCCAATTTTTTGCTCTTATTTTCTTTCCCAACTCTGAGAAATCTAACTCTCATTTGTTTTCCATAAATGAAATTTTCACAGAAATCCAAATCAACATTCTTCAAACCTGACAACAAATTTATTGAGTGAAGAGTATTCATTCCCTTCTCACTCATGTGTCTGAGCCTGTGATGCCATAATCCTGCATCTGCTCCTTTGGAAGTTAAGGCATTAACACAGTTATAAATACCATTGCATAAATACAATGTACCAACATTTTCACCTTTTGCTATTACCAGCGCTCCTTTGGTGACCTTCCAAGTTTTATCTGTGAAATTTGTCACACAACCTTCACTGCCTAACTGCCCTGTTGAAATCAAATTTTTCTTCAAATCTGGAACATGCCTTGCCTCCTTTAGTAGCCATTGGTTTCCATTCTGTCGTTTTACAAGAACTTTACCCATTCCAACAATTTTACAGGGTTTATCATCACCCAAACGAACTTTTCCAAAATCTCCTTGAACATAGTCATGAAAATATTTCTTATCAGGTGTGGCATGGAATGAAGCCCCTGAATCTACAACCCAAGAATTAGTAACATTTTCAAAAGAAAGAATCAAAGCATCTTGTAACACATCATCTGTCACATTTTCTTCATGATTGTTTTCTTGTTGTGCATCTCCTTCTTTTCCCTTCCAAGATCTACAATCTTTCTTTAGGTGTCCTCTCTTTCCACATTTCCAGCACACTATCCCCGATCTGGACTTGGATCTACCTTTCCTTGATTTACTACGATAACCTGAGCTCTTTTCTCTTTCCATTCATCTTCCCCTAGACTCTGCACTCAAAGCATTACCCGATGTCTCACCAGAGCTTTTCCATCACATTTCCTCGCTAAGGATAGCACTGACAACATCATCAAACTTTAAAGTACTAGATCCAGAGACGGAGTTACTAATGGCCATAACTAAACCATTCCAACTTTCTAGCAATGAGAACAGAAATAAAAGAGCCCTAACTTCATCATCAAATTTTACCCCTACAGAACTTAACTGACTGGTAACTGTATTAAAATCATTTAAATGGTCTGAAACAGATCCACCTTCCGACATCTTCATATTAAATAATCATTTCATAATAAATACCTTGTTTGAGGCTGAGGGTTTTTCATATAGTTTCACCAACGTCTGCATCAAACCCTTTGTTGTTTTTTCCTTCAAAATGTTGAAGGCGACTGACATCGCAAGGCACAATCGTACTGTTTCGAGTGCCTTTCTATCGAGAATGTTCCATTCCGCGTCTATCATGGCCGTCGGCTTCTTTATTTTTCCGCTCAATGGTAGGTACAGTTATTTTTGATATAGATAATCTTCCATCTGCATCTTCCACAACAAGAAGTTTTGGCTGTTAAATTTCTCAACCCTAAATTTACCATCTTCCACCATTTCTCCCACTCGAACTAGGAACCCTTCTTTCCTGCGAGTTTATCAGAAAAATAGACCTTCGGCTCTGATACCAGTTGTTAGAAAATTATATATTATGGAGCAATGCAACACATAAAATATGATAAAAATACAAGCAAACAAAACACATAAAACCAGAGAGACATAGATATACGTGGTTCACCCAGTTTGGGCTACGTCCACCCTGAACAGCCAGTCCTTCCTTTCTATTATCCAGCAAAAAATTGAAGAGACAAAAACTACAACAGATCCGTTGTAATATCCTTTGTTCTCTCTCACAGTCTCCCTATCTGTTTCTCACTCTGAGAATACACATGTAATACACAGCCACAATACAATACCCTCATATATACAAGGGGGTTGCCTTCTAGGGCAGAAAATCCTAAACTAAACGTAACTTCTACCGTCATATCATCCACCTATGAACGGCTCAGACTGACTATAAATTACTATACTTTTACAAGGCAATTTTACATCTGTTTTTAGCTTCGGGGACGCTGCCCCCGAAACCCCCCGCCAGGGGGCGGCTCTGAAAAGCGCTGCCGCCCCCCCTGAATCCCCCACGACAACGATTAATTACGGGCAGCGTTGCCGCCCCTTTTAAGGTACAGGGTTCCAATGCTGTGATACAAAGTAAACAAGATAATCAAGCTCCACACCCAACAATTTCCTAGAATGGCATTGGTTAGGGGCTATTTCGCCCTAATCTATGTTTGAATTCGTCCCAGATTTTAGGGGTTTACTTGCATTTGTAGTATTATTACCCTGTATATATGTGTATGATATCTACACTTTGAACGGATCCATCCAAATCACCCGCACATAGTTAAGGGAGGAACACCTTACATGAGAACACTTGGGTAACGCACAAAGTGTGGCAGGTCCATGATCAATTGAGTCTTCACAACGGACGTTGGGATGCAAATTTCTCTTAGTATTGAGGGAATACCTAGAAATCCTCTTTGGATGCTTTAGTCTTGGCTTGGTCCATCGACTGGTGGGCTAGACAGCTAGAAAATTTTGGACGCTTCACTCTCATTCTAGTCCTTTTTGTGCAGATCAAACAAAAGGTACAACCAATTTTTCATTTTAAAATATAGGTTGCCTTAAATTTATCAAAACCATCATATCCAATCATAGTGTCTTCTTCAATACATGCATTGCAATTGCATGCCACTTACAACATAATATTGAGACTACTAAATATTGGATGTATGTTAATTTCCAGATTTACAAGCCTAAATGCTAATGGTGTCTTTTCTCTCTTAGGTTAACCATTTGCAGGATAATTTATTTCTTTGAACTCATATTTAATCATATTTTTGTTAACTAATCCTACAAGATTATTATTGCACATTATTAGAGAAATTATTTTTTATTTTTCTATTAATAAGTCATCTAGACATTATTGTTTGGTATCGATATATCTGATGTATAAATAGTTGCATTTATCATTGATAATACAAGTTTTCCTATGGTGGTGTTTATTCCGACCTGTGTACACTGGTATGAGAGCGTCAGTATTCTTCATAAACTCCATGCATTCTTTTGGTTCATTTTTTTGTGTTGTGTGCCTCTGATCTTGTTGGTATAAGAATAGCGATGTGATCCTATAGTAGGTGACGTGAGTGATTATGTGGAAATGAGTTAGTGGGATCAATCAAAATTTAACTTTGTGTGAGTATTGAATCGATCCAAAATTTAGTATTAGTGCGGGACATGCAAAGTGAACGATCGTTAATCCTCAGGAGTATCCCACACAGAATCTCCCAAAGCCACGTGATGACTGCTAGTGAATGCGGGTTTTGGAATAGGCATTAAAGACGAGAGTAGTTAGAAATTCATGATCGTTGTGGACCATTTCTCTAGCTAGCCTAAATCACCGACAATCGAACCAACCAAACTATCTGACGCATGATTTGTTGAATATAGAAGTGGTATAATGTTGTGAAACCAGCTCCAAAAAGAGAAGAAAAGAGATATCAATGCCTTAGAAATAAGCCACTTCGAGGGGGCAACCTCCAATACATTACATAAATGAACAATTCTTGGATGATACAATTTACAAAACCTCCTTTCTATATATAGGAGTCCATGGGGCCATAATGTAATCCTAGCCGAGCTAACAATAATAATTTAAGGGCACAATAATAACAAAATGGGGGTTACAAGGGTACAATAATAACAATAAGGGGGTTACACTAACAATAATAAGGGACTATACTAATAATATAGGGACCTAACATGCCCCTCTCCTTCAAAAAAAGTGTTTTCCTCAACGCTTGAGTAGCTCTGGGTGCTTTTGTATAAAATTCTCATCCTCCCATGTAGAATCTTTAGTGGGTAAGTTCTTCCACTTGATGAGATACTCTGAAATTGATCAATTCCGTAGCTGTCAAGTTCTTGTTTTCGTGACAGCTTCAAGTACCAATATGATTCTTCCTTCCTCATCAAGTTCTGGAAATATTTTTTGAACTAGAATATTTTCACCTATAACCTTCTTTAAGCATGAAACATGGAAAATTGGATGCACTTGTGAAGAAGCAGGAAGCTCCAATTTGTATGCTATAGTACCAATCTTTTGCAACATCTTGTAAGGACCATAGTGCTTTGGCGATAATTTATTATCCTTCTTAGCTTGCTTGAGGGACATTTTTTTGTATGGTTGTAGCCGTAAAAATGTCCAGTCTCCTACATCGAAACTTCTCTCGCTGCGATGTTGATCTACCTGTTGTTTCATTCGATTTTGTGCCAAATTCAGGTTGTCCTTTAAGAGTTGGAGAACTTCTTGTTGATGCTCGATGTGATAGTCCACTGCTTGAACCTTCGAATTTTCTCTTAAAGATGATGTGATGGATGGTGGATGATATCCATAAAGTGCCATAAATGGGGTCATTTTTGCTGCAGTATGGAAGGAAGCATTATACCACCATTTAGCTAGAGGTAACCACTTGACCCATTGTGTTTGTTTATCAGATACAAAACAACGAAGATATCCTTCCAAAAATTTATTTACTATCTCAGTTTGACCATCGGACTGAGGAAGATAAGATGAGCTATGAGCTAATTGAGTACCCAAAGAAGAAAATAACTCCGTCCAAAAATTTCCAATAAAAATGGGATCTCTGTCGCTCACAATAACCCTTGGGTTTCCATGTAGCTTTTGAATTCTGTCCATAAATGTAGTAGCAATTGTACTTGCTTTAAATGGATGAGATAATGCACAAAAATGTGCATACTTGGTAAGTATATCAACTACGACCATGATGACACCCTTTCCTTCAGACTTAGGTAAACCTGTGATAAAATCCATTGAAATCTCCTCCCAACGTTGACTTGGAATGGATAAAGGTTGTAGAAGACCCAGGGTCTTAATTGTCTCAACTTTATTCTGCTGGAAAAACAAACATTCCGCCACAAAATTTTTAATATCAGATTTAAGGCCATCCAAAAAAAAATATTTCTTCACGCTATGGTAAGTTTTTAAAAATCCTGAGTGTCCTCCTATAGGAGAAGTGTGTAATTCCAAAAGAATATTTTGTTTTAGTTGGGAATTCTTACAAAGATATAAGCTATCTTTGTACCATCAGGAATCATTTTTCCAACTAAATGTATCAGATGTAATAGGATCTTGCTGCAACTTTTGAATGAGTGTCCACACTTCTTCATCCTTCTTCCATTCATCTCTTGCTTTGGTTATCCAATCTTGTTGGATAATAGAAATGCTTCCACCTCTTCATTCTTTCTTGAGAGTGCATCTGTAACAACATTTAGCTTCCATTTTTTGTATATTATTTCAAATTCATAACCCAACATCTTTGTGACCCATTTTTGCTGCTCTTCTGAAGATAGTCTTTGTTCCAAAAAGTGTTTAAGACTATCATGATCAGTTTTTACCTTGAAGTGTCTTCCAATTAGGTAAGTTCTCCATTTATTTAGTGCATGCAGTATTGCTAACATTTCCTTCTCATAAATAGGTTTCTGTAAATACTTTCCTTTGATTGGACGACTTTCAAAAGCAATGGGTCTTCCTTCCTGCATTAAAACAACACCAATTCCATTTCCTGAGGCATCACATTCCACAATAAAGGTTTTTGTGAAGTCTGGCGTAGCTAAGACCGGTGCTAGGCACATTGCCTCTTTAAGATGTTCAAAGGCCTTAGTTGCTTCAGGAGTCCATAAAAATGCATCTTTCTTCAATAATGTCGTTAGAGGTGCTGCTATTCTTCCATAATTCTTAACAAACTTACGATAATAGCCTGTTAACCCGAGAAATCCTCGCAACTGCTTTATTGTCTTAGGGACTTTCCATTCCTTAATGGCTTTGATTTTGTTAGGGTCTACTTTAACACCCTCGTGAGATATAATATGACCCAGATATTCCACCTCTTGTACTCCAAAGAAACATTTGGATGCTTTTGCATATAATTGTTTCTCCTGCAATAGTTTGAGCACCCTGTCAACATGTTCAACATGATCCTTCCAAGACCTGCTGTAGATTAGTATATCAACAAAAAATACTAGCACAAATTTTCTAAGGAAGGGTTTGAAAATGGAATTCATCAACCCTTGAAATGTAGAAGGTGCATTGGTAAGGCCAAAAGGCATGACCAAAAATTCATAAAGACCCTCATGAGTTCGAAATGCTGTTTTTGGAATATCTTCAATCTTCATTCTAATTTGATGATATCCTGAATGAAGATCCAACTTGGTAAAATAAATTGCTCCATGTAATTCATCCAATAATTCATCAACCACAGGAATGGGAAATTTATCTTTAATGGTGAGCTTATTGAGCTCCCTATAATCCGGACACATTCGCCATGATCCATCCTTCTTGTGTACCAATACTACAGGAGCAGAGAAAGAATTTTGACTAGGTTGAATTATACTCGCCTCTAACATTTCTGCAATCATACGTTCAATTTCGCTCTTTTGGAAGTAAGGATATCTATAAGGCCTGATGTTTGGAGGAACACTTCCTGGAATCAAATGAATAGCATGATCATGATCACGAATAGGTGGGAGTCCATTGGGAGTTTCAAACACCTTGGAATGATTGTCCAAGACTTGTTGGAGATCTGCAGAAATAGATGATTTTGATGTCGGAACTTCTAGTGAGCATAATTGTGCAATTACGCCTCGTTATTCTTTCTTTAGAAGCTTTGTCATGACATTAGAGCTTATTATCCTTCCTGGCTTCCCTTCAATACCCCGTAATTCGACTTCCTTTCCTTCTGAAAAAAATTTCAAGAAAAGTTCTTGAAAATTAAAAGCTACCGTCCCTAAATATTGTAACCATTGTACTCCTAGTACAACATCAGCACCTCCCATAGGAATGGAAAGCATTGGACTAGTCAATACATATTCCCCCATGGTTAGCTTGATATTATGGCATTTTCCAGAGCAATTTATAGTTCCTCCATTTGCAACCATCACTTGACATTCAGGTGCTGGGTATAGGAAACAATTCAATTCCTTGGCTACCTTACAATGAATAAAATTATGGGTACTACCTGAATCAATCAACACTATTACCTTTTTTCTTCTTGATATGTCCTTCTATCTTGAGAGTTTGAGGAGTGGTAATTCCTGCCAATGCATTACACGATATGGTCAGACTCATTTCTTCCTCTTCTTGGGTTGGTTCTTGGTGTATATCCTCTTCTTGTTCATTTTCTTCTTCCTCTTCACAATCTATGTAAAATAATTTCTTCTCAGCACACTTATGACCTTTAGTGTATTTTCTATCACAACTGTAGCAAAGCCCTTTTGCTCTTTTTTTTTCCAATTTTTGTGGTGTCAACCTTGTAGGTTGTGGAAATCTAGGAGTAGCAACACTTCCCTCTTTATAGAAGTGAGTGGTAGGCTTCCTTGTCGCCATAATTTTACATTCAATTTTTCTTGCCAACCTCAATGCCTTCTCCAATGAATTAGGTTCCAAAACATGAACTTCATGTTGGATGTTATCCTTTAAAGTACCTATGAAGAGATCAATCCTGTGTTCCTCTGGAATATCAGTTACCCTTATATTCAATTTTTGGAAGTCCTCAATGTGCTCCCCCATTAAGCCCTTTTGTTTGAGATTTATCAATTGGCTAAAGAAGGTGTTGCTCTTTGTATCCTCATAATGTGCTATCATTTCCTCCGTAAAAATTGACCAAGTGACAATTTTTTTACGGGAGCAAAGCCATCGATACCATACAAATGTATTTTGTTCTAAATGTAATGTTGCAATGCGTACCTTTTGTGTGTTTTTCACATTATGGAGATCAAAATATTGCTCCATCTGTAGTATCCATGTTACAGGATCCTTTCCATCAAACTTCCTCATATCCATTTTTGGAATATGGTGGTTCTTCCCGGCAACATTAGATTTTATGAAATCATGATTAACATTTATTTTGTTCTAATCATGAGTTTCCTCTACTATATTTTCACCATTAGGAAAAATTTCATGTATCAACTTTGTCAAACCTTCCATGTCTGCTTTTATATCATTCTTCATGTTTTCCATTTTCTCATCGATCTTAGCTTCCATGTCATCCATCTTAGATTCCATGCTAGCATCCATACCATCTATCTTAGATTCCATACCATTCTTCAAACCATCCATCTTACATTCCACGCCTTTCTTCAAACCATCCATCTTAGTTTCCATGGCTTTCTTCAAAACTTCCATGTCATTTTTTGTTGCTCTTTGCGAGAGCAAAATTTGTTGCACTTGCTCTTGTAATTTTGATATGTCATGTTGCCATTCTTTGTCTTCATGAGTCATAATAGAGATTTCTAAAGGATTAATGCGTGTTGAATTATTTTTAGGGGGCATTTTAGAATCCAATACTGATATCTATTCTACAATATGCCCTTGGAATCAATTCAACTTGATTCTTTAAACAAGACTTATGCAATTCGGAAAAAAAAAATACACACCTTTTACTTGCTTTTGAGGAGCTCGATATTGAAATTGAATTATCTCTATAATTGTGGATCCTCAATATCTAAAATTCAGCCCTATAGTATCCCTCTGAAGTTTCTTCCAAATGCCACAGGTCTGATTTGATTTGGATTCTTCAAGGAAAATTTATGTCCAATCTCCCACAATGACCCAATTTTGGACTGGTTCAGTAGAGCAAACTTGTACGACTTTCCACGTGTCACTGTTTCCTCCTTTGGCTCTGAAATTGATAGGAAAAAGCTATAGTCCCTGTACTTGCAGCTACTTTTTACAGAACTCCAATCCGATGCTCAGAGAGAGAGATATGAATATTTTCCCATGATCACCTCTTTGAGATGAAATTCAGAAGCCTCAAAAAGCCCTAACTTCCATAGATCATATCTCCGAAAATATTGCGAACAAATATTTGAAATTTTGCGAAGATTTTCCTCAGGATTGTGGCTTTTCACTCTAAAAATTCCAGCTTCTGAACCTTCATAGAACAACTTTTTATTATGAAAATAGCATGATGAACTATTTAGGTTAAATTCAGGGGCTTGAAAAATGACCTAACTTGTATAGATCATATCTCCGAAAATGTTGCGGACAAAGCTCTGAAATTTTGTGACGATGTTCCTCAGGATTTTTGCTTCGCACTCTAAAAATTTCAGATTTAGTACCTTCGTAGAAAAAAAATTATAGTGAAAATCCCACGATGACCTGTTTGGAGCGGTGAAACCCTAGAATCTCAAAGCTCTGATACCAAATGTTGTGAAACCAGCTCCAAAAAGAGAAGAAAAGAGATATCAACGCCTTAGTAATAAGCCACTTCGAGGAGGCAACCTCCAATACATTACATGAATGAACAATTCTTGGATGATTCAAATTAAAAATCCTCGTTTCTATATATAGGAGTCCATGGGGCCACAATGTAATCCTAGCCGGCCTAACAATAATAATTTAAGGGCACAATAATAACAATATGGGGGTTAAAAGGGTAAAATAATAAAAATAAGGGGGCTACACTAACAACAATAACGGACTTTACTAGTAACATAGGGACCTAACATATAATAAACTTTATCCTTCATTTTTTTTTAAATTTCAATCTCGTTGTT
The DNA here is from genome assembly GCA_034641835.2 of Pinus albicaulis. Classification (NCBI taxonomy): domain Eukaryota; kingdom Viridiplantae; phylum Streptophyta; class Pinopsida; order Pinales; family Pinaceae; genus Pinus; species Pinus albicaulis. The sequence goes on along the minus strand of CM076576.1, from coordinate 499,914,230 downwards.
TGAGTTATCTAATTTTGTAGAAATCCCTGAGTTTGTATTTCTTATTATTCCTCCATATTTATTCATATCCAACATACATGCAGTTACTTCCTGCATCTCACTCATATTATTGATCTCCTTAATATCTGTAGTATTAATTCCTTGACATGATTTCTCACTATTAACGTCAATATCCTTACATAGTATCCCAGTGTGTGGGTAGATGGTTCCCTTTAATCATATTAGTAAGAAGAGATGAATCGCCAAATATTACCCCATGTCAAGAGACAAATTTTATAATATTGTGATTTCAGCGAGACAAAATTTGATAGAAATTGAAAGACCACTATCATCAGAGGTAGGAGAACGATTTCATCAAAATCAATTGTTGGAGGCCATGTGTGTGGTATACCATCAATATTGGAACAATTCTCAATGTCCAGTAACTTTAAAGGTTGATTTCCAAAGGATATTAGGATTTTTAGAAGACCACTTTTGAAACAATGTCTCAAGGTATTTTAAAGGTATTAAAGGTATTTTAGGTTCATCAAAATTGTATCAACAAGGTGGACGCTTTGTTAAAACAATGTGGAAGCAATATCCTTTTTTGGAGAACTCTAATGAGAATGAGGTTATAAAAATATTATGGACTACTTTAAGTGCTAGCAAATACCTACAGGAAACATATTAGAATACTTCAAATTAGAATATTTGTGTCAAACCATGATTTTGGAATCAATGGAGGATGAGATAATTTTTAGTGCACTATCATTCTTGAAGTGAAAATTGAGGGAAAATCTTGATAAACATGTGGATACATGTTCAATATTATATGTAACAAAGTATAGCATTAAAAATTTTCCATATGAAATAGCACTAGCTCTTTGGTGATCAGATTGTGATAGAAGGGGAGAAAACATATAGCAAATTTCTCCAATGAACTTGATACATAACATAAAGTTTTGGAGGCTCATAATGACAATTCATTTGGAGAAGATCGTGTTTACAATGTAGAAAATGACGACCAAGATGAGAACTTGAAAATTTATATAACCTAATATGTAATCTAATTTGATATATGTGAGGGGAATTTTATTTTGGTATACATGTTCCATTGATCATGCAAGATTACCATATGTCAATTTCAGGTAAAAATAGGTTGTATATTTTGTATTTTTCATTGTAACATTACAACTACATTTATTTGATGCGCCTTATTTTAAGATTCAATGTTTCATTGCAACTACAAATTTGCAACCATTAAAACCCTACTTTCACAAAACTCAATAAACTATCAAAAAAATAGCCTTTCAACTTGGTTGTGATACCAACCTGATCTAAATTTGAATGTTAGTTTTGTTTTGCTAATTTGAGATTTAGATTTAAAATTAGTTTTTTTATCTTATGCATTATGTGCATAGGTTTCCTTCGTGTTTATGTGTGTCAAACAAGTAAATGAGCTGGGTTTTAATTTAAATTCAAGAGTGTAAAGCATGAAAAACAAATGATGAACAACAACAATAACAAGTACAACAAACCATAAAAATTGATCCATCAACATAGTGTTTTGATGAAGGAATTCACCCCTCCTGGGCTACATCTCCTTGGTCGAGCTTCCATGGCTCGGGCCTCTGTATTAGCTCAAAAGTGCAAAAATTGCTATTAACATTCACCTACTGCTCCTGAAACTTGCTTCAATGAGTCCAGAATGTCCAAATCTATTAGAAATTGTTCTTCTTCCACTCAATTTGGTCGAAAATTGAAAAATATTTGGCCAAAACCATTTTTTACTAGTAAACTGCCTCCAAAACTGGAGAAGACTCCACTTAGCCCCACTAATTACGGAGGTGGCACCTAATTTGGAGGTTCGCTGAAAATCCTGCCAATTTAAACTATGAGTTTAATTAACGTAATCGTGGATTAAATGGGATAAGTGAGGTTTAAATGTGTGTAAGTGTGTTTACATATAATCCGGATTAATAAAATTCTTTGCACATTTAATCAAGGTTTAAGGGCTATTAAACCCACACTTAACCATAATCTCGCGTATTTATGAAACCTTGACGAATAGTGGTTCACTCCTGCCATGGTCTGGTGGAATGGTTGTATCGTGAGGGGGATGGACCGCGAAGTTGGCCCCCTCCAAACCCCCATCGGAGAATCCATGAAACTTTAAATAAAATTTGGTGCCTATGCATAACAAGGAATAACATGGTGGTATGGCGGTAGTCATGGTGGTTGGTGCGGGGGAGGTCACGAGATTGACCCCTACCTCCGCCCATAAATTTTTCCAAATATTACACACCCTTACCATAGTTTAAAAATTTTGGTTTATATATATATATATATATGTGTGTGTGTGTGTGTGTGTGTGTGTGTGTATAGTTCAGACTTTGATAATATGCCAACGGAATTTTAACCATAGTCTTTGGACTTTGGTTTATGTAAATGCGTGCCAACCTATAATATAGTATGAATACCATAGTTTGAACTTTTATATTTCAAATAATTTTGGACTTAAACCATAATTCGACCATGCTTCAAACCTGGGTCCACTAGAGGGGGCACGTGGTAGCCCCTAGCTACACCATGTGTCAGCCTCTAGTTGGATTTTCCCCATATAAAAAAAAAAAATTTGAATTCAACCTTAGGAGCAACTCATAAAAAATTTCACCTTCAAACCAAACTGATGAATCTTGCAGTGACACTTGTCACAATGTCATTGGGAAAAAGTAAAGAATATTCCCTGAATATACTTCAATTTTTAGTCTGGGTTTTCATGTCACCAATGTGTCACATCTGTAAAAAAATTTAGTTGTTTAGGAAAACTAACAACAGGCTCTATCTTTTTCATCCTAACTTTGTTTTCGACAAAACGAATTGTGCTTGATTCCTCGGGACTAGCTCTTCGTTGTTGTTTAGTTTCCGATCAATTATGAGAACTTTCATTTTTGAGCTCTTACACTGAGCACCTGATCATTCCTCCCCACTAGAAGCCTTTTGCACCCCAAAATCTCTTTGATTACTGATCATGTCGATGAGGGTACTGCTCCGTCACCCTTCTAGTATCTATCTACTGTAATTTTCCCATTTTCATCAAATTGAGCTTTTCAAAAAAACTTCATGTTTTCCTTGACTCTTGCGAGCTTCTCTTGCTGTCGTTGACATCTTCATGCTGCAATTTCCATGAATTTGCAAAGTAGTGGGCTGTCCTTGCAGAAACACACTTGTTCCTACCTTGTTCATTAATCAAAGGAAACTTAAAAACTGTCTCACCTTGAACACTTTCATCATGGTGATTCTTAACTGATGATGCTTTGTACTTGCGTCAACTCTTCACCAAGTATCTTCATCATTTACATGTACCCTTTGGAAACCAAAAACAATCATTTTTGGAACCCATGCCTTCTTTTGCAAATTTCCTTTCCGCTTTCTCTTAGACCTTTTCACTCTCTTGCACCGACGTCTTGTTTCCAACACTACTCAACACTGATGTTGACTGTTGCAAATGTTTTACATCTTGTTCACCTCCTTTGAAAGGAAACCTGTTAGAGTACTGAAACATCTCATTACAAGCATAAGAAACCTTAATGAAATCAACTTGTTCATTTGATGCATATTTTTGAAAGGTTTGATTCAAAACATCTCTATGTTTGATCATTAACAATGACAAATTCTGCCTTGCATTCACTATCCCCTTCATTTCTCCTGCATGTATAAGAGAGAAACTTGTCTTCTTCTTATGCACTCTAACTATGTGCACAATTCCATATTTTAAAAAGTGATACTTATTCTCATGGAAATTAAATACTGCTTTCCTATCATACGTAAAAGGACTTCCCAAAAAAATACATGATATCTCAAGCGGCACCACATCAAGTTCAACTTCATAAATAAAGTTTGAATTGATGGAGAATCTTAGTATGCACTTCCTGGTCACCTAAAACTTTTATTCTTGCATATCCACCCTAAAGGATAAGGTCTTGGATGTCCAACAGTTTCAATGTCTAGCTGATTAACCAAGTCTTCAGAAATCATATTATCTTGTGACCCACTATCAAAAAGTGTATCTATCTTGGTATGTTTAGAGACAAATTTAATATGGAAAAGTTATATCCTTGTATCTTCATCTTGAGTGACATTGGAAAAATTTTAAGAACTAGTGATTTCTTTATGCTTACCTTTCAACCCCATGCTTGTAATGTTTGTTTCATCTCCTGAATCTGACCCGAAGTCATATTCAATTATAGCAATAATTTTCCCCTTCTCTTTTCCTTTCAGTTTGTTCAGCTTCAACTCTGGATGAAGTTGCCAATAGTGGTATTCATCATGGCCATTCTTCAAACAATGTTTACATGTGAGTTTCTCTTTCTCTCTTTTGAAAGAGCTATTTATATTTCCTCTTCCATAAAACTTTCCCTTTCCTTTACCCTCACTATCAATTTTTTTATCTATGTTATGTCTCCCTCTTGCTTATAAATGTGTGGCTTGAACACAAACCTCATCTATGTTTGTGGGACTGAACATGAGAATAGTGTGCCTAAGGTAACTATGTAAACCCCCAATATACTTTAACAAAGTTTCTTGAGAATACGAATTAATACCCAAAATTATAGCTCCTCCTATATTCATGAGTATAATCTTTCACACTTTTCCCTTTCAATTGCCTAAATTTTTGCCAGTCCATAATGGCCTTTTGCATGTAAGCTAATGGATAGAATTTCCTTTTAATGGCATAAATAAAACTTTACCAAGACATAGAGACATTACCATAGTTTTTAATCTCTTCTTGAATCCTTGCTTCCCACCATACAAGTGCAGACCCTTCCATCCTCAAAGAAGCCAATTGAATATTTATGTCATCTTCATGAAGGTTCTGAATTCTGTAATAAACCTCCAATTAATGTATCCAATTGTCCAACCTCTCTACATTTACCCCGCCATTATACATTGGAAGCTCAAATTTGACATCAAGTGTGATTAAGGGTGTTTTTCCTCTTGTGGTCTTTGAGTGTGTATGGGTAGTTTTGGTAGTGGAAGTGGAAGATGATGCTAGTGGTGATGGTGATGATGATGAGGATGGTGGAGATGGAGGTGGATTTCCTCCACTACCCTTTGAATCCTTCTCTTCATCATTCTTATCATCTGAAGTTCCTTCTCCATGTGGAGGCTTAGAACCTTCTCCTCTCATCCCAGCAGTAAATGCATAAAACATCATTTTAACCATCCTCTTTATGTCATTGAAGCGTTTCTTGATATAATCATCTTCTGAATGAACTTTAGTTTCTCCAACACCTGACATGATGGTTATGTATTCAAGCTCAAATTCTGGTGCTTGTACCTCCTCAATCTCAGCTTCTTGAGATAAAACTTGAGGTGCTTCAAGTGCAGTTGTGACTGAAACTTTGGGTGGATATGGTGCCCTTGTGGCTCTCCTTATTTTGGACCTAATCTTAGGAATTGCAATCAATAATTTCCCTTCACCTTTCTGCAACTTAAACCTTGTAAGCATCACAAATTTGCAACAATTAAATTCCTACTTGCACAAAACTCAAACAACTACCAAGAAAATATCCTTTAAACTTGGCTCTGATACCGACTTGATCTGAATTTGAATGTTATTTTTTTTGTGCTAATTTCATCTTTAGATTTAAAATTAATTTTCTAATCTTATGATTTCTATGCATAGGTTTCCTTGGTGTTTATGTGTGTCAAACAGGTAAATGAGCTGAGTTTTAATTTAAATTCAAGATAATAAAGCATGGAAAAAAAATGTTGAACAATAGCAATAACAAGTACAACCAACCATCACAATGTAGAAATTATATAACATACACAATATATATCCAGATTCTCCTAATCTAACAATATTTTATCTTCTTGCTAAATAAAGAATCCTTCCACTATTAATCTTTTGCGGAAATTATAAACTAAATTGCAAACACATGAAGAAATAAAACAATCGCACATAACACATTTTTTTAATGGGGAAGCCTGAAGCTAAAAACCACAACTATCATATATTATGTATCATGGAGATCATGTAACAATATCATACAAATTTTAGTATATCAAGCTCTTAGTACAATCAATCGTCACACACTAACAAGAAGAAATCTGCAAATCTGTGCACTGATTTCTGCCACCTGATAGCCTACCTCCACTGTGCAATCCAAGTTGAAGAATAGCTCTGAATGAATTCTAATTACCCTTGCCTTGAATGAGCAATCCTCATTGGCAACTCCAATGTGTGTGTGATGCAATCAATGCATCACTATAGTCACAACTGATAGTCCATCTCACCCTTTCACCTACCTCTCCACTGGGTCTCCACTGGAACTGACATGCACTGTAGTTAACTATTGTATTTGTTCAATTGATTAAAGAGTTATTATTTTTGAATTAATTCACTCCACGCTCACTAGTGTATCATTCAGTTAGACTAGATACAACTAGCTCAACCGAGTTTAACTCCATTAACTGAGTTAAACTGAATAACAACTCCATGAAATACTCTTCCAACTCTATCATAACTTTTCCACTTTAGTTCTAACTGATTCCTCCATGCATGAACCACTAATAAACCCTAGGAATTGTGTAATTCCTTCAACCCACTAATTTTCCAATTCTGTATATTGAAATTAAGTGCTCTAAGATAATAAGTTGATATTTAGAGTATGATTATTATTAAGGGCTAATAATAATCAACAGTTCTATTTTTAGATCGACAATCTATAAATAGACTTTGCCGAATATTCTAAAAACAGAATTTCATCTATTTTTCCAACATGACCAACCATCTACAAATAGCATCCCACAACTTCTGAAATATGATCACCATGTCTAAAAATAGACATAGTCTAAAAATAAACTTGCAACTAAAAATAGCCTGCGGGCCCACTTAGTGAAGGTGACTGATTTTCACTAAGCTCCATCATCTTGTTGAATCTCATCACACAATTGATCCATCAACACATTTTTTTGATGAAGGAGCTCACCCCTCATGGGCTACACATCCTTTGTCCAACTTCCTTGGCTTGGGCCTCTGTATTCGCTCAAAATTACAAAAAATGTTGTTTACATTTAACTACTGCTCCTGAAACCTACTTCAATGAGTCCATAATGTCCAAATATATTAGAATTGACTCTTCTTCCACTCAATTTGGTCGAAAATTGAAAAATATATGGCCAAAAACACTTTTCCCTAGTAAACTACCTCCAAAACTAGAGAACACTCCAATTAGCCCCACTAATTATGGAGGTGGCACCTAATTTGAAGGTCTACTGAAAATCCCGCCAATTTAAACTGTGATTTTAATTAATATAATCACGGCATAAATGGTATAAGTGAGGTTTAAAAGCGCATAAGCGTGTTTACATATAATCTGAATTAATAAAATGCTTAAAGCATTTAATCAAGGTTTAAGGGGTATTAACCCCACACTTAACCATAATCTCACATATTTATGAAACTCTGCCAAATAATAGTTCGCTCCTATCGTGGTCTGGTGGAATGGTTGGATGGGGAGGGGGTTGGCCCCTTCTGAACCCCCGTCGGAGAATCCATGAAACTTTAAATAAAAGTAGGCACCTATACATAACAAGGACTAATAGGGTGGTATGGTGATAGTCATGGTGGTTGGTGCGGGGGAGGTCGTGGGGTCGACCTTGACCTCCGCCCATAAATTTTTCTCGAATATTACATGCCCTTACCATAATTTTAAAAAATTGGTTTATATATACAGTTCGGACTTTGATAATATGCCAACGTAATTTTAACCATAGAATTAGGACTTTGGTTTATGTAAATGCATGCCAACTTGTAATATAGTATGAATACCATAGTTGGAACTTTAATATTTCAAATAATTTCAGATTTAAACCATAATTCGACCATGCTACAAACCTGGGTCCACTAGAGGGGGCACGTGGCAACCCTTGGCCGCAGCCTCTGGTTGGGTTGTCCCCACATAAAAAAAAAATTTATTTCAACCTTAGGAGCAACTCATAAAAAAATTTCACCTTCAAACCGAAATGGAAAATCCTGCAGTCACACTTGTCACAGTTTCAGTAGGAAAATGAAGAATATTCCCTGAATATACTTAAATTTGTTGAGTAGGCTTCCATGTCACCAACGTGTCGCTTCTGTAAAAAAAATAGCTATTAAGGAAAACGAACAACGGGCTCTATCTTCTTCATCCAGACTCCATTTTTGACGAAAGGAATTGCACTGAATTCCTGGTGACGAGTTCTTTTTTTTCATTCAGTTTCCAATAAATTTTGATAAATTTAATTTTTGAGCTTTTACACTGAGCACGTGATCACTCGACCACCCGCAAGTAGAATTTCCTATTTCCTCTCGATTCCTTGATGCCAAGAAAAAGCCTATGCAGGGCTGACTTTATACCCTTATACTCCCATGAATACGCAAAAGACTATCTAACAAAATCAGAGCATGTGAGGTGAAGGAGAGACCATTAACATACCCAAAGTTTACCTTGGCTAAGAGTCAATGAGGGTCTACCACTCTACTACCACACCTACACCAACTTCCGCCTTCACAACAAAACTGACATGCCATCCACAACTAGGAAAGTAACAGAATGTGAGGGCTTTCGTCCTACCACCTCGCCTTAGTTGCATGCGCATGGAAACCCTTTCCACTCATGTGGAGGGTGGTTGGCTTCATTACCAAGGCCACCATAATAAATTTTGATGGGAGGGTCGGCCTGCCACTCCGCACCCCGGTGAAGGGACTAAATCATAATAATTTGAATTCTTTTCATTTTCCTTTATATTAAGTGTTTCCTACATTTCTTCGTCTATATCCTCTCTCAAATCCTCATTATATATTGCATACTCAGTTTAATATTACTCTTCGAATTTTTCTTTGACCTGGGTTACTGCTCCATTGAGCAATTTATCAATGAGCTTCTTTTCATGCAACATTTGGAGCCAAATTTCTCTTAAAAGTTTTTCATTACCATATTTCACTTTAGGTTCTTCAATTCCTTCATTACCTTTTATTGTAACCTTCTGTGTGGATTCTTCTAGCGACTCTTCAAACATCTTTCTCCTCCTCACATTATATTTCATCTCTAGAATATCCCAAAAAAAAAAAAAATCATTATGTAATTCACCATATTCATGCGAAATAATGGACAAGTTATTTTCATCCAGTGTTGATATAATAAGAAACAATTCTACTACACCTCTACCCTTATCTTGGGAATAACCTTCTGTGTGGATTCTTCTAGCGACTCTTCAAACATCTTTCTCCTCCTCACATTATATTTCATCTCTAGAATATCCCAAAAAAAAAAAAAATCATTATGTAATTCACCATATTCATGCGAAATAATGGACAAGTTATTTTCATCCAGTGTTGATATAATAAGAAACAATTCTACTACACCTCTACCCTTATCTTGGGAATTTATAGAAGTTTATTGCACAAATTCCCATAGATTTATTGAACCAAGGAATCCTTCCATTTTTATTGCACAAATTTTAAAATTATTACGTAAAAAGATGGAAAAAACTGACATTAATCATATCAATATTGCATCAGTTTCTTTGAATCCTTCATTGATTTGGTCCAATTCTACATTCTAATCCTCAAATATGGGTTTTTCCACTGGAAACATTCCATATTTTTCTTCACATTTTTCCCTTTGATTCTTTCGTCACAATTGTTTCAGTTCTCTCCGGAACTACTTAATTATCCTTTGTCGACACATCACTTCTATGCTTGATCCTGCATTTTTTTTCAATTCATGGTCAACCAAATCCATGCCAACCAATAATCAAAACAAATTCCCTTAGTAAATTCCTTTAACAATACACAAGATCTAAACCAAATTTATGCAATACTTCAAATAAGAGACAAATACCAATAAGTTCCTACAAATAAGGCTTTATAAAGAAGACATGGTCAATTCATAATTCATACAAATAACTTGAAAAATTCATAATTGATACTAAAATAGAAAACAAAGAGTTTAACACAACGAAACACTTATATTAATTCAAGCCTAAGTATACTTACAATTTAAAGTGGATTCTGGAATTCTTGGGAAGGAAGTGAATCCTGGTACTACTTTTAGGGTGGAGGTGTGAGCCTATGGATTCCCTTGTTGATTGATACGAACATCGTATCCTTTTATTTGATAGTTGAGAAATGTGCATATGTGTATATTATTGTAAATATCGTAATAAGATATTTTATAAATCTCCAATAGATGACATGATTGCCATGACGATTTTTTCTTTTTAACAGGTTATTCATTGTAAATACTGCAACAATCTGTGTTATAAAGTACCATAGATAGTATTTTTTATTTTATTTTATTTTGGTTTATAGGTGTGATTGAACATCGAGGAAGGTTCTCCTTTAAGGCGGACGGTTTTGTGAAAACCTTGGTGAAAATTAAATGTAATAAAGTTAAAAATAATATCCACAGTTGATGGGACAATTATTCCAAGCTGAATGTTGGGCAAAACATCCTAATGGGTGTTCATTTTGGTTATTATGGATAAGGAAATTGGAAAAGGAAAAGGTTAAGGCTTGGAAAGGAAAAATGACATTTTTGGCACATTTATTTATGAAAATAACAGAAATTAGGAGAAAAGGGAGATGAAAGGTCACAGGTTGCACGTGAGGAGGAAAATGAAGGAAAATAATGGAAAATAAAGAAACTAGAGGCATCATCTATAAAAAGGCTTGATCTGAGGATCAGTTGGTACCTTTAGCCGGTGCATTTTTGGAGCTCTCATTATTCCCCCCCCACACCCCCCCCCCTCCCCCGCCCCTCTCTCTCTCTCTCTCTCTCTCTCATACTCTTGGACATGTAGAGTATTCTTCGAGCACTCTTGGAGAGTGTGGCATGCTTGGATATTTGGAGCAAGAAAGCGAAGATCAAGCAGCGAAAAGTAGAATCAGGCATGTTGAGATTGAACAAGATGATGAGCTTAGTGAAAATTAAGCACCTTCACTATGTGGGGCCCGCTGGCTATTTTTAGGTGTATGTCTCTTTTTAGACATGGTGAGCATATTCTATAAGTTGCAGGATGCTACTTGTAGATGGTTGATCAAGTTGGAAAAATAGATGAAATTATATTTTTAGAATTTTGGGCGAATTCTATTTATAGATCGTCGATCTAAAAATAGATGCATGTCAATTATTATTAACCCTTAATAATAATCCAACAATAAACATCAACTTATTCTCTTGGAGCACTTTATTTCAATATACATATTTGGAAAATCAGTGGGCTGAAAAAATTACGCAATTCCTAGGGTTTATTGGTGGTTCATGCATGAGGACTCAGTTAGAACTGAAGTGGCAAAGTTATGACAAAGTTGGAAGAGTAGTTATAGGAGTTTTTATTTAGTTTAACTCAATTAATGGAGTTAAACTCAGTTGAGCTACTTGTATCTAGTCTAACTGAATGTTACACTAGTGAGAGTTAAGTGAATTAATTAGTAAATTAATTCACAACTAATAACTCACTAACAAATGAACAAATACAATAGTTAACTACAGTGCATGTCAGTTCCATTGGAGACCCAGTGGAGAGATAGGTGAAAGGGTGAGATGGACTATCCATTGTGACTATAGTGATGCATTCAATTCATCTAACACACATTGGCGTTCCCAATGAGGATTGCATAGTCAAGGTAAGGCTAATTCGAATTCATTTAGGGGTCTTCTTCAGTATGGATTGTGTAGTAGAGGCAAGCTGTCAGGAGGAAAGAAATTGGTGCATAGATATGCAAATTTCTGCATGACAGTGTGTAATGATTGTTGATTTTACTGAGAGTTTGATGTACTAAGCTTTGCATGAAATTATTACATGATTCCATTGATATACATAATATGATAGTTGGGGTTTTTAGCTTTAATATTTCCCGTTAAAGAATTGTGTTATGTGAGACTGAATTTATTCACATGTGTTTGCAATTGAGTTTTAAATTTCCGCAAGTTTAATTAGTGGAAGGTATCTGTATTTTGAAAGAAGATAAATATTGTGATATCATGAGGATCCAGTAATACATCAGTATTAATAAATTTCTACATGGATTCGGAGCAGTATTGATTACTGGAGATTGCAATTTTGAATAATTGTTGAGTTTTGTGCTGGTGGACAATTCGAATTTGCTGCAGAAATTTCTCAATGCGACAATTGAATATTCATTGAAATGTCTTTCAATGGGTTGCGATTGGAGTATGCCCTTGATGGTAGCTTGAATTACATAGCCTTGAAGGATAGGATGAAGGCCGTGCTTGAAGATAATGGGATGAAGGAGTTCATCGATAGCGATGCTCCTAAGCCTGCTTCTAACGATGTTGCAGGACTTGACGCATAGCAAAAGAAGGTAGCAAAGACAAGAAGAATTATGTTGGAAGGTGTGAAGGACCATATTGTGTCAAGCCTTCATGGGGAAGCCACTCCATTTGAAATGTGGAAGGCTTTGGCAGATCTTTTCCAAAGCAGTAGCGACCAGAGGAAGTTGGCGTTGAAAGATAAGCTCAGAAAAATAAAAATGGAGAAGGGTGACAGTACTCCAAAATATCTCACGAAGTTTGTCCACTGTAGAGATGAACTGGGAAGTGTGGGGATTACTGTTGATGATGATGACTTGGTGAGCTTGGCTCTCCTTGGGCTTCCGAAGAGTTGGCATAGCTACGAAGACTCTGTCAATGGACGAGAGAAACATCCAAGTTGGGAACAACTTTGGTCGGATCTTGTGCAGCAGGAGATAAGGCAATGTACCAGGGATGGCTCTTCATCGAAGAATGATGATGAAGAAAATTGCACTTTGGCTTCCAATGCAAGGAGACGGAAGGGGAAGAAATTCCCTCCAATATCCAAAGCTAAAGGCAAGAAGCTGGATTTGTCCAAAGTGAAGTGTTTTCATTGTCACGAACATGGGCATCTTGCCACGAATTTCCCACAGAAAAAGTAGAAAAAGAAGGTTGTTGGAGCTACAGTTGGAGAGGCCTTAGCCTCGCAATTTGAACTTGATTTCTCTTTGATCGCATGCTTGGTTTCAAGCACAATGGGATCGGTGTGGTATCTTGATAGTCGTGCGTCTTTCCATATGACAGGAGGCAAGGAGTTGTTTAGTGACTTGGAGGAGAAGGATCTCCAAATGCATATAGATATGGGCGACGATAGTAGATACAATGCGACCGACATTGGAACCATTACCTTTGAGAGGGATTCAAGTAAACCATTTATGTTGAAATATGTTATGCATGTTCCAGGTCTGAAGAAGAACTTGGTCTCGGTCGAAATGTTGGAAGATAGAGGTTATGATGTTGTTTTCAGAGAGGAAAAAGTTTTCCTTCGACATAAAACAACGGGTCAAACCAAGAGGATATGTATTTGAGTTAATAATCTCTACAAGATGGAGGTAGATGGATGCGCTGAAATGATGGGAAAAGCAGAAGAAGTGGTGAGCTGGGATGAGGGCGAATTATGGCACAGGATATTGGGCCATCTTCACCATGGCACCTTGAAGATTTTGCAGCAGATTTCTACTAGACTTCCCAAGAGCACTCTTGTGTAGTCAGATCAGTGCAAGGGATTTAATATGGGTAATTTTGTGAAGACCACCTTTCCTGAGAATGATAACCGTGCTTCGGTGATCCTGGAGAGAATTCACACAAACGTGTGTGGACCTTTCTCAGTTGCTTCAACAACAAAACACAGGTATTATGTTATATTTGTTGATGAAGATTCTCGTACATGTTGGATCTTCTTCATGCAGAAAAAGAGCGAAACATTCTCAAAGTTCTATGAGTTTAAAGCATTAGTGGAGAAGGAGTCGGGGAAGCAATTGAAGGCTCTATGGAGCGATAATGGTGGTGAATATATATCGAATGAATTCAAAGACTTCTGTAGCAAAGAAAGAATTCAAAGATAACTCATAGCACCTCATAACCCACATCAGAATGGGGTAGTAGAGAGGAAGAACAAAATGATCGTGGGTGCTGCATGAGCTATGTTGCATGACCAGGGCCTATCGATGCACCTGTGGGCAGAGGCATGCAACATTGCAGTTTATGTGAAAAACCATTGTCCTCATATAGTACTTGGCATGAGTACACCTAAAGAAGCTTTTACTGGTAAGAAGCCTGATATTTCTCATTTGAAGATTTTTGGCTCATTTCTTTACATTCATGTGACAATGGACACCAGGAAAAAGCTGCAGCCAATTACAAAAGTTGGGATATTTGTGGAGTACACAGAAACACCCCATAATTATCGTGTGTATTTTCCAGACAGTCGAATTACTATGGTGTGACAGGATATAAAATTCAATGAGGTGAAAGCCATGAATTTGTCGCTTGAGAGGGAGCTACACTTGCATGTAGAGGAGGAACTTCTTGTTCCCAAAGATGAGCCTCTAGATGTGGATCAACGATAGGAGGAGATTCATGGAGTGGAGGAGTCCACTCATGCAGAACCAAAAATCAGAACTAGAGGGAAGCATACCATAGAAGCTGAGAGATTGAAGTTTGATGCGGCACAGAATGTAGGAGTCCCTACATCACAACACAGACAGAGACAGTCACCTGACCAATTTACTAGATACATGGCTCTTATGAGTAAGTTTATCGTGACAGAGCCATCTTCTTTTGAAGAAGCACCGCAGGAGCCCACATGGGTAGATGCCATGGTGGAGGAGTATGACTCCATTGTTAGAAACAGTGCTTGGGAGATTGTTCTAAGGCCAGTGGGTAAATTAGTTGTGGGATCAAGATGGATCTACAAGTTAAAGCAAGTTTTTGATGGGAGTGTCGAGAAGTATAAGGCAAGATTTGTTACTCGGGGCTTCTCACAGATCGATTGGATTGATTATGAAGAAAGCTTTGCACCTGTCACACGGTATTCTTCCATAAGGACCATCCTTGATCTCTCAAAGCAGATGGGTTGGCACATCCATCAGATGGATGTGAAGATTGCGTTCCTTCATGGGATCATTGAGGAAGAGGTGTACATTGAGCAGCCTGAAGGATTTGAGATCTTCAACAGTGAGTCGCATGTGTGCAAACTCAAAATAGAATTGTATGGGCTGAATCAAGCACCACGTGCTTGGTACACATGGATCAACAACTATTTCACTGGACTTGGCTTCACCAAGAGTGAGGCGGATGCAAACCTGTATCCAATTGTGGTGGAGCGTAAGCTTTTAATCATTGTTCTTTATGTTTATTATTTAATACTAATGGGTGATGAGCAGTTGATACACTCATGCTAGGCAGATCTTGCAAAGTAGTTCAAGATGAAGGATTTGGGGCTCCTTCATTATTTCCTTGGATTGGAAATATGGCAGCGAGAAGGTGAATTGTTTGTGTCTCAAGGCAAGTATGCTCGAGAGATACTTGGTAAGTTTCACATGGAGGAATGCAAGCCCATGGATACTCCTCTTCCAGGAAATTGGAGGAAAGAGGATGCTACATCGGCAGAGGTAGTGGATGCCACTATTTATTGACAGTTGGTGGGTTTGCTCATGTATTTAGTTAATACAAGACCGGAAATATGCTATACGGTGAACTAGCTTTCACAAGTGATGGTTAAGCCTACCAAGCTCTTTTGGAAGGCTGGCACGCATGTCCTAAGGTATCTCAGGGGAACATATGAGTATGGCTTATGGTAAAAACATACGGATGAGTTGAAGTTGCATGGCTTCACGAATGAAGATTGGGCAGGTAGCCCAACAGAAAAAAAGAGCACATCAAGAGGGGTTTTCAGTATCAGACCTACAACAGTTTCTTGGTACAGCAGGAAACAAAGATCCATGGTACTCAGTTCAGCAGAGAAGAATACATGGTAGCAATTCAAGCTGCATGTGAGGCTAATTGGATGAGGAAGATCCTGGTCGGTTTGTTTGGCTCACATTTAGATCCTACAGTGATACATTTTGATAATCAGAGTTGCATTAAGCTCTTGATTAATCCTGTGTTTCGTGATAGATCTAAACATATTGATATCTGGTATCATCATATCAGATATTATGTGCAGCAAAATATCATGTTCCTTTAGTACATTCCTAAGGAAGATCAGGATGTAGACATTCTGACGAAGGCGCTCAGCAGGAGAAAATTCGAATACCATAGAGGCAGGATCAGGGTGAAGGATAATCCCTATCTTGCTGAGAGGGAGTGTTGATATTCAACAAGAGGATGCACTTAGTGAAAATTAAGTACCTTCACTAAGTGGGGCCCACATGCTATTTTTAGGTGTATGTCTAATTTTAGACATGGTGAGCATATTCTATAAGTTGTAGGATACTATTTATAGATGGTTGACCAAGTTGGAAAAATAGATGAAATTATATTTTTAGAATATTGGGTGAAGTCTATTTATAGATCGTCCATCTAAAAATAGATGCATGTCAATTATTATTAACCCTTAATAATAATCCAATAATAAACATCAAATTATTCTCTTGGAGCACTTTATTTCAGTATACAAATTTGGAAAATCAGTGGGCTAAAGGAATTACGCAATTCCTAGGGTTTATTGGTGGTTCATGCATGAGGACTCAGTTAGAACTAAAGAGGAAAATTTATGATAGAGTTGGAAGAGTAGTTACAGGAGTTGTTATTTAGTTTAACTCAGGTAATGGAGTTAAACTCAGTTGAGCTAGTTGTATCTAGTCTAACTGAAAGATACACTAGTGAGAGTCAAGTGAATTAATTAGTAAATTAATTCACGACTACTAACTCACTAACAACCGAATAGATACAACAGTTAAACATAGTGCATTTTAGCTCTAGTGGAAACCCAGTGGAGAGATAGGTGAAAGGGTGAGATGGACTATCCGTTGTGACTATAATGATGCATTCAATTCATCTAACACACATTGGAGTTGCCAATGAGGATTGCGTAGTCAAGGCAAGGCCAATTCGAATTCATTCAGGGGTCTTCTTCAACAGGGATTGCGCAGTAGAGGCAGGATGTCAAGAGGCAATAAATTGGTGCATAGATATGCAAATTTATTCATGACAATGTGTAATTATTGTTGATTGTACTGAGAGATTGATGTACTAAGCTTTGTATGATATTATTACATGATTCGATTGATATAGATAATATGATAGTTGGTTTTTTTGGCTTTAAGCTTTCCCATTAAACAACTGTGTTATGTGCGACTAAAATTATTCACATGTGTTTGCAATTGAGTTTTAAATTTCTGCAAGTTTAATTAGTGGAATGATTCTCTATTTTGCAAGAAGATAAATATTGTGAGATCAGGAGGATCCGGTAATACATCAGTATTAATAAATTTCTACAAGGAAGCTATAGTAGGATTCTTTGTATGTATTAATTTTCATGTGTGATTTCCTTGCTATATTTGGCATGCAATTTTGTCAAACATGTCAAAAAGATTGCATTTATGGGTGTAAGTAGCAAATTTAAACATAGGTATCTCATAATTATCTAAGAATTTCTAATAAGAATTTTCATGTGTGATTTCCTTGCTAGAATTGGCATGCAATTTTGTCAAACATGTCAAAAAGATTGAAATTATGGGTGTAAGTAGAAAATTTAAACACAGGTATCTCATAATTATCTAAGAATTTCTAAGAAGCATTTCTTCGTTACATGATTAGCTGCAATACACTCTATTTTACCATAGATGCATTGTGCATTCATTTACAGTTAAAAACATGGATAGATACATATGCGATCACTGATAAAATACATGATTATAACCAACATAACAATAAGAAAAATAAAATGGATATAACATCACCGAAATCCACATAATAACCAATACATTTGTAGACCAAATACCAAATGAATGAGTTCTTCATTACTGAATGTAGAAACCAACCGGAGATGGGACTTCCACATTCCACCTGACCATAGATTCGCTGAGCCAAATATTACTTAAGCCAATCACCACTGTGCCATACTCCAATCATGAATGTGGGACTCATAACCAACGTAAAAAAAATCAAACAATAATGGATGCTACCGAAGTTCTCCACCTACACTATGACGAATTTGAGTGCCTCCTAGTCTCTCATGTTTTACCGTAACCCATAGTCTCATCCAGGGGTCACAAGGCCCTACACCGATACCATATCTCCAGGCTTTACTGTACATCCCATCTCGAGACTACTAGGCCCAATGGAGATAAATAAACCTCTTGGATTTTCCATATATCCCTCCATTCACTGGCAAGGATTCCTAGCCTCACAAAGGTACACAATCCTGGATTTACTGCAACCCATAGTCTAGTTCAGGGTTTACTAGGCTAGTGGCTTTATCGTAACCCATAGTATGATCCAAGGACCACTAGTTCATGTGTTTTTCATTTCATAGATCCACCCCACTGAGCTTCAAATCCAATCTACTCATCTAGTTCAACCGAAGTATCAGAAACTCATCTCATCAAAGATATAAGGAAATGGAAAGGCTAGGCTAAAAACACTGTCACATATGGAAAAAACCATGCCAAGACATCAAGAAACCACATTAAATACCATGATATCATGGCTACGAGTGGTCCAGATGAGTTCCTAATGATGAGATTACTTCCATACCTTTTTTTAATGTTATTTATCATCTCCTACAATTTCATGAAGTTCTCGGCAGTGACCTAGGCTATGTGGTTGAAAAGGTGGCACAAATCCCAGAGTTCCATGCACAGAACTGACTTTTTGGGACCCTAACCACTACCTTGGCTTGGCATGCCTACAGCTATAGGCTTCTAGCTAATCACTTGCATTTACATGCCAATTGATATGGATCAAAAGGGTAAAAAATCAGTTCCCCCTTAGTGTACAAGGGCCTAGAAGGTTGGGATACCTCCTGAGGATGTTGTTGATGTTGCGTAATCTTTGTTTATGAGGTTTCCATCGGTTCCACTTTCTGAAGGTCATATAGGAGGTTGAATCTCATATTAGTCGCCTATCATCGCATGTTTACCCCGGTTCAATGGTTACTTGGGTAGATGTGGGAAGAGGGTGTTACACTTTTCCCCTCAAGAGTAAGCCTTAAAGCTAAGTGTTGTCTTCACATCGATCTATAATATCCCAAATGGAATATTTTAGCTATTTTGCTGAAATCTAGCTTACCCAAAAAATTCTTCATAAAATAACCATTCAACTAACATAATATTTCCAAGTAAAATTAAACAGGAATATACATTGCAATACAAACATGCAAGTGCTAAAATAATCTCAGCTTTATTAATATATATAAACTAGGGTTTACATGCTAAACTAAGATATAGATGAGATAGATGAGATATAACTGGCCTTAATGTTGCACGGGCCCTCCACCAGAACTACACTGAATTTCCATTGCTATGATCTCCTATGAATTTTGGATGAATTCACCAAGGGGAGATGGGTGCTCGCCCATTCTCTCTAAATCACCTGAGGTTTTCCATCCTGGGGCTACCAATGGTGTAGAGAATTGTGTTCTCAACCTCACATACAAGAATCAATATCAAATACAAGATGTCCTCTAATGGCCCTTCCTCCTCGTTTTATAGATATAATGGAATCCTCTAAAAGCTCATATTTTATTATTATTTTAATCATTGAGCAAATTTCCCTTGGTTTAAATACTCCTTTTTAATGTGGGAAAATGGTGAAATGGCCACCATGCCTCCTTGTGTCACTAAAAATCACTCCTAGCAATCACATCATGTAGATCTTCTCGTTTCGGTTCCAATGAGCTATTACACTAAGGTGTTATGCCAAGAATTCTCCATGAAATGCCACCTTAGGCATAATTAATTGAGTCAAGCCCACTAATAACTCAATTTTCTAAATGTTATTGGAATGCAACTAAATGAAATGAAAATTGCGCCAATGGTGGAATATATCAAGTGAATGCCATCAGATCTCATAAGAAATCCTCAAAAGCCCTCCAAAATCCCCCAAGGCCCACCGATGATGCCAACGTGCACATGTGACCTGTCTGCTCCCAACTCTAAAATTCCATCCCAACCATGTCATAAGGAATACCAGAAAAAGGAACATTACAAATCCTCCTTACAAATATTTCTTGCCCTCATGTAATCCAAATATGTGGACTAGTCTGTTGGCCTGATGCAATTTTGACCCAATGCGTAGATCCCATACAATTTTTTGGGTGATGTTATGCCTTTGTGTCAACACACCAAGAAGAAACCCCTCAATGCTCGAATCTCAGACCAATCTCTAACTAAGCATGTCATCAAAAGATCCTCCTGGATCCTAATGCCACCAAGAACAAGCATCAATGTTCCATGGCTCGTGCTACGCTATAACTCGAGTTGAGGATGTTGGCCCACTAACTGTGTACCAAATCATGACATGTCTCCAATCCAACCCCTGACTCAATCCAATGCTAATCCTGCTCTCTTGATGCCAAGACGAAATGTTGAAGGGCTATCGATATGTATCCCACTTCCAACTAAAACCTATAGTACCCATCATGTCTAAGGGTCCTCGATCCACTATGCCCCTGACTAAGAGGATCGTACCATCAATATGATACCAACTCATGATCTCCCACTAATCTAATGTATGGACACCTGTGCAAGTAGTATGCCTACTAGGCTGATACTAGTCCATGCTAAACTCCTGATGCTCTTCAGAATCCAGCAACAAAATCTATTCAAGAAATCATGCATCTCTCCCTATAATAAACCTAGGTGGGAAAGTTGTGTTGCAACACCTATCTATGTACTCCTGGAGAGAGTTGTTGCCTGAAAATGTTGCAACTCTGTTAGCCACCACTACATCTGCTTGCACCTCATCAATAGGTAGACCCAAAGATGGATACATTGTTATCTCCCTCACCTTATAGGGGACTCCATGCTCCTCTAGCCCACCAATCCTTTGAAAAATGTCCTTCCAGACTCCAACACCTCCTGAGGACAAGTGTCTATAAATACTGCCACCCTGCTAGCTATCTATCCATCTATTTTCTTCTCATCAATGGATAAACCCAAGGGTGGCCGCTCATCCTCCTCCATCATGAGCTCAATTTGATCCTCTGAATGGCCACCCACAAAAAGCTCAACATGCATATTGTGCATATCATCCTCCTTAGCTGGCTCATGCTCCACTATATGATGCTCACGCTAAATCATCACGGGTGACTCATCATCCTGAATGTCTCCCACAAGGTCCATTGGTTTCTCACCAAACATACTGGAATATAAATTTGGCTTGCAATCCATAACTCCACATGACTACTCATGCTCCCCAGAGGCATCCTCGTATGACCTGAGGGACTCATGCAAAGAAGAGTCATCCTCCTGACATACAGAAGGAATTTCCTCCTGCTCTACCTCGACATCTCTCAAGTATGAGTGGTCAGGTCCCCAAGGTTCTTTACAGATGAATCAAAGGCCCTTCCTACTCAGCTCATTCTTGTTGCATGGTCCACCAATCCTCTGCAACTCCTCCTGGGTCAATCGTATCATGAACAACTCAATGTCCTGCACTACTAACCTTTTGAATAGTCCATAAGCAGCAGGTGGAACTAACTTTTCTCTCCTACAAATGGCCAATAATCTAGACTGCAACCTCCTGGAAATGGCATCATGGACTCCCATACATGAGGAAAAAATGGATTGGATGTGTGCTATGACTGTGTCAAGATGATGTTTCCTAATGTTGAAGAAGCATTGGAACATCTATAGGATGAAATTGGCATACTCCATCTCAAACATGATGTCATAAGATCTAACCAAGGCCATGACTTCTAGAGTCTATATCCTCTTCCCAAAGGTTGGGCCCTCACTAGCATCCAAATCCTGAAAGGTCTCTACTATTAGTCTGAAGAATTTCTTTATAGTCTCATCACTGTAAGGAGGTATATGTGGGGTCAACATCATGATACTACTGAGAAAAGAGGCAACTAGAAGTTAGACTCCTATGCAAGGGCGCTTCATATACTTATGTTGTACTAAGACAAGCATGGTTGGTTTTAGAGCCCAAATCAAGTTCTTCCCATCTAACCGATGCACCTTGGTGAGGACTGAACAAAGTTCTTATAGTTTGAGAAGGGCTTTGGGTGTAACCCCTATACATCTCAAATCTATCCCAGCATTTAAGATTTTGTGTCCCAGCTCATGCTCTTTTTGTGGCTGATCTTGTTGTAACAAAGTAAATATCCCCTTTGAAAATGACCAGTTTATTGTTGTTGTTAGTTTATTAAGGGAATTGATAAAGGTTTCTTGCATTTAGGTATTGTTGTGATGTTTTAAATACTCCGCACTGCACTAGATTACTCAATCAAGATGTCAGATTCATGTCTTAGTATAAAATATGTTCTTGTTCATGCAATCGAGTGACCCATGACACATTCAGAACCAAACACACGGTCATGAGAATGCTTCAGAGATATAACACAGTGATATAAAGGAAGGATGCGAATACACTGATGTAGGTAATTTATCTTGGCCTTTGTCAAATGGTTGATTGTAGACACAACTCCAAGTTTTTTTAAATTCAAAATGGTAAATGCATAATGCCACTCGTGTATCAGAGAGCATTTTTAATGAAAAACATTCAAAACGGGAACAACCAAACAGCAATGAATAATTTGGACAATGTAGCCACACAATATATAATAACAGAGTTGCAAATAAGGATAGGAACCTGGTGCGTTGGTCTTCAAATTGACACGAAGTAACTTGTCATAAGCTCAACGAATGCTTAGAAATTCATTTCACTCTCAGCCTCCCTCCAGGATCTCATGGAATTTGTCCCATTTTCTACTACTCACTCCAGCCTCTACGTAGAAGCGATATATGCATTCCTTGATGCTCAAGGAAACTTAGAATGATGGACAAACTTTGCTCCAGTAATGCGTCCACCACCCAAGAGAGATTTGACCCGAATATAACAAGCTCTGCTTCGATAATAGGGACAGTTTTTGGTTGTAGATGATCACAGAAGTTGGGGCCCATAATTTGTTTCCATGCCCAGATTAATTCAAAACACAACTGACGTGGTCTGTTGGTTCTCTAATTTGCGGCTGCAGTCAAGTTCTGCTACGCAACTTGTGGCCCGATGCTATGGTGTGTATCCACCTGATTCGATCGATCAATTGTGTTGACCCTTTCGCAACCAGGTCAAATATTGACATGTCACGAACTATGGTGGTTAATTCAAGTTCCGCTCAACTTGAAGTCCGTAGTCATAGCCAAGTCCGATCTCAAACTGTCGCGTTGCACAACGTTTCGATCAACGATGCCACCTTGTTTACGCCCAACTCTTGTACTTGATCTTGTACGCAAATACTGGCTCACAGTTTCTGATAGATTTGGCCATAAATATTACTTTTCTTCCACGATTTGCTTCTAACACTATGCTTTGTGCCTCAATCTACGCGATCCTTACAATTTCAAAACTTTGCACGTTGCCTGAATCAAAAACTCAGACGTTGCATGGATGTCAGACGGATTTTCCTGCCTGGAAACAAGAATGCGATTTTGTTTGATGTGGTGACAATAAAATCTGATCGGCGGATAACTTACTTGGCCCCCGTGACTATGCCTTACTGGAATTTACCCCCCTTTAAAATTTAATTCGTACCGTTTAAGTATCGACGCCATTCCTTCACTTGTTTATTCTTCTTCAACTCAGTCGCTTCATTAGATGTAGTATTAACAAATACAACTCAGGACATGCGGCAAATCCGCTCAGAGGATTCATGTGGAATAGAACCAAGACGACTTGATCAATAATGAGGACTCAATCTGGTCCCGCCCCATTGAAATTTTTGTCTCTTAACCCGTGCAAAATCAATCTCAACCCCCGATGTCCTAGCTGACTAGAGTGGCTTTGTTGGTCGTTCCTGCATCCTGCATGTCCCCCACACAAACCACCACGGCCCGACCTACCCCAAAGATGACACATTGTAGCAAATACATGTTCAAATTGATCCCCCTATGGTAGCTTCATAGATTTCTATTCATGGTCATCTTATTTCCACGTCCCCTGATTTTGAAACAAAGATGCGACCTGGGCCAGGTCCCACATGCTCTACTTCAAAATACTTGAATCAATTTTGACTCTCCCAAATGAGAATTTGACACCTACTTCTTCAATGTAATTTTGAAATGAGACCCACCATAATTGGAACTCGACTTGATATTTTGACTCTTCATAAATGGTTTCCAATGCTACATGCACATATATCATGAATAATTTTGGAAAATGACACTTTTTCATAAATTTGGTTTTCTCAAATAAAGAAAACCTGGAAAAAAAAAAAAATATATGGTTTGATAATTTTTCACTAAACGAGCAAGAAAACAGGATCCTTTAAAAAATCTGCAATCAAGTTCTTTATGTGGGTAGGAACACTAGCTCTATACCATTGTAATATCTCAAACTAAATATTTTGGCTAATTTGCTAAAATCTAACTTGACCCAAAAATTCTTCATAAAATAACCGTTCAACTAATAAAATATTTCCAAACAAGAAAATACATTTCCAAACAAGAAGATACATTGCTATACAAACATGCAAGTGCCAAAATAATCTTTATTAGTATATACGAATTGAGGTTTACATGTTGAACTGAGAAATAGCTGAGATAACTAAGATAGAACTGGCCTCAAGGATCCAGTGCAATGTTGCATGGGCTCTCCACCAAATTTGCACTGAACTTCCACTGTTATGCTCTCCTGTGAATTCTGAATGAATTTACCAAGGGGAGATGGGTGCTCACCCAATCTCTCTAAATCACCGAAGGGTTTCTGTCCTCGGGCTACCAATGGAGTAGAGAAGTTGGTTCTCAACCTCACATACAAGAAGCAATATCAAATCCAAGATGTCATCTAATGGCCTTTCCTCATAATTTTATAGATCTAATGTACTCCTCTAGAATTTCCTATTTTATTATTATTTTAATCATTGAGTGCATTGCCCTTAATTAAAATATTTTTTTAATGTGCGAAAATGGTCAATTGGCCAACATGCCTCCCACATCATTGAAAATTACTTGTATCCATCCCATCATGTAGATATTATCATTATGGTTCCAACGAGCTATTACGCTAAGGTGTTTTGCAAAGAATTCCTCCCGAAATGCCATCTTAGGTGTAATTAATTGAGTAAGGCCCATTAATAACTCAATTTTCTGAAAGTTGTCAGAATGCAACAAAACAAAATGAAAGCTATGCGGATGGTGGAATATACCAAGCAAATTCCATCGAACCTCATTAGAACTCAAAACCCCTCCAAAATCCCCCAATAGTCATCGATGACGTCAACCTACACGTGTAACTTGTCTGCCCCCAACTCTGAATGTCCATCCTAACCATGTCATAAGGGATACTATAAAAAGGAACATTACACGATCACCCAACCTTCTGCTACTAGATCCCTATTTTGACCTGTGAACTCTAGTAATTTGGATTTTCATACTTCTTTCATAACATCGTAGGTTTTGTGTTTATCCTCGACATTGAACTGGAAATTTAAGTCTTTCCTATGTTTTTGTGCCAACACCCTTCCTTGAGTTTCATCATTTCTTTGAATTTGACCTTGGCTAGTGATCCAATCCTTAAATTTGTTTACCATTTACGCAAGGGAATGTAATATGGCTTTCTGAATTGGGTTTTTAATCTCTACAGTGATTTGAGGTGGGGTTTCCTCCTCATGGGTGACTTGGTTTTGTCTTCAACGCTTAGGAGCCATGATATCCCCTGTAGACCGAACAAAGTTTCAATTTCCTTATTTTTCATTCGTTCATGACAATTATACATCACTTCTAGCATTACATTTATAAAATACAAGATGGCAGGACAAATTTCACACTCACACAAAATAAAACATTGTGACAAAGTAAACAACCATATAATAATAGTTCTATTAGCTTAATTTGAAATCACAAAATTAAAAATAAATAAATATAATAAGAAGCTATCTACTTATAAACTCTATTACTAAATTATATTTCATCACATAAATTAAATTAAATAATAAAAAAACACAATAATGAAGTATTGACTTATAAATTCTATCACTATTTATTTTGTAAATTTTCGCATAGAATTTCATTAATAAAAAGAGTTTACATGCAGTTTAAAATACCCATCTAAAGGCGGGATGTTAGCATAGAGACAAAAATCAAATTGTAATGAGACAACAAGGTAAACATAGTAAAAGAAACAAAATTGTCAACCAACTTTAGCCTCGTTTTCAGATTTACTTTTTTCCCTTTTCTTTTTGGTTACTTCCACGCATCCATTAGGCGAAGGAGTAAGCACGACTTACTGAAAGATTTCTTCTTAGGTTGCTATTGCATCCTTTTATGATTATGAGGAAATTTATTTTTGGGCATACTTTACCAAAGAAACAGTAGTACTATCTATTTTTGTGCAAAGTGCTAAAGTTTTATTCTCCCTAATTTCCTCGTGATCCTCATTCGAAGAGACCATTTCATCATTTGATTGTTGTCCTCCATATTTTAAGATGAGGAGCCCTCTTCCTCTATAGGGGGTGGGTTTCATGGCTTCCAAGCCTTAGATTTAGTGTTCCTTTTTACTGGCTTTGGAGCGCATGAGTTCTATAAGTGTCCTGTTTAATGGAGAGGTGACAACAAAAAATCATGTTCTCATAGTCCATATTCTATATAAAGTGGAAATCAACTACTTTCAGGTTGAGTTTTTCTAGCAAGCCTTTATCTATGTTGAGTTATACACAGATCCTATCAAAAGTATAAAATCCACTTTGGCCTCGTGTAAGATCTATGGCTAGGAAGCGACCCACGATTTTTTTTATGCTTCTAAACACTGAAGATAGCCATAGATGAGCCGAAAAATTTGGAAGTCAGACCCAAATGGGGATATTTGTAGTTACTATCGTAGAGGGATCGAAGTACGGGAACCAAGGCATCATGAAAAGCCCTGTTTTTCCTTAAAACCATGGGCCCTTAGGTATAGAACTCTAGTAATCTTCCTGGTAGGAAAACAAAACTATGAAGAAACCCTTAGAACAAAAGAGAAACCTGAACGATCTAGTCCAATTAGAGTGTATCTATTTGTAAATATCTATTTTTAGACACCACAACACATTAAAATGACAAATCGGCCAATGCTCTGCCATTATCTTGTGAAGATCTTCCAAAGCTAGATTGGAAATTTCAATAGAGGGAATATCCTCTGATTTTTCCATAATAAAAAAAATATGTGTGTCGTGGGAAGGAACTTCTTTGCTTGGAGTTTGAGGGAGAGTTGAAGGAGGATGAACACCCTAAGGAGTTTTATTACGAACTGCATCTTTATGAGGAATCCCGGGAGGAGGAGGGTTTCCACAATATTATTATCAGATATATGAAGTGGATATTCTAATTTCTTACCTTCATAAAGGAGGCTTTGAAGCCCGTAAGGAGACCCTGATTTGAGCTCCAAAAAAAGTTTTAGATCCCTTATGAGATATGTAGATCTCACCAAAAAAGGAAAAGTGTATCAAGACACCATTTTGACTGAGATGTAGAAGAGACTCTTACATATACTACCCTTTTGAAATAGAGCTTCCACACCAACAATGGTTTTTGGAAAGGGAATTTTCTCTGCCGCCACAACCCCTAACATCGTAACCTCATATTTTCCATTACAATGTTGTTTCTTAGTAGTAATGAATTTTCTTCCATTCGCGAGAAAACCCTAAATGGGGAAAGCTCCAACAGTTATGACAAAAACGTTTTTGGCTTTATTTCCAACGATGGCAGTGATAATACTATCTAAAACAAGTGGAAAAGTATTAATTTGTTTCTCCCCCTCAACAGGACTTGCACGCTCCTCTGCAAGGACTATATTGGCAGGGTCGGTGAATTATTTTCCTTATAATTTCTATCATTAAATTATAATTCAAATCCAACTTTAAAACATAACCATAATTTATTACGAATTTCAATTATATTAAAAAATCACTATATATGTCAACCTAAGTCACATGACATGAGGACACGAGACACGGAGGACACGTAAATACGAGTATTCAACACGACTCGCTATGACCTCAAAAACAGGACACGAGGGACACGTTATATATATATTAACAAATTACAATTATACAAGGCTACAAGCACATAAGAAATACTAAATAGTCATTAAAACGATCAGTTATAACAATAGTCATTAGTCAATGAGTCAATGACTCATGAGTCATTAAAATTTGAAATTTAAAACCATAACAAAACTTGAAATTTAGAAGAACTTAGATATTAAAACCATAAAATGCAGATTTTCAATAAAGTCATCAAATCAAAATGTATTACATAGATACTGAGGGAATGGCACTAGAAAATACAAAAGAGTAGATACAAAATAATTAGGAACCACATCCACAAGTCCACGACTCATCGAGTCATAACTCTATCAATATTCCATGTCCTCCTCCATGTCATAATCATGATCGCTGCCACTGCCATCTTGATCTGACCCATCTGACCCTACTCCATCCTCCTCCTCTATGCCCAATCCAAGATATCCTGCACCTGCTGCATTTTCTGGTGTGGAGGATAACCCCTCAAGAGACTCATCATCAAAAGTCACTGGCTCTAGCACTAGGTCTTTAAGATCCATGTTGGCTAACGCCAACTCAACACTGTCGTCCAAGCCCATATCATCAGGAAACACATCCCACATCTTTGTCTAGCCCTTCAGCCATTCCTGACTTTGCCTGTAAATAAGACAAAGGTTTGTGTGCACATACACCATTTTCTCTGCCCTGGATTTCTCAAGCCTACTCTTTTTCAAACTGTACAGATTCCCATAAGTGCTCCAATTCCTCTCACAACAAGAAGATGAAGTAACTTGAGAAAGGACCCTCAAGGCTAATTGTTGTAGAACAGGGCATGCTGCCCCATGAGTTTCCCACCAAGAATAGGCATATTTGACCCCCCTATATCCAAGTACATCATACCCGCCAAATCTCCTAGTGCTAGTGGAGAACTCTACAAAGCCTTCCTCCAACTCAAGAAAAGATGCTCTATCTTGAAATATCCTTCTGAATGCTATCTTCCTCCCATATGAAATCTATCCATCCATGTGACAAGGGTATCTGTGTGAGGTCCCACCACGGAGCCACTTTTGACTGTAGTACTTGGGATTCAAAGAGTGAGCTAAGAAATGCAAAGGAGTGCAAATATTATCCCAACTAGAGATAAGAATATCCTGTATGGTGGACCATTAGCTCTCTGCTGATGTCTCATATCCATGGTACTCATTCTCCATAACAATAGTCTTCACAAACTCAATCAGGGAATCCCAACTCTCATAAACCTCTCCTAAGATGGGCTGGTCCGTGTCTGCAAACTGCAAGAAAGAAATGACAGGGTTCATGATCTTTATGGTAAGATCCACCCTCTCCCACCAACCATCATCTAACACCGTGTCCTTTACCTTTTTTGAAGCATCTTGATCTGTCTTTCTCCAAAAAAAAGACGAAAGATCTGAAATAACCATGGCCCCAAGAGCGGCCTTCACCTCCTTCAACCTCTTAAGCATCATGAATGAGGAAGAAAACCAAGTATCTGCAATCTTCAACAATGATAGATGTGTGTACTCTTTATATATTGTGAGAGCATTGGTATGGTTCTGTACAAAATTTCGAATATGGCGTGCATCCTCAATAAGATTGCCAATCCATGTCACATCCAAAGCAATAGATTTTAGTGCCAAATTCAAGTAATGAACAATGCCATGTGTCCAAAATACTTGTGGATATTTAGTTTCCACAATCAAGTTAGCAACTTTGCCAACAAGTGCATTATTTGTGATGATTTGCACACAACATTCAATGCCTATGCCTTCAATAAATTTAATAAACAATTCTCCCATATACTGTGCATCTTTGTATTGACCAAGAGCATCAACTACTTTCAAGAATATTGGTCCATTTTGGGAATATACCATGAAATTGATGAGAGGATGGCGTGTTGTATCTATCCATTCATCAGATACAATACTGATACTAGATGAGATCCATGATGATTTGATAGGTTTTAGAATTTTATCCACCTCCTTCCTTGCCTTAACCAACAATGTGGTTCTAAGCTTTTCTAAACTTGGAGGCACATACCCATTTGGAGCCATATCAACTAGAGCTCGACACATCTCAACAAACAAAGGAGACCGTGAAACATTAAAATAAATGAAGTTGAGATAGAAAAAGGATGCAACTATAAGATCAACCTCATCACGCTTCTCACGCTGAAATATCTTGTCCATTGGACCACAAGTTTGGGCTGCCCTATTTTTTGTTGGTTGAATTTCAGCCCCACTCCCAAATCTACTGCTACTGGTATTCCTCAAGAATGGAACATGATATTCATTTTTTTTATTTTCCTGCTTGATGCCTCCACATTCCCCAAGCCACCTACATCCTCCCTTTCCAAATCCATTCTTTCTCTAGCACTGATCTTTTTGCATGCTCCAATTCCACAAGGAAGACCCAAAAAATGGCCCTTAACTCGAAAGTAAGTGCTCTTAAATTCACCCTTGCAGAAATTACAAGACCAAAGCACATTCCCTCCCGCACCAGCCTTTGGCCCTTGTTTCTTGGTTACATACTTCCATAGAGGGTATTTTTTTAGTTGTGCTTTTTCGCTTGCTACAACAGCATCATATGTGGGTTGAGAAGCACCTAAAGCTTCACTTCAATCAGTTGGGGCACTATGACCAACAGATGCTGAAAAACTTGAGGGGGGCGACCACGAAAAACACCACCCTTGTATTTCCTTTGACCTCTACCAGCTGCCTTGGATGATTGAACCATTAATATTCTTGTTTTTATAAAAACTCCACAAGTCACAAGTGTAATAAAAATGAGTTGCAAGTCGCAACAGTTGCCAAATCCTTCACGTACAAAAAAAATCAATTAAACACTTAGTAAATTTCATTATTTCAGCTAAAAATTTAGAATCAATTAAAAAATTAGTAAATTTCATACTAAATTTCATTATTTCAGGTATTTTTAAGTTATTGTTTTAAGTTTTTAAGTTTATGACAATCCATATTTAAGAATTCCATTGAAGAGATCAAAATAGGAAAATTACATTATGGCATGGGTTATAGAACTTCCATAAATATATAGGTGACAATTGACCTTGTTTAAGCTATATTGTTTAATTTTAAAGGAGTAATATTCTCTAATAAATAAAAGAGAATTTTGTGGTTCTTTGTGGCATTGTTTCTGTAATAAATAAACACATAACTCCTCTACTTGTCCAACACCATTCTGCTTATTTATAAATTATCAAGGGTTTATGAGGAAGGATAATTTTGTGGTTTTGTGGCTTTGTTTGGACAGTAAAGGATTACTCTGTGACAACTTAGGTTTGTGAAGGAAATTACAAGGGAAGCGAGGCAGAATCCCCTAAGACTCTCACCTGAGGTAGCAGCCCTTTTGGAAGTGATTAATGGTATGATGTATCCTTTTCCCAAAAAAAAAGGGGTTACTAGCTAATAAATAAAAAATTTGTAGACACCTACTTTTCAACGTTGGCAGAAGAAGAGGACACAGTGATAAAGGTTGTCCCTTGGGATGATTTCAGGTGTCGAGGCTTGCATTTCTTGTGTGTAAAGTTAGAAAACATAAAAAGGCATAAAAGGTCCCCAAAAATACCAACGTGAACCACTGAACCCTTGTTAGGTCTCTGTAATTTATTAGCAAGATTGGGAGAGTCCAATCACAGAGTTAACATCATTTCAACCAACTTTGGGATTCTAGGATCTAGCCCTCCTGAATCCGGAGAGGGATCTCTCCAATATGTGCAAAGATGGATATTGTCTTTGAAAAGCTTAAGGTAATGATATTAGGCTAGTTATGAAGGCCAAGGGTTTTGTTTTGTTTTGGATGGTTGAGCATGAAATGTTACTTGAGGGGAAAGTCCTAAGTGCAAAAGTTTAAAAAGTGAGAAGTTGCAAGCAAATAGAACAGTTTTGGCAGATAGATAGATATAACGCTGGTTTTTAGTCCATTGGGCTATGGAGTCATATCTGGGCTTTAATTGAACAACAACATCAAGTGTGATCCAAGGGGCTAGTCATCTATGTCTAATGATCTCTTTAAATTTTGATTTATGGAATGGAGTGATACATCAAGAAGGGGAATTAAACAGATGCAGAACGAAGAGCAGCCTAGGATCTGATAAGTACTTTTAAACCAGTCAGCCTTTGAAAAACACTTTAAGAAGGACACGAAAGCAGACTAGGATCTAGTAAGTACTTTTAAACCAACCAGCCTTTGACGCACTTCCAATTGAAAATATACAAAACAAGGGGAAACACAACGATAACACAGAATGGTCTAAGATCTAGCAAGTGCTTCTAAACTAGCCAGCTTTTAACACATTCCAAGGGAAACAATCTGTTAGTTATGCAGACAAGTCTGGGACCAGGGCTAACCATATCTTCCTTCAATTCATCATCACATAACACATACTGAAAGTAAAATTCAGAAATAATATTCAGCTAGGACGATAAAATGAGGGAACACCAGCATTCTCATGCCTAAAGCTGAATTAAGTCATTCCTAAATAACACAGATTGGAAGAAAACATTCAAATAAAGATTTCTCAGCCAGAGAAGGTTACTGATATACAGCAGGTCCTAACCCTGTTTAAACTGTTCTTTACAGTGGAAAATGAAACAACATGAAAACAATAGTAAAATAACAAGTTACAAATGAGAATAACATCACCGTCAATATAGATCAGGATCCCATGAAACAACTTTTATATTGATGTCAAACCAGCTACAAACTTCAAGTCCAATGTTTCAGTTCAGCAATCATCTTCACTATTCAACCTAACTACTCTAACACAAATAGAGCTTCAAGGGCCAGTGAATACTATGTACAAAAAGAAGTCTCAAGCTCAAGTGTATTTCAAAGTTCTGCAACCAACAATTTCTCATCTTCTCCTGAGGTATTTATAGAAGAATGAGGAGGTGATCTGAGAAAATATCTCTCAGGATAATTAATACAGGTTCAAGACTTCTCGGCCTTTCGAGGGGCTCGAGAGAGAAATTTATAGGTGGATCACTGTATTAACTTTTTACCATAAATATCAAAGCTCGGTGGGAGCTTTATTTTGACTTTGAGGCTCTGTGTAATGTGGGGAGTAACTCTGCAGATATTTCTGCATTGATTACCCTGCAGAAGTAACTCCCTGGCTGCTCTGAGGCGAAATCTGATCTTCTTCAATAACTTCGGCCTCGGTTTGAAAGGTTTTAGGCAACAGGTGGCTCCCGTGGTAGCTGAGGAATCAATTTGCCTCAAATGCAGCGTTGGAAGTCCTTTCTGCCTGACAGATCTTTTTGATTTTCTATTAATTCTGTTTTAGTTTGGGGAATTAGACTTTTGATATTCAACCTTGGTCGTGATCCCCAAATTTGTCTTCAATCTTCAATCTCTTGTGTGCTGTCCTTCAAAACTTATACTCTTTTAAAAACGCGTTAAAACGTAGTGTCTTGTCAATGTGCAGAGCCGCACAGGGCTTTTTAAGATATCGGCGCCCATGGAACGCCGATCAAACATTCAAATGAAGCCCTGTGAATGGTTCTTTTCACAGGCCGAAGGCACGGGAATCGTCATTCCCAACCCCTGGCTTTTCTTCAATGTAATGACGAAGACTCTTTAAAACCTGCATAAAACATAAACTCATAAAGAAATCCTGCGTTTTTTAGGTTTAAACTTCTTCAGATGGCGGGGAAAGGAGCATAGTCGTTGGATGAAAACATCCAACGGTGGAGATTTGTGCAAAAAGGAAAAGGAGAGCGGAGAGATGAAAACAAGCGGGGTGGTTTTGGACCGTCTGATCTAGACACGTGGACGGTCCAGATCTAATTGGAGGATCGCAATCGGGGAGGTCACTTAACAACATGCGATTGAAACACCGCGATTTGAAACTTTGCTATTGAGCGCAGGCCGTTGATCTGCAGATCAGATCGACGGCGGAAAATGAATCGGAGGGTTTTCAAAGCGGGGGCAAGACTTGTGATCGGAGGGAATAAGGACCGTTGGATCTTCGGGAGGATGGACGGCTAGGATTACATCGGAGGACAGTGGAAAGGGATTGCGATTAGCGATCGGGCGACCAGTGCGATCAAGCGATGACCGTTGGATCAGCGGGAAATGAACAGCCTGGATTAAATCGGAGCCATCACAATCGGGAAGGTCACTTAACAACATGCGATTGAAACACCGCGATTTGAAACTTTGTGATTGAGCGCAGGCCGTTGATCTGCAGATCAGATCGACGGCGGAAAATGAATCAGAGGGTTTTCAAAGCGGGGGCAAGACTTGTGATCGGAGGGAATAAGGACTGTTGGATCTTCGGGAGGATGGACGGCTAGGATTACATCGGAGGACAGTGGAAAGGGATTGCGATTAGCGATCAGGCGACCAGTGCGATCAAGCGATGACCGTTGGATCAACGGGAAATGAACGGCCCGGATTAAATCGGAGCCATCGCAATCGGGAATGAAACAAAAACGCATGCGATTTGAAACTTGCGATTAGGAAATTGCGATTGAGCGCTGGCCGTTGATCTGAGAACAAGATCGACGGTCGGGATTTAATCGGGGGTCGGCAATCGGAGGTCGGAGAGATGGGCATGCGATTGCGCAATGAGAAAAGTTGCGATGCGATTTGTGCGCGGACCGTTGGATCGAAGAACTAGATCAACGGTCAGGACTGCTTTGACCTACGCCATTTATATTCGGCACGTGGTTTTAAGTTTTAACTTAGAACTTTCGGAAAGTGGGTTTTTTTGGTTTTACAAAGAAAAATGAGCTTTGTAAAGGTTCAAAGTCATGCACCCGTTGGATATTTGCGATTAGCGCCAAAAGCTTTGGCGTTTGGTTTTAACACATGGGCATGTGAGGGGAAGTGGTTTAGGACTTTAGCCCAAGGGGCTTAGGTCCATAGTAATGAAACTTCGATTTCTTATGAGAAATTTCAAGGATTAAAATGGATTTGGGGGTTCCGAAATAGTTAAAAAGTGAGTTTTTAACTATGAAAGGGGAATTTTTCATAAATGGAGGGAGAACTTATGGAAAGTAGAGGAATAATATGGAGAAACAAGGGAAGAAAATGATGGTTTCTTTAGCAGTTTGTTATACGAAATCAGCAGATTTTTCTGAGTATAAAATGGGACAGCAAATGAGGATTTTGGACAGAGGCATGAGGCCTAGAAGGAGTCTTCAAGAGCCAACAATTTTTAGTGATAAAATTTGTTCCTTGGAGGCTCAAAAAGATTTAGCCACCTTTTGGTATAACAAAATATTACAGGTGGCTAACAGTGGCTCCACTTGGGGATGGTGCCTTCTTGAAGGCATCAAGAATTCAAACTTGATTTCTCTGGGACGCTGACTTGTGCCTGATCCATTGGGCTGTCCCTCTTTTGCTGGATGATCTGGTTCTGAAAACATATTCAGCAGCCATGAAAATAATGGATTTTTGTCTACAAGCTTTCTACCTACCCAATCCTACTGATCTAACATTTTTTCTTCTTAGAGTGCACTTGGATTGGCAAACTCTCTTACAACATTTTATTCTTTTGAAAGCATAAAAATTAATCTAATTCTACTCCTTATTTCTCCCTGAACTCAGATTAAACAGTTGAGCCCAGATATTTCTCTACCTAGTCTACTGTCTGTTGGGATTAAACAGTCCAACAAACTTTCATTCTCTAAATTCTACAACAGAAATTTAAAAATAGTCAAGTCAAGATTGAGCTGTTTTGACTTGCTATGATCTATGGCATAAGAACAAGCTGCACATAGATTATTATTTGCAGAAAATTAAATCAAAATGGAAGGCTTAAGATCTGAAAGTTTCTCATTATGGCCTTCTTTTTCTTTACAGCTCTGTTTTTAATTTTGTTTTGAGTTGTCTCTTTCTTGATATCTGATTCAGATTTTGGGCAAATTAGAACCAGTTTTTCTCTTTTATGACTCAGAAAAATAACACAGTTTTGAGTCATCTCTCTTTGGAGACTTTGGTTCATATTTTGAACATGTTTGAACCTTTAATTTCTATCCTAATCTATCTACTGATAAGCCAAGATTAAGCAGTTTGGCAAATCAAATTCACTACCCTATCAGCAGAAAATTGAAAGCTAATTAGTCAAAATTAAACAGTTTGACTAACTAGAAGTGTGTTTTGCAGGAGTGGCATTTTAAGCTTGCACACTTTCAGATTTATTTCTCTTTTTGGCATGGGGCTGTGCCTTCCTTGTTCTTCATTTCTGCCCTCTTTTCTTTCTTTCTTTGTTTTTGTATTTTTTTGAATTTTCATAACTTTGAATGCAATGGTGGATGAAATATTCATAATGAAAAAGAAAAAAGAAGGCTTAAAAACATATCATGAATCAAGAGAAGTAATGCTTGAGCATCCTGCCATTGACAGGACCCCCAAACAAATATGTTCCATCCAGCTCTTGTAAGAAGAATGCATTGTTTCCAGCAATTGAATGAATAGAGTAAGGGCCAAGCCATAGATTGTCAAATTTACCATGCTTTCCCTTGTCTTCTCTCTTTGAGTCCCACTTTAAAACTTTGTCCCCAATATTGAAATTGCTGGCCTTTGTTCTTCTGTCAAAAAGCTTCTTAATGATGTCCTGTTTCTGCAATGTTTTGTTGTACACTTCCTCTCTGATTTGCTGAAGATGAATGGTCTGATTTATTCTTCTGATCATGTCATTATCTTCAGTCTGCAATTCTTGGATAAACTTCATAACTAGTACACCAAGGCTATTAGGAAAGATTGCATCTGTACCATACACAAGCTGAAAAGGTGACATACCAATAGATTTCTTCAAAGTTAATCTGTCAGCCCAAAGTGCATGGATAAGCTTTGTGTGCCAAGACTTCTTGTTGTCCTCCAACAGTTTCTTTATTATGTTTACTAAGATTTTGTTGGAAGACTCTGCAAGTCCATTACCTTGAGGGTAATAGGTTGTGGAGTGCCCCAACGTTATCTGATATTTGCGACAGAATTCCACCATTTTCTTTGATCCAAATGCTGCTGCATTATCTGTGATGATCTTGGTAGGGCAGCCAAATCTGGAAAGGATATTGGTTTCTATGAACTTTATAATAACTGAATCATTGGCTTGCCTACAAGGAATGGCTTCTATCCATTTAGTGAAATAGTCTGTGGCAGTAAGGATCCATCTATGCTGGGCAGAAGATGAGGATGGATTTCACCTATGAAGTCAAGTCCCCACTGTTGAAAAGGAGCTTCAACAGTGATTGGATGCAGAGGAAGGGGTAATAATTTTCTCTTGCCCTCAAACAATTGGCATTTGTGGCAAGTAGTTGTCATTTTGTGAACATCAGGAAAAAGGGTGGGCCAATAGAAACCAGCCCTCAAAATTTTGTTGGCTGTTGAATTCCAGTACAAATGGCCTCCACACTCTCCTTCATGAAATTCCTGCTTAACCTTCTCTGCATCAAACTCGGGCAAACATTTAAGCAATATACCACTAGCATTTTTCCAATAAAGACACCTATCTAAAATGCAATAGTTTACTGCTTTCAGTTTTAAGAACCTTGCCTTTGTTTTCGACAAACCAGGAGGTGTATTTAAATTAAGCAAAACATAAACGATATCAGCATACCAAGGAGAATTCATAAAATGGTTTTCAATAATGGGAGTTGAGAATTCTTCTTGGCTGTCCAAAACATTAATCATATTAATATCAAGAACTTCAAAATTGGATTCAGCCATTAATCTAGCTAGACCTTGGCCTTTGATGAGTTTAGTGGGTTTTATCTCTAAATCATATTCGAGAATAACATCAATCCACTTACCTCTCTTACCATCTGGGTCCTGTGTTAGAATATATTTTACAACTGAATTTGGGACAAAGGCAATGATGTGTGAGTGAAGGATGTATACTCTGAAGTCTTTTAATGCTTTAACCAAAGCAAAAGCTTGCTTTTCCATAATATTATACTTCAAAAGGGCATCCCTCAATGCCTTGCTAAAGAATGCAATAGGCTGCTCTTGTCCTTGTGGATTTTTCTGTAAAAGGACAGCAGCAATGGTATGTTCTGATGCAAATGAGAAGATATAAAAATATTTTGAAAAATCAGGGCTTATGAGAACCGGTGTTTTAGTTAATGCTTGTTTGACCAACTCAAAGGATGTCTTTGCTTCCAAGGTCCATTTTATCCCTTGCTCCTTCTTCAACATGTTTGTGATATTTCTGAGGAGCTCTGCCAAGTTAGGGATGAACCTTCTCAAAAAGTTAATCTTTCCAATGAAAGACTGCAACTCTTTGATATTTCGAGGATGAGATATTTGCAATATAGCCTCAATCCTCTTTGGATCTATCTTTATACCTTCTTCTGAAATAATGTGTCCAAGAAGCTTACCTTCTTGGAGACCAAATAGTGTCTTCTTAGGGTTTAAAGATATTCCAAACCTTTTGCACTTCTCGAAAACATTTCTCAAATGTTCTAAATGTTCTTCATCTGTTTTTTAAAACACAATGACATCATCCAGATAGATAATGATGAAGAAACCCAATTCTTCCGAGAATGCTATGTCCATGGCTCTCTGAAAGGTTGCTCCAGCGTTCATTAGACCAAAAGGCATCTTCACATACATGAAAGTGCCCCATGGAGTAGTGAAAGTTGTCTTTAATTGATCAGCAGGGTGAACTAAAATCTGGTTATACCCTGAATAGCCATCAAGCAGCGAAATCCTTTTAGACCCCACCACCCTTTGTAAAATGTGATCCATTTTTGGTAAAGGGTAGTTGTCCTTTAACGAAGCTTTGTTTAAGTCTCTAAAGTCTATACAAAGTCTGATTTCTCCAGTCTTCTTCCTAACGGACACCAGATTAGATACCCACTCAGAATATCTAATAGGGACAATAATGCCAGCATCGTGCATCTTCATGATTTCCTTCCTAACCAATGGCAACTGGACAGGGTTTATTCTGCGCAGTTTCTGTTTGAATGGTTTTTGGTTTTCTTTAAGAGGGATTTTGTGCTGTATTATTTCAGTGTCATAGGATTTGAGATCTTCGTAACTCCAAGCAAAAACATCAGAAAATTCTTTGAACGGCTCTAAGTATTTGAGTTTAATGTGAGCTGGCAAAGTTTTGGACAGCTTGATCATTCTCGGTTTTTCCTCACTGCCTATATTGCACTCCTCTACTTCAGTTTCTACAGGTTCCAGTTTTGGTTTATTGGCCACATCGTTAAAATCGAACAACTCCTCTAAAGGCGTTAGACCACTTGGCAGATTTTCATCTTTAGAATGCAGAGTTTGTAATTCTTCTGTTTCTAACTCTGCACTTAATTCCGTTTTTCTCCTAAGTTCGCTAGACAATAGGTTAATATTGGCAGGTTGAGGAGATGATTCTTCTTCACCAAGAAAGTTTTCTTCACTGCAGTCTGTATCATCATCTGAATCTGAACTGTGGAGTTCGAACTCATTTCTGAATTGCATGAAGTCTTCTATTTTTTTGTCATTGTCAAACACTTGCCAATATTTTTCGTTATCAGGCACTGCCGGTCTAAATTTTATCGGAGTTGTGTTGTCTCCAGTCTCATATGGCGTTAGACATGTTCTGGCCACAAAAGCTAAATTGTGGGCCATAATGTTGTTTTTCCTTGGGATGAAACTCAGGTTTGACTCCTTAAATGTCGTCAACAGATCCATGACATCATTCCGATAGGCTCTAAGTCTGGGATGATTCGCATTATACTCCCCATTGATTTGCCTAATGATTAACTCAGAATCCCCGTACACATTAATTCTTCTGGCTCCTAATTTCTTCAAAAGATGCAAGCCTAAGAGAAGGGATTCATATTCTGCTATGTTGTTGGAACACTGAAAGTTTAATTTGCAAGAGATGCATTCTGTGTGGTTGTTCTCGGTGTTAATGATCCAAACCCCTGCACCAGCATTATTTCTAGTACATGACCCATCAAAATACATACTCCATAAAGGACTGTCTTTGTTTTCGTCTGTTTGGCCATTGTCCTTTTTAACTATGGTGCCTTCTGACTGTTCATGGTTAGCAGCACCCAATTGAATTTGTTTTGACTCCTCAAATTCTTCAATAGATTGAGGGATGATGCCAGAAACGTTAGGGGTATTATCTGGGTTGTTAAGTGCTAAAAACAATGGACTTATAACCAGTAAATCAAGACCTATGCTTTGTTTACTAATGTTTTCACATGTGGCAAACTGTTTGGACACTTCCGCGTTATTATACTCTTCTTCCCTGTCAGCCTTTAATTCTGTTAAAGTGACTTGTTCACTAGGAGTTTCATTGTTAAACATGATAAAAGAATCAAGGCCTGTATTGACAGAATATATAGGAGAGTTTCGTGGTCTGTCTTGACTTGTAACCGTGTATTGCATATGAGACTCCGTGTAAAGTCTTCTGGTCTGATTGAAAACCGGGATGGTCGCATATGTCATGTCCATCTGCATAGTCCCCTGTAACTTAGCTCCCCGGGATCTTGATAATAACATTCCATACTTTGGGGGAACATCAGCCACGACAATGTCCATGAGTAAACATTTGGCTGGAATCTGGGCTAGGTTAACACAGAGGTCTTTGATCAATCCTAGACATTTTACTCTATTTGAGTCAAAGGAGTATAGGTCTTTGTAGGGTCTGGTGATTTCTAAACCAAGGCTCTCCATCACGGCTTTAGGCATTAAATTATGAGAAGCCCCGGAATCATGCATAGCGTTGTGTAGAATTTTGTCATGGATGTTCAAACTCACATAAAAGGGAGGAACTGGTCCTTCTTGAAACCTCCCTTCAATCTTAGGGCCAAAAATCAACTCTGGTAGGTCGTCACTAAGATTAACTGTATCTCCATTTTCCTCTAAATTTAAAACCTTAAAAATTTGGTTCCTATATACATGTTGGGCAGCTAACTCAGTTAATGGAACAGAGATCTTGATCTTTAAGATTTCTTGTTCAAGGCTGAAAGGGGTTTGACTCTTTGAAGCACTTGTTTCAACCTTATTAGCTGCCACTCTATCAACAATCACAGCTTGCTGATTCGTTTTACTTGACACAACTGTTGTAGAAGGAGTACTAGCTGAAGTGTTAGTACTGTTGATGTCTTCACTCTGTTTTTCAGAATTTTGAGTGTTTTTCTCCTTATCCTTATCAGAATTAACATCCACTGTTTTGTCTTTTTGTTTGGCTGTTTTGGGTTTAGCTGCGGTGCTGCTTTGAGAGGATTTGTCAGAGGTTTTGGTGTTGGGGGCTTGTTGGCTGGTCTTGCTTCTAAGGTCATATTCTCTTTGAGGTTCTATGACGACATTTTCCATGTCCTGATAATAATTTTCATTATCATCTCTTTTGTCATCGTAAGGTGTGTAAAGACCTTGTTTATTATCATAATGAACCTCAAAGTCATCATCCTCTTCCCCAAACATGTTGATATCCTCTCCCTCTGCTATGTCTTCTGTTTCTTCAACCTCACTTACATAGTTTTGATGAAAGGGAGGGGTGATCTGTTGATCATCATCCCTGGGTCTGTTTGGAGGTTGGTTCCTTCTAACATTCTGATTTTGGCTCCTATTTTGAGGAGCAATTTGATTTTGATTTGCTTGTGCTCTCTTAATTATGCTCATCTCTTTCATCATTTCTTCCATCATTCTCTCTATCTTTGAGCTTGAAGTGGAAGGGGTTGATTCCTCTCTAAAAGATACTCTCTTCTCGCTCTTCATTCTTGCTCTTTTCTCCATCAAGTTTACTTCCACAGAAATAGCACCCCTTTGCATGTCTTCAAGGGTTGCAAAAACTCTTTCTCTAAGTGAATATGTCATGTCTGGATCAAACCCTTCAGGAAATTTGTTTAAAGCTGAGCCCTGAGGAGGTTTTAGTTCGAGGGAAAGTGCATTATAGACGCTGTTAAATCTGGTACAATAAGATTGTACACTTTCCCCAGGGTTCCTATGGAGATTGTTATAGTCGGCAAGGACTTGGAGAGGATTCTTTCTCACTTCCCACTTATTTAAGAATGTTTGATGGAAGCCTTGGAGGTCATTTATACTACGGGG
Source organism: Pinus albicaulis (assembly GCA_034641835.2). Lineage (NCBI taxonomy): Eukaryota > Viridiplantae > Streptophyta > Pinopsida > Pinales > Pinaceae > Pinus > Pinus albicaulis. Next base: position 499,872,203 of record CM076576.1, on the reverse strand, counting down.
GGCTAAACCTTTAAACAATTTTCTTACTTCTCCCCCTAAGCTCTGAGCAAACAGTCTGAGCTTGATAGAATCATCATCAATTTCATTTCGATCAAAATAGTCATTCATCTTATCCACATGTTGTGATGCAGTTGTAGCATTATTAGCATCATATAATGGAACTTTGGACTGATAGTCCGGTGGAAGATTGACTAGTGGTATATTAAGGGCTAAGGGAGCATACCATGTTGCCATGGCAGGAGGTGGAGGTGGATTTACAGAAGGGAAAGTGGGCTGAGGTGAAGTGGTTTGAACAGTGGATGTAAGGTGAGGAGAAGTGGATGGACCAGGAGTAGACTGTTGAGATGATCTTGGATGGGAGATACCTAAATTGTGAAGGAAATGTGAATCGGGAGGTGTTGTTTCCCTGCTACCAGGATGTTCACTTGTTTCAGGAGATGAAAGTGAAGATTCAGAGTCTAACTGGATTATATCATCAAATGACCTAGTCCTAAATGGGTTCACTAAGTCAGTTTGTGATTGTTGCAGAGCTGAAAGATTTTCAGGGACTGATTTAGCACTCAAGGGTGATCTGAAAACAGTTAATAATTTAACTTTAGGAGGCTTCCGAAGGATACTTTCTGGATTATCAACTATCTCAGGTGGGTTAGGGTCTGGGTGGGCTCTAGTGTGAATCTTTTTAGAAGCCACTATGATGTGTTGTTTAGACCTAAAACAAGAAAAGTTCAACCAGATATGACAATCTTGAAGAGGTTAACCAATCTGTTTTTACAATTTTTAAATCCCACAGTTCTCTAACCGAGTTTGAATGATTTTATAATGATAAGGGTTCTTCCCAGAGGAGTCTTAAGGTCTTCTTGGATTGTGGAGTCGCCAAGTGGAAATTTTTAGCTCCTTTCAGAGGTAAAAGGTCGTATGGTCCACCACCATGTTTATTTAATTCCAATCTGAAATATTTTTAGGTTTTTCTAAGTCATTTTTCAGTTTTATGGTTGTTAAGAATATGCTAACTTTGTTTCAAAACTTAGTTAAGGTCGCGAGACAAAGGCAGTCTACTCTTATGGCTAAGCCAGCTGATTTTCCAAGGTTAGATAAAAACTTAAAAGAATCCTAGGGTTGACCTAGTTTGTCACCGATTGAATTGAGCTTCATCTTAATTACCATTTCTCGATAGTTCTTGAAAAGGATGCTTTTGACTCACAAGATGTTATGAAGATTCTGGGTAAGGGTCCCCAGCGGAGTCGCCAGAAATGTTAGGTCTCTGTAATTTATTAGCAAGATTGGGAGAGTCCAATCACAGAGTTAACATCATTTCAACCAACTTTGGGATTCTAGGATCTAGCCCTCCTGAATCCGGAGAGGGATCTCTCCAATATGTACAAAGATGGATATTTTCTTTGAAGTTTAGGGTAATGATATTAGGCTAGTTATGAAGGCCACGGGTTTTGTTTTGTTTTGGATGGTTGAGCATGAAATGTTACTTGAGGGGAAAAACCTAAATGCAAAAAGTTCCAAAAGTGAGAAGTTGCAAGTAAATAGAACAGATTTGGCAGACAGATAGATATAACGCTGGTTTTTAGTCCATTGGGCTATGGAGTCATATCTGGGCTTTAATTGAACAACAACACCAAGTGTGATCCAAGGGGCAAGTCATCTATGTCTAAGGATTTCTTTAAATTTTGATTTATGGAATGGAGTGATACACTAAGAAGGGGAATCAAACAGATGCAAAACGAAGGGCAGCCTAGGATCTGATAAGTACTTTTAAACCAGTCAGCCTTTGGCAAACACTTAAGGAGGACACGAAAGCAGACTAGGATCTGGTAAGTGCTTTTAAACCAACCAGCTTTTGACACACTTCCAATAGAAAACATACAAAACAAGGGGAAACACAAAGATAACACAGAATGGTCTAAGATCTAGCAAGTGCTTCTAAACTAGCCAGCTTTTAACACATTCCAAGGGAAACAATCTGTTAGTTATGCAGACAAGTCTGGGACCAGGGCTAACCATATCTTCCTTCAGTTCATCATCACATAACATATACTGAAAGTAACATTCAGAAATAATATTCAGCTAGGACGATAAAATGAGGGAACGCCAGCATTCTCATGCCTAAACTGAATTAAGTCATTCCTAAATAACACAGATTGGAAGAAAACATTCAAATAAAGATTTCTCAGCCAGAGAAGGTTACTGATATACAGCAGGTCCTAACGCTGTTTAAACTGTTCTTTACAGTGGAAAATGAAACAACATGAAAACAGAAATAAAACAACAAGTTACAAATGAGAATAACATCACCGTCAATATAGATCGGGATCCCATGAAACAGCTTTTATATTGATGTCAAAGTCAAACCAGCTACAAACTTCAAGTCCAATGTTTCAGTTCAGCAATCATCTTCACTATTCAACCTAACTACTCTAGCACAAACAGAGCTTCAAGGGCCAGTGAAAACTATGTACAAATAGAAGTCTCAAGCTCAAGTGTATTTCAAAGTTCTGCAACCAACAATTTCTCATCTTCTCTTGAGGTATTTATAGAAGAATGAGGAGGTGATCTGAGAAAATATCTCTCAGGACAATTAATACAGGTTCAAGACTTCTCGGCCTTTCGAGGGGCTCGACAGAGAAATTTACAGGTGGATCACTGTATTAACTTTTTACCATAAATATCAAAGCTCGGTGGGAGCTTTATTTTGACTTTGAGGCTCTGTGTAATGTGGGGAGTAACTCTGCAGATATTTCTGCATTGATTACCCTGCAGAAGTAACTCCCTGGCTGCTCTGAGGCGAAATCTGATCTTCTTCAATAACTTCGGCCTCTGTTTGAAAGGTTTGAGGCAACAGGTGGCTCCCGTGGTAGCTGAGGAATCAATTTGCCTCAAATGCAGCGTTGGAAGTCCTTTCTGCCTGACAGATCTTTTTGATTTTCTATTAATTCTGTTTTAGTTTGGGGAATTAGACTTTTGATATTCAACCTTGGCCGTGATCCCCAAATTTGTCTTCAATCTTAAATCTCTTGTGTGCTGTCCTTCAAAACTTATACTCTTTTAAAAACGCATTAAAACGCAGTGTCTTGTCAATGTGCAGAGCCGCACAGGGATTTTTAAGATATCGGCGCCCATGGAACGCCGATCAAACATTCAAATGAAGCCCTGTGAATGGTTCTTTTCACAGGCTGAAGGCACAGGAATCGTCATTCCCAACCCCTGGCTTTTCTTCAATGTAATGACCAAGACTCTTTAAAACCTGCATAAAACATAAACTCATAAAGAAATCCTACGTTTTTTAGGTTTAAACTGCTTCAGATGGCGAGGAAAGGAGCATAGCCGTTGGATGAAAACATCCAACGGTGGAGATCTGCGCAAAAAGGAAAAGGAGAGCGGGGAGAGGAAAACAAGCGGGGTGGTTTTGGACCGTCTGATCTGGACACGTGGACGGTCCAGATCTAATCGGAGGATCGCAATCGGGGAGGTCACTTAACAACATGCGATTGAAACACCGCGATTTGAAACTTTGCTATTGAGCGCAGGCCGTTGATCTGCAGATCAGATCGACGGCGGAAAATGAATCGGAGGGTTTTCAAAGCGGGGGCAAGACTTGTGATCGGAGGGAATAAGGACCGTTGGATCTTCGGGAGGATGGACGGCTAGGATTAAATCATATCATGGTGATTGCGATTAGCGCATCGGCGACCAGCACATCGACAGCTCACGATTGACCGGGAAATGAACAATCGGGGAGGAGGAGCCATCTAACGGGAAGGTCACTACACAGCATTGAAACACCGCGATTTGAAACTTTGCGATTGATGAATCGCTGATCCACATCGGGACTGAATGCTAAAATGAATCCGAGGGTTTTTCAAAGTGTGACGGACGGGGAGGGAATAAGGAGCGTTGGGATCTTTAGAGATGAATTGCTAGGATTACACTGAGGACAGGAAAGGGACGGCAGCTGATGACCACAACAGGCATCGTTTATGGATCTGCTGGACGATGAAATGAACCGCCCGGGATTAACCTGAGCCATCGCAATCGGGAATGAAACAAAACAAGTTATTTAAACTTGATTAGAATTACATTGACAACACGTTTCATCTAAGAACAAGATCACGGCTGTGATTTAATTCTGGGTCGGTAATCGGAGGTCGCAGAGATGGGCATGCGAACAAGAAGAGAAAGTCACATGATGAGTGCTGACCTCTGGATCGTGAAGAACAGATCGAATGTTCAGACTCATTGGACCTACGCCATTTATATTCAGCACGTGGTTTTAAGTTTTAACTTAGAACTTTCGGAAAGTGGGTTTTTTGGGTTTACAAAGAAAAATGAGCTTTGTAAAGGTTCAAAGTTATGCACCCGTTGGATATTTGCGATTAGCGCCGAAAGCTTTGGCGTTTGGTTTTAACACATGGGCATGTGAGGGGAAGTGGTTTAGGACTTAGCCCAAGGGGCTTAGGTCCATAGTAATGAAACTTCGTTTTTTATGAAAAAATTTCAAGGTTTTTAAATGGATTTGAGGGTTCCGAAATAGTTAAAAAGTGAGTTTTTAACTATGAAAGGGGAATTCTTTTCAAAATGAGGAACTAGTAGAGGAATAATATGGAGAAACAAGGGAAGAAAATGATGGTTTCTTCAGCAGTTTGTTATACGAAATCAGCAGATTTTTCTGAGTATAAAATGGGACAGCAAATGAGGATTTTGGACCGAGGAATGAGGCCTAGAAGGAGTCTTCAAGAGCCAACAATTTTTAGTGATAAAATTTGTTCCTTGGAGGCTCAAAAAGATTTAGCCACCTTTTGGTATAACAAAATATTACAGGTGGCTAACAACCCTGACACTAAAATTACGTATAAATGGGGCTGTCTTGGGTGTTCCTCATGGATGGAAAATTGCAATGTTCATGGTCGAGAGAATGCTATTTAGTGTTATAATTTATTCTTACTGTTGAGACTCGAGTGTAGCTGGTAATTTAATTTTTTTGTCTTATGTTTTTTGGCATGGATGTATGTATTGTTTGTGCGGCTGTGCCATTTCCTTGCCATATATTTTATGGCTTTACAACCTTACAACAATAATATTATAAATTTAAATCTTACACATAATTGCGTAACACGTTCCTCCATTGGGTTAGTCGGGGCAGCAATGACAAGGCAGTGCCAGCAACGTTAACGTCGAACGACACTGGGCAGCAACGAGAACTTGGAATGCACGGAGGCAACAACAGCAATGGGAACTTGGAATTCGGCCAGCGAGCAATGGAAACTTGGCATGGAGGCAGCAGCAGCAAACGAAGGCACTCAACCACACCCACGACACTCAAACACACCCACGACAGGCATTCCAAAAACAACAAACGAAGGCACGAAGGTTCAAGGCAGCAACAACCACAACGACTGCAGTAGCAACCACAGCAAACAGAAATGAAAAACTAACGAATTTTTTGTCATTTTTGTATTTTTTCGTGGAAAACGTGTCCAAACGCGGGGAATACGTTAGGGAAAGTATTCCAAACCTAAGACATGAGTTTTCTATCCAAGGACACGAATGCAAAAATGGAGGGTACGTTTTCAGTTTCGGAGGACACAACCAAAATCGTATTGGACACATTTTAGGTTGTATTTCGTGTCTGACACATGACCCTGGAGGACGTGTCCTATGACTTAGATGTCAACACATCTATTATTTATTATAATATATATTAACAATACAATATTTTACTATATACCACTTATTAATTCACTACAATAATTATTGATATATTATTAAGATACATACATTGTGTCAACTCTTTGATTAATAACCAATAAAATAAAAGAATCACAAAAAATCCCACCGAACTGAAGTGATTTATAAAGTCATCAAGGGCTCTAATTTTTTTAATGATAAGAGTGAATCTTTAATATTTTTATCGTTTCCCATATATATATATATATATATATATATATATATATATATATATATATTGAAGAAAGAACTTAATAATAATAATTAGGTAATGAAATGAAATTTTAACGTTCATGAGACTAAAAATAGTCTATGGGACTATGAGTTCCCTGTTTTTCACCTTTTTCATCTAAGTTATTTTCTTATTCAAATTGATGATGAGATGGCACAACCTTCCAACAGACTCATCACTAAAAATATAATGCCAATAAATTGATGCGAACATATTCCCATAATTTTCTCTGATGTCTTTGAACACATCACATTCCAAAATGAAATGTTTTTTCGATTCCACTCCCCAAACATGCAAAATGTACACACTCGTTCTTCCGAAGTTTCTTTAGGCCTCTTCCACCGTCATGTTTCACACCAAAGATAATGTAACTTGGTTCTTAATTTAGCAATAAGAGCCTTTTCCCTCCATGGAATGTTAGCTCCAATGTACTCTTTTTGTTGGAGATCATACATAGGGTTGAATTCTTCAATGTAGTACTTCTTCTTTCTACCCAAATCCTTTCCTCATACCTGTTTACGAAACTTCTCCATAACAAAATTTTTTATCTCTTTCTTATTTGTGGGACAAGCATTGAGGTAGATATTCCATTTTTGCATCCATATGTAGTTTTGTCTCATCCATGTTTTCTTTCTTTCACTCATGCCAGCCTTGAGGATAACATTAGGCCATCTACCTACTCCCATTTTCTCAATTATTTTTAGATATATTATGAGCCATAACATAGCAATTTCTTCGATGGGAGTTGCTCTTGTTTCACTCAACATTATCTCATAAGGTACCGAAATTTTTATTTTGAACTTGCTCATGATCAAGCATTTTTGGATTTTCTCAATTTTCTTCCATTTTGAGACAGGCCTGGTGCTGCTAGCCCACAATTCACATCCATATAACATCCTTGGACAAACTAGGAGTCCAAAAAAACACTTTAATCGTTTTCCAATCCCATAAATCTACCTCTCTACATCTGTTTTGAAGAGAATATAATGCTTTCCACCCTCCTAAGATTCTCTTAATTCTACAGTCCTCCCAATTAATTTTGTTGTTGAAATCGATCCAGAGGTATTTTTACTCATTTAATTCTTCAAGAATGTTGCCTTCAAAGAATAACGTAGGCTGACTCTGCTTCCTTTTGTTAGAGAAAATCATTATCTTGGTCTTGCTAATATTTACTTGCATCCTCACTACTCTACAAAAATGCTCAAGGTCATATAGGTGCATCTGCAATCCATGGGCTGATTTATGAATCAATACAATATCATCGACATATAAAAGAAGCTTTATCACAAACTCCCCCAACCGAACACCATCTCTACCTTGCAAATTTAGCCACTCTTCCAGTTTATCAATATACAAACCAAAAAGAGTAGGGGATAGAGGGCAACCTTTCTTGACTCCAATATCACTTCTAAAGCTTTCTGAAATACCTGCTAAGTTTCTAATTTTGACTTTAACCTCTTCATAAAGTCTATGAACAACAGCTCTATAATGCAAAGGAATTTCAAGTTCTTCCATTCTACGCCACAACTTATCTCTAGGAACTATATCAAATGCCTTTTTAAGTAAAAAAAACAACAGAATACTTCTTCGTTATCCCCCCAAACATTTTCAATAATGTGTCTCAACATGATGTCGTGATCCACTATATAATGCTTCGGCCTAAAACACGCATGTCCTTTTTCCCTCTTTTCTTTTACTTCTGCCCACTTACTGATTCTACTTTCTACCATGCTACCAAAAAGCTTTGAAAACAAAGGATTGATCATAATGGTTCTATAATTGGATGGATTATTAATGTCTCCACTTATAAAAAGGGGTATTTATAGGTTAGTTGTCCAGTCTCTTGGGAATCCTTGTTGAATGATGTTGTTGAATATTTCCATGATGTGCAGTGCAAGAGTGATCATTCCCCATTTTAGATACTCTGCTTGAAATTCAACAAAGTCTTTTTCCTTTCCTGTTTTTAGCTTTTTAATTCAATTCTCCACCTCCTGTAATGTGAAGAGATTTGTAGTTGTGTTGAGCCCTGTCGGAGTCTCAAGCGCTGATTCATTCTCATAAAATTGTCTTGCATGTTCAAACCATTGATTAGCTGTAATATTATTTTCTATTTGCTTCTTCCTTAGTTGAATGATACATTTCTTTTTGTCAAGTTTTTTAGGATTTAGGCTTACGTAAGTGTAGTTATGTTTTTTCAATGATCAGAAACATATGGAAAAACTAACTAGTTGATCGTATACCATATCAATGGTACTATTGGTTAAGAGAATGCCATCAAAAGCTTTGATTTAAATTTCTACACCAGTTATTTCTTCAAGAAAAAAATAATTTCTACACCAGTTTGAATTTTATCTTTCTGATAGCTAAACACAATGTAGAGTATGTTGGTTAAGAGCATGCCATCAAAAGCTTCGATTTAAATTTCTGCACCAAATTTTTTTTTGGAGAAGAAAAATAAAATTTTCTGCACCGGTTTGAATTTTATCTTTCCAATAGCTAAACACAATGTAGAGTATATAGTGTAGAGAGTAAGTAAAAATGTTTTTGAAGACTGCCAATGCAAATTTAGGCCTTGAAATATTGGCTGAAGGAAAGCATAATAAGAATTTTAAAGACTCTGACGACTTTGGCCCAATGGCAAGCCACTAGCAAACCTTCTTTGAGGTCAAGCTTCAAATCCCAACAAGCTTGCCTCACGTTTAGGCTTGAATCATTGTAATTGTGTGCTTGTTTACACATGCATTTCACACTAGTCTTAGTTTTTTTTAGCTATTAGCTCTTGTATGGGCCTGGAACATGAACATGTCAAGGGAGCTATTAGCTCTATGATTTTTTTAGCAAAATTCTTTTAGTTATTAGCTCTTGTATGGGCCTCGAACATGTTAGGGTAGATATTAGCGGTAGCTATTAGCTCTATTTTTCTTAGCTATTAGCTCTTGTATGGGCCTGGAACATGTTAGGGAAGGTACTCATGATCGATCATAGGAGTTACTATGGTACACTAAGTTTATAGGAGAGAGTTGTCCCAGATGCCACATAGGATGGATCTCATGCATGTAGTCATTAATTCAATTGAAAAACATGGTGGAGGGATAACTGTCGAGAACTAAAGGTGGCATCAACTCAAATGGATGGTTTTTTCTAATCATAAATATTTCATACGAATCCAAGATTTCCATGTGTCGTAAGACTGGTTTGGAGAAACCCTCAAACAAGCTCTTGTATGGGCCTAGAATATGTCATAGAAGGTCCTCATGATCTCTCGTAGGGTTATGATGTTACACTAAGTTCATAGGATCCAGTTGTCTTAGATGCCACATAGGATGGATCTCATGTGAGTGGTCATTAATTCAATTAAAAAATATGGTGGAGGGATAACTTCCAAGCACTAAAGATGGCATCAACGCAAACAAATGGTTTTGGCTAATCATAATGATTTCATACGAATCCAAGATTTCCATGTGTTTTAAGACTGGTCTCGAAAAAACCTCAGATAAGCTCTTGTATGGGCCTGGAACATGTCACGGAAGGTCCTCATGATCTCTCATAGGAGTTACAATGTTACACTAAGTTCATAGGATTGAGTTGTCTTAGATGCCACATAGGATGGATCTCATGCATGTTGTCATTAAGTCAATTAAAAAACATGGTCGAGGGATAACTACTAAGCACTAAAGGTGGCATCAACTCAAACGGATGGTTTTGGCTAGTCGTAAATATTTCATCCAAATCCAATATTTCCATGTGTCTTAAGATTGGTTTGGAAAAACCCTTATATAAACTCTTGTATGGACCTAGTACATGTCGGGGAAAATTTTCATGATCTCTCATAGGAGTTACGATGTTACACTAAGTTCATAGGAGCCAATTGTCTTAGATGCTACATCGGATGGATCTCATGTGAGTAGTCATTAAGTCAATTAAAAAACATGGTGGAGGGATAACGACCAAGCACTAAAGGTGCCATCAACTCAAATGGATGGTTCTGGCTAATCATAAATATTTCATATGAATCTAATATTTCCATGTGTCCTAAGGCTGGTTTGGAAAAACCCTCAGATAAGCTCTTTTATGGGCTTGGAACATGTTAAGGAAGGTCCTCATGATCTCTCATATGAGTTACGATGTTACACTAAGTCAATGTGAGCCAGTTGTCTTAGATTCTACATAGGATGGATCACATGCGAGTAGTCATTAAGTCAATTAAAAAACATGGTTGAGGGATAACTGCCAAGCACTAAAGGTGGCATCAACTCAAATGGATGGTTTTGGCTAATCATAAAGATTTCATATGAATCCAATATTTCCATACGCCCTAAGAGTGGTTTGGAAAAACCATCCTATCTGAGAGATGTGGACTATCAATCTCATCTGGATGCTCTAAGCAATGCCGAGGTCAAGGGTCCAAATATCGATGACGATCGTTTTATCGGCAAGCCAAAGGTCATTGGTTCAAGCCCCATTAGGACGACCAGTTGTCCACCGAATTGGTTTTTAGTGCATTTTTATTAAATTAATTATAGAAATTATACAAAGAATATGTATATCAATGGATTCAATATGATCAAGTAGTGTACTAAAGAAATACACTGAATCCTTCTACTAATCAATTACAGAAAATAAACACAATCGCCAATCACAATAAGTAAAGAAAGAAGCAAATCAAACCACAACCCAGATATTTTCCCGGGGAAAGTTTTATGCTCAAAATCACTCTATCTTCTATTGTATATTCACCAAGGAATCATGAGACAATTACAATGCACTCTTCTCACAAGAGTCTCCTACACTCTCACAGCTGTCTCACACTAACCCAGACAAAATCGACGAAGACTTAGCCAATTTCGTACCTCTAATCAGCCTGCCTTGCTTGCAGAATTCATGTGGAATGCAATCCCTATTATTTAGGAATATCAGCCTTCCAAAACTGCGCAATTCTCATGGGAAATCCTATGGTTGTCTTACTATATACGATTAGCCTACTAATGATACAAATGATAGTTAACATCCCTTTAACCTTTGTCTCAACTGGGTCTCCACTGGAACTGACATGCATGCAGTTATTAATAGTAAATCATCAGTTGCATGACAGATAACTGCATGTGAATTAAATCTGATTTAATTCATTTTATTTCTCACTTGTGCAACAAATAATTACAAATAGTTCAACTGACTTTAACTTAATAAATTGAGTTAATTGATTTCTCATACATTAAAATAATTCACTAACTGCAATTCGAACTCCATAACTAATAGAGTCACACTGCATGCCTCACCAACCATCCTCAACTCGAAATTCATGAGCTGGCTGAGTTTATCACACTCAGTTAACTATTACAAGCGATTATGAGATAAGATTACATTTTATTGTCCAATTTAATTAAGGGAAAATTAAATTAGACACACATTTCTTGTTGACTTTTCAACATTCCCTCTCAACAGGAAAAGGATTATCAACTACCCTGATCCAACCTCTATGGTATTCAAATTTTCTCCTGGCGAGCACCTTCGTCAGAATATCCGCATCCTGATCTTCCGTGGGAATGCACTAAAGTAACACAATGCACCTCTGAACACAATATCTGAGATGGTGGTACCAAATGTCTATATTCTTGGACTTATCATGGAATACCATATTAACCGAGAGTTTAATGCAACTCTGGTTATCACAATGTATCTCCGTCGGATCCATATGAGAAACAGATAAACCAACCAAAATATTCCTCATCCAGATGGCCTCACATGTAGCCTGACTTGCTGCCATGTACTTTGCCTCAGATGAACTGAGTGCCACAGATCGTTGCTTCCTGCTGTATCAAGAAACTATTGTCGATCCTATGATAAAAATCCTTCTTGATGTGCTCTTTTTGTCTGATGGATTGCCTGTCCAATATGTATCGATGAACCCTTGAAGCTTCACTCCCTCTGTCCATTTTTACCATAATCCATACTCTCTAGTTCCCCTGAGATATCTCAAGACATGCTTCCCTGCCTTCTCAAATAGCTTGGTTGGCTTAACCATAGCTTGACTCAGCTGGTTAACTGTGTAGAAAATGTCTGGTTTGGTTTTCACCAAGTACATCAATTATCCCACTAGCTACCTATAAATAGTAACGTCCACTACCTCACCTGAAGTAGCATCCTCCTTCCTCTAGTTTCTTGGAAGAGAAATCTCCACGGGTTTACAACTCTGCATTTGAAACTTACTCAGAATATCTTTGGCATACTTGCCTTGAGAAACAAATAGCTCACCATCCTGCTTCGATATTTCCAAAACAAAGAAATATTGAAGGAGTCGCATGTCCTTCATTTCAAACACTCTTGCAAGATCCTCTTTGCAAGAATTTATCAGCTGCTTATCACCTGAAAAAATTATATCATCAACATAAAGTACGATAATCAAGAGCTTACCATCAACCACAATCTGGTACAAGTTTGCACCCACTTCCCTTTTGGTGAAGCCCAACCCGGTGAAATAGCTATCAATTCTAGTGTACCAAGCACGAGATGCTTTCTTTAGCCCATACAGTTCTCTCTTGAGTCGACACACATGTGACTCACTGTCAAAGATCTCAAAACCTTATGGCTTCTCTATGTACACTTATTCCTCAATAACTCCATTGAGAAACACAATCTTCACATCCATTTGATCCATACGCCATCCCATATGCACTGAGAGTGCAAGGATAGATCTAATCGATGAGTATCTCGCAATTGGTGTGAAAGTATCCTCATAGTAAATCTCCTCAACTTGTCCACACTCTCATCTAGAACTTACTTCACCTTATGGATCCATCTAGCTCCAACCACTGATTTTCTGATTGGTCTTTGGACACATTCCCATGCGCTGTTCTTGACGATGGAGTTGTACTCCTCAACCATGGCATAAACTCAAATTGGTTGTTGCACTGCTTCCTCAAAGGAGGATGGTTCTTTCACAATACACTTACTCATAAGATCCATGTATCAAATAAACCTATTTAGAGACTATCTCTATTTACCTAGTGAAGTAGGTGCTCCTACATGCTCTGCCGCATCAAGTCTCAATCTATCAGCTTCTGTGGTGCACCTTCTACCATTTCTGGTGGATGGCTCTGCATGAGTGTTTTCTACCACTCCATGATCCTCCGCATGTGGTTGCTCCACATCTTGAGGTTCATTCTTTGGAACCAAGAGTTCCTCCTTTTCATGCAAATCCAGCTGCCTCTCAAGGAACAATCACATGACTCTGTCCTCATCAAATTTTATATCCCATCTCACAACAGTCATCTTGCTGTTTGGAAAATACACCTGATAGTTGTGGGGAGTATCAGTGTACCCACAAATATCCCAATCTCAACTGTTGCTTCGAGCTTCTTCCTAGTATCTTTGGTCACATGGTAATAAACAAATGAGCCAAAAATTTTAAAATATGAAACATCAAGTTTCTTAACAGAAAAAACCTCCTCTAGTGTACTCATGCCAGGTATCTGATGAGGACTATGGTTTTTCACAAATATCACTATGTTGCATGCTTCCACCCACAGATGCAACGGTAGGCCCTAATCATGCAACATCGCTTGTGCTACACCCACAATTGTTCTATTTTTTCTTTTTGTGACCCCATTCCGTTGTGGGTTATGAGGCGCAAACAACTCTCTCTGAATTCCTTCTTTGTTACAAAATTTCTTGAATTCATTGGCTATGTACTCACCACCATTTTCGCTCCTGAGAGCCTTCACATGCTTCCTCGTGTCTTTATCCACCAGTGCTTTGAACTCAAAAAAAAGTGAGAACGTATGATCTTTCTTCTACATGAAGTAGACCCAACACTTTCTAGAAAAATAATCAAAAAAGATCACATAATACTTGTTATTTGATGTTGAAGCTATAGAGAATTTTCCACACACGTATGAGTGAACTCTCTCAAGTATTTTCGAAGCTCAGCTCTCCTTCTCGTGAAAAGTGGCCTTTGCATACTTCCCCATGGTACATCCCTTACATGTGTTTATCTGCGCAAAAGTACCTTTGGGAAGACCCATAGAAATCTGTTGCATGACCTTCAAGACTCTGTGGTGTAGATTACCAAATCTCCTGTGCCATAGCTCACCCTCATCCCGGCTCACAACTTTTTCTGCCTTACCCATCAATGCTGCGCAACCATCTACATCAATTTTATAGATATTCTTCATCCCAATTTTCTTGGCTTTTCATGTGGCTTTGTGTCAAAGGAAAGCTTTCCCTTCACTAAAAACCACATCATAGCCTCTATCCTCTAACATTGCGACTAAAACTAAATTATTTTTCAAGCTTGGTACATGCATTACATCTTTTAATAAGAAGGGTTTACCTGACTGTATCTAGAAGGTAACTGTACCTATCCCGGTAGCACTGGATCACCCATCATCACCCATTTCGAGGGAGGGAGGATGAGAGAGAGGAGAAGAGAGGGAGGGATACAAAGAGGGAGTTGGAGGGGGAGATAGGGATGGAAGAAGAAATACATAGAGTGATAAGTGGAGAGAGAGATGGAGTGACAAGGGAGATATGGAGAGAGAGTGTGTGTGCTTGGGGTGAGATAAAGAGACAAAGAAGGAGAGATGGAGTGGAGGGGGGAGAGAAGGATAGGGGGAGGGATATAGTAACAGAGTTGGAGAGAGAGAGAGAGAGAGAGAAAGAGAGAGGTGGGAGAGAGGTGGGAGAGAAATGGAGAGAGAGGATGTGAGAGAGTGGAGAGAGGGAGGGAAAGATATATGGAGGGCGAGAGAGAGGGAGGGAAAGAAGAAATACATAGAGAAAAAATTTGGAGAGAGAGAGGAGTGACAAGGAAGATGGAGAGAGAGAGGAAGAGAGGACAATAGGAGGGAAGACAGATAGAAGCGAGGGAGAGAGAGAGAGAGAGAGAGGGAGAGGAGGGAGTGATATATATATATATATATATATATATATATATGAGAAAGAGAGTGTATGTTTTTGGGGTGGTATATATATATATATATATATATATAAGGTGAAAAGAGGGAAGAAGAGAAAGACGAAGAGAGGGAGGGATAAAGAGATTGATAGATATGGAGTAAGGTGAAAAGAGGGAAGAAGAGAGAGACGAAGAGAGGGAGGGATAAAGAGATTGATAGATATGGAGTGAGAGAGTGTGTGGGTTTGGGGGATGAGATGGAGAGACAAAGAAGGAGAGGTGGGGGGAGATATAGATATATATGGAGGGGGGAGAGGGAAGAATATTTCTTGCACTATTTGCATTGATTTCACTGTAGATGGTGATTTCTAATCCTATTTGATTTTTTTCACTAGATGCATTGATTTTAGTGTAGATGGTGATTTCCAATTATATTTAATTTCTTGCATTAGATGCATTGATTTTAATGTAGATGATTTCTAATCCTATTTTATTTCTTGCACTAAATGCATTGATTTAAGTGTATATGGTGATTTCTAATCCTATTTGATTCTTTGCACAAAATGCATTAACTTCAATGTATATGTTGATTTCAAATTATTTTTTATTGATTGAACTAGATGCATTGATTTCATTGTAGATGATTTCTAATACTATTTGATTTCTTGCACTAAATGCATTGATTTCAGTGTACATGGTGATATCTAATCATATTTTCTTACTTGCACTAGATGCATTGATTTGAGTGTAGATGTTGATTTCTAATCCTATTTGATTACTTGCATTAGAAGTATTGATTTCAGCGTAGATGTTGTTTTGTAATCTTATTTTATTGCTTGCATTAGATGCATTGATTTTAGTGTATATATTGATTTATGATTTGATGTAATTGGATGTATGATGGTACATTAATTTTAAAGTGATTGGATTAATGGTGTGCATTGATTTCAGTGTAAGGACAAAAAATTATTGACAATATAAATTTATTTATTTTTTTATAGTAATTCAACCTATTAATATTCGAGAGCAAGAGAGACAAGTTTGTTGTTTACTAGAACAACTCAAACTAAATATTTAAATGGTTTACGATTTCAATTGTCTTTTTCATATAATCGATATGAAAATATAACAAAAGTAACAAGGGAAACAATAAGAATAGTAGAAGAAAATAGTTCCAGATTGATCACAATGAAGACTATTTGTAATTGAATACATTCTTATTATTCACATTTTCTATCATTCAACACTATTACATTGTTACTTTGCATTCAAAATTTTGATTTTATTATTTTTCATAATAATTTATAACCAAATAAATTTGAGACATATTTAACATATTTAAAATGATTATATTAATATTATATGTATTTACATATCATTGATAGAATTAATGATATGTTCAATAGATTTTCCTTGGTTGCAAAAGACTGAATCCGATCTAGATCCATTAAATCCAAATCTATCAAGTACCGAGAGACCAAATCTCTTGAAGTGCAAACCTTTCCTTAAGTTTTACATTCAAAAAAGACCTTTACACCTTTAAAGATTTGATTCCTCTCGAAGTTTGATGAATCCCTAATTAAAATGAATCTTACCCTAGATTTATATAATATAAGAATTGTGAAAAAAATAAATTAAAATATAAGTCTGTATTAACATTTAACTTTTTTATAAAATTATATAAAAATTACATTTAAAAAAATTAAACAATTTAAAAAATATATTATATTTCTTTTAACTTAGTTTTATAAGTTTAATAAAATATAAATACTAATTTAAATTAATTTCATTGTACAAACTTTCTTAATGTATGAGGCATCTAACTTTTTAATTTTCCTTCTTGTTCGAGTCACCATTGCAGTATGGGTTTAAAAGTCATAAATAATGTTTATTGTCAAAGCAAGAGACAATTGTAAGTTAAAACTAATAATTAATGTTTAATAACTAACCTTTACGACTGCAGCTTAAGACACAATTGCATTTTAAAGTAGTAAATAAATAATATTTGTAGCAACGCTGAAAAACTATTACAGTTTGAATTTAAAAATAATAATTAATGTTTATAACAAAAGTAATATTCTATTAGACGAGATGATTCCTCAAACACAAATCATGTGCAACAAAATTCAATGTTTTTTGTCGGGAGGGCAAATGTCACACTCATTGTTTCACAATGCACACGTTTTTGTATACATTTCACACAAAATCCAACTTTACATTACACTCATTGTTTCACAATATGTACACGTTTTGTATACATCTTCACACAAAATCCAACTTTACGTTACCAAGGAAAACGCAAGTTGGTAGGGGCACAAAACCGCCATAATCAGCTCTGGGTAGCTCTGGGTCGAGCTAAATTCGTCACAGGGATTAACTAAATCTGCCACAGGACGGACACAAAGCAACAAGTAGGCCAATACTGGTAACTGGAAAACAGAAACAACGTATTAAACCAGATAAAACCCACAGTAACATAAAACTTTCTGAGTAATGCAAAGCAAAGCAACTGTTCCATAAAACACAAAACACGCAAACCACCAGCGTTCACAAGAAAACCACCAACTTTTAGCAACCACCAGGGAGGGAAAATGCACAACAACCACCTGCCTGAACAGAAATGCACAACACAAAGGACATGCTGTCAGGGAACGCTATAAAACCGATAATTCGTTGCCCTTTACCTGCTAGACAGGTGTCTTCACACACTCGACAACTGGCGTACAACCAACTCGGATATTGACGTGGAATATGGAGGGGTGTGAAGTGGACAGATAATATATGGGCATCTCTCCCCTATATTTGTGAAGTTATAGTTTAATTTTACATCACACTAAGGAAAATGCAAGTGTTGTTTATGGTTGGTTATTTATATTTATAGAGTTATAGTTTCATTAATACACAAGGATAGTATATGTCAGCTCTTTTATTTAACTAAATATAAAATACAATATGTGACAAATACTACCCTACTACCTACTACATTAATAAATCTAACTTCAGAAATACTAATGGCCTTTATTGTCTCCTACGAGTAATAAACTTGCAAGAAAAATAAATAAATGCAAGTCCCTATACTGCTAATAAGCCTAGAATAGAAAAAGAAAAGGATTTACCATTGAACTAGACTTCTTAGCTGCAAATACCGCTAAAATTGGCCTTCAGCTTCGACACATGCAACACACACTAATATTTGTTATTCAAATAGACTTCTTAGCTGCAAATACTGCTAAAATTGGCCTTCAGCTTCGACACATGAAACACACACTAATATCTGTTATTCAACAACTATAGTATGTACACCGCCAAGAGTAATGATAACTCTGCCATCAGCGTGAATCTTTGTGAAAGCAACCATGGCTTTTCCAGAGAATGTATGTGACAGCCTCATTAAAGATAACTAGTGTTAACTAGTTAAAAGACAATTTTTATTATTATGTGAGGAAAAGATTGAAATTATTTTTATTTGTCTGGAAAATTATTTTATTAATAATTAGTTATGAATAAATCAGTTGAGAGAATTTCTTAAGGAAAGTAAAAGTTGATGGTAAAATGTTTCCAAGAACTGGTAAGTGGTTGGGGATAGTTGGAAACAATTACCTACTCCTCTGAGGATAAAAGATTTATCCCAATGAGGAGTAGGGGTTTTGTGATAGTTTTGAGGAAGGAGTGTGGAATTTTTAGCGCTGGTGGAGACCAGTGGAAAACACTCAGCAAACTTGAAACTAATTTCTGGTACTGACTAGACTAGGTGTCCTGAGGTCACAACAAAAAGTAAATCCACTATTAACTCGTACCAACCAGGACTAGAGCTCGGGGGCAAGAAGAGGACGCAATTACCTCTCTTGATGTTTGGGTGGACCACAGCGTAAAACAACATAATTCAGATAAATATAAATGGCTTATTTCTTTTAGTGATTAAATACTGTAATAATGCCATATTATATAAGTACAGATGTTTATTCCTCTGGTAATAGAACCAGTGAATACCTTATGAATCGTGTAAGGGATGAATGAGAAATATACGATTTACCTATGATAATTTATTTCTTTACAAATTTTTCTATAACATTGATTAGCTTGCTATGATGAACAGTAAGAAACGAAGAAACAAAAGTAGGTTTAAACTGTAATTTTACAGTTCTGTTAGTTTACTTAAAAAAAAGATTGAATATATAACGTATAGAGAAGGTCATAATGCAGAAAAAAATAGAACCGTTGGTCTCGGGTTCAGGGAAATTCCCTACCCAAGACACATTGTTGAATTACAGTCATTCCATACTATACACGGACTCTGGAAAATGGTGGTCCGGACACCCCATTATTAAAAAACTGCTACCGGAATTACAATTAAAACTATCAAAACCTTAGTATGAGAAATAGCATTGAAAGAAGAAGAAATTGCTATGCAAGAAACTTCAGGTTCCTATTAATAGAACTATCATTATCATATTACATGTAATATTGAAATAGGAAATGCGTTGTATAGCTAAATAGCAGAAAGTTGGTAAAATACATGCTCAAAATAGGGATATGGTAGACAGAAAATTCCATAACTAAAATAAATACCAACTTTGCTAATATCTTGAAAGAGCTAAACTCACACTGGCAATTTGAAAATATATTTCATTGCAGAGTAAATATATATACTAGTAATATATGCATGTACAGGTATGAAGGCGTGAGTGAAAGAATCCAGCAAAGAAATAACTAAAATTCCTTAATAGTCGATACCACTGTACAATACTACGCATAAATGGTAAACCAAAAACAGAGTCCTCTAAACCAAAATGCATCTGCAGAGCCTTTCATCATGTATAGTAAATTAAATGAACAAAATGGTGTTTATAACAAAAGAATGCATTACAGACTTAAACAAGCCAAGAGTTCCATAAAGACCAATGGAGCAGTGAGCATGAAAATGGGAAGCCATTAAAGCTTAAACCCAATAATCTTTCTGTGATTAAAAATAATAATACACAAACTGTTCTTAGGACATAACTTGGAATTTTGTTATTCTTAGAAATAGACTTTCCAATAAACCCTAGGATTCTGCTCGAAATAAGGACCTATGAGTGGAGGCATTCGTCCGTCGAGGTACCTGGCAGAAAGAATCATCGTATTAGCTTGAGGCTGACGGGGGCTCAGCAGAAAACGTCCAAGCATAGGCTCAGGTGCCAAATGCAACTGGGTCGAGTATACTGACCTGCCATTACGAGAAGCATTTAAGAAAATTAATTAGCAGTGATATTTTCTTAAAAACTAAAAGGAAAGACTAGATGCATGGAAGCAAAGAAATTTGGTAAAAGGCAGAAAGATTGTTAACCTCATAAGGGTAAATTTATCCTACCTTTAGTCTGCAGCATATTCAAAAGAGGAATCAAATAAATAAGCTAACAATCACTCCTTAGACTCTATAAACTCCCTTACAGTAAGGACCCAATGATGGTTAAACACTAAACTTAACAAAATAAGAAATCTGTTGAGATTCAACAAGATGATGAGCTTAGTGAAAAGATTCACCTTCACTAAGTGGGCCCGCAGGCTATTTTTGGCGCAAGTCTATTTTTAGACATGATGATCATATTTCAGAAGTTGCAGGATGTTATTTGTGGATGGTTGATCAAGTTGGAAAAATATATGAAATTCTATTTTTAGAATATTGGGCGAAGTCTATTTATAGATCGTTAATCTAAAAATATATGCATATCGATTATTATTAGCTCTTAATAATAATCAGACTCTAAACATCAACTTATTCTCTTGGAGCACTTCAGTTCAGTGCACAGATGTGGCACATCATCTGACAGAAGTAATTACGCTATTCCTAAGGATTTATTGGAGCTAATGGATGAAGGACTCAGTTAGAACTCAAGTGGCAGAGTTATGACACAGTTGGAAGAAGTAGTTATGGAGTTGTATTTAGTTTAACTTAGTTAGACTCAGTTGAGCTAGTTTTATCTAGTCTAACTGATTGATACACTAGTGAGAGTGGAGTGAATTAATTAGTTAATATTCACTAATTATTAAATCATTAATCAAATGAATAATACATCAGTTAACTACAGTGCATGGACAGTTTCAATGGAGACCAGTGGAGAGATAGGTGAAAGAGCAAGTGTGACTATCGGTTGTGACTATAGTGATGTAGTGATTGCATCACACCAGGAGACAATGAGATTTAACCAATATTTAATTATTCTGAATTCATTCGTGAGCTATTCTTTAGCAGGATTTGAACAACAGAGGGCAGGTTATGCGGGCAAATATCAAAGGGGTATTGACTGTAGCATAGGCCCGATTAGGCAGTGACTGTGTCAGGGGGAGCATCGAGGATTGTGATAGGCTCTCGCATAGGTCCTCCTCATTTGCTCAGCATGATCTCCATGTTACATAATATATAGTTGGGATTTTTAGCTTTAGGCTTTCCTGATTAAATACTGTGTTATGTGCGATTGTTTATTTTTGTTTATGCTTCACATGTGTGTGAAATTAATTTTTCCGTGAAAGATTAACAAGTGGAATAGATTCAATACATTTCATAAAGTTAAATAGTGTGAGATCAGGTGGATATTGGACATATGCATGTTTAGTGCATATAATTTCTACATGGTATCGTAGCATTGTTGATTGAAAATTTCAATTTTGAAGTGATTTAGTGCTAGTGGACAATTCGAATTTGCTACAGAAGATTCTTTGTGCAGAAATAGAGTATACATTGTACTGTCATTCAAATTTGTTGAGAATTATATGCCCTTGATGGGAGCTCGAATTACATATCCCGAAGGACAGGATGGAGGCATGAGGAGGAACAATAAGGGTTCATCTAGCAGATGTCTGCCGGACTGTTTTTGTACAGCCATTTGAGCAAAAAGAAGAACATAAAGGAAGAGGATAATTCCGTTGGAAGGTAATAACCACATTATGTTCAGCCTTCATGGGAAAGCCAAGACCAACACAGTTGTGGAAGATTTAGTGAGATTTTCCTGTGCTACATGACTAAAGGAAGTTGGCACTTAAAGACAAGCTCAGAAAAATAAAAATGGAGAAGGGAAGTGTGGGGGTTACTGTTGATGAAGAAGACTTGGTGAGCTTGGTTCTCCTTGGGCTTTTGAAGAGTTGGCATAGCTACGAAGACTCTGTCAATGGATGGGAGAAACTACCAGGATGGGAGCGACTTTGGTCAGATCTTGTGCAGGAGGAGATAAGGTGGGGTACGAGGGATGGATCTTCATCGAAGAATGAAGATGAAAATAACTGCGCTTTGGCTGCCAAAGCAAGGAAAGGGAAGGGGAAGAAATCTTCTTCAAATTCCAGTGCTAAAGGCAGGAAGCAGGATTTTTCCAAAGTGAAGTGTTTTCACTGTCACAAGCATGGACATTTCTGTTGGAAATGTTGTCATTGATGGAAAAGGACAGCAGTAGAGGAAAAGGAGAAGACAACAGAGAAGAACAGAGGGAGAGTATATTTACAGAGACAGGGCAGAAAAAAGAGAATCAAGCAGCGCAAAGGAGACAGTAGAGATGGAAAAGAAGACAAACGGAAGAAGACTGTTGAAATGAAATAGGAAATACAGTGACAGGATATGTACAGAGGTAGATAAACAGTTGAGTAGTGGAGGCAGAGGCAGAGCCGTTATCAAACAGTGAAATGATCAAAGTCGAATTAACGTAATAATGAAATAGGCTTCATATATTGTAGCGCTAAAGAAATAAGAGATAAGGCCCTGCGTTAAGGAATCATGAATCGAGCACAGAGGACTGGTGATAAACCTATGCATGAATGGAGTTGTGCGTTATGATAGGGGAAGCACCGTGTTGAAGTGTTGACAAAGCAAGGGATAACATATGAGAAGGAGCAACAGAGAACAACCGAAGAACTGTATGAAAACGAAGTTAAGAAGACATATTGGGATCGTGAACAAATGAAGGAAGGAATGGAACCTCTAGTGCAACTGAACGGAACCATGAGTGCTGTGAATAGTGACAGTGGGTTCGGAACACCTGATGGTTTTAATTGCACCGATTTTGTACAGTAAGCTGTATTTACAATTCGAATGCGATCAATGCCATAGCCTGACACGTGGCCTTAAGCGGTCTGGAGATACCACTCTCATCGCGAGTTAAAAGCCCATGCATCTAAGTCACGTGAGATTCGATTGAGGACGTCGGATCATCTGAAGCAGTGTGACGTGTTGTCCACCGTTGGATGTGAGCGGAAGTTAACCACTGGGCCCCAGTTCATCACTTAAGTTTGGAGGACTAAACTTCGTGCGATCTAACTGTGCGACCATCATCGATCTGCCAGAGGGGAAAGCGATAAAACCACAGTCGTTCATTGAGGAGGCACTGTTATGTGAAGTCAGAATTATATGTGTTATGTGTGAATTGTGGCGGACCCGATGTGTTTATGAATGGTGACTCAAATATGTTTGAGGTCTAGCTTAAAGGGTATGCCATCACGTCAAAAAGAGGGCGGAACATCAGAACATCTCATAGAAGGATGCGATTGCGATCAATCGCATCGGGACAATTACAAAGGGTCCAATCACAATCGGAAGAATTGAGTTTCGATTAATTGCATCGGCAAATATAAAAGAAGGGTTTATAAAGTTGCGGGGCCCGAACCTTTCAAAGGTTAGAGTTGGTGGTTCGATATGTATGCGTGAGAAGATTATACTATGGTTGAACCATATGATTAGAGGGTTGTGCATGTGGGTTGCATAAAGCATTAATACATTGATACATTGAAGATTGAGGGGTGTAACGTAAGCCATGGTCTAGTAATGTTTATAACGCTCGTTTGGTGAATATATATGTATGGCGATATATATATGTTGATATATACTATATGATAAGCCGAACCTCGCATGAAAGGGATTGTGTACTGGCATATATTCAAATTAAACGGGTAGGAATGATACGTCAGCTTATTAATATGTTATACCCTGTGTTGTGGGAAACGCATATATATATATATATATATATATATATATATATATATATATATATATCGGCGTCTTCATAAAGTTATATGACTACATTGTCTACATTGTCAAATAAGAAATTATTGTTGGGCGCGTCTACTTTCAAGCATAGTGGGGATTGTTGTGTTATGACCATCAGAGAGTTTTAATCTAAATCTCAGATTTGAATCTTTAATAAAGCCATATATATCATTGAATTTTCCAGACTCTAGTTTTATTTGGGGTATTTAATTAGATTTCCAGATCAACAATTATATATATATATATATATATATATATATATATATATATATATATATATAAATATATATATACAGCAGACACACAATCACGGTGAACAGGAATATGCACAGGAATGAATTTGACAAAAAAGGCCACGAAGACAAAGCAGAGCAAAAAAGACAAAGAATATACTCATTAACAGCGTAAAAGATAAAGCCAGCAAAGCCAAAAGCCAGAAAATGGGCTAAGTAAAATTGTCTTTATGTAACTGAAAATGTGAAAGTAAATTTTGTAATTGATTTTTATTGTTTGTGATTCATTGGCAAGTCTCCGAAAGAAAACAAAAACCCACTGTAATATCGAAATTAGTACATACAGTAATATTTTTCTGAGTGAGATGGAAAAGAAATGAGAAGGCAGAAGGCTAAGAGGCATGGCTGTCCATTTCGAATTACCTGTGGAATGCTAACATTCATAAGGGAATTTCTATAAATAATATCACATTGATATGCATAAAGGAGTTAGAGAGTAAAAGGATAGAGAATGCAGAGTACAGAATATTGAGACAGAAAAGATAAGGAAGAGAGGAGCAGAAAGAGAAGGTACAGAACAGAGCTGATATCCAAGGTAAATCAGCAAGTGTTTTTCTTTTGAAAGAGTAAGGAAGTTGGAGCTTCCCTATCAAGTTGTAGCTTGTATAATTGAGGTTGGAGCCTCCTGTAGGTTGGTGCCTGTAGAAAATTGATGGGAATTGGAGCTTCCTTGCAAGTTGTAGCTTGCAGAATTGAGGTTGGAGCCTCCTGTAGGTTGGTGCCTGCAGAAAATTGACGGGAGTTGGAGCTTCCTTGCAAGTTGTAGCTTGCAGAATTGAAGTTCGAGCCTCCTGTAGGTTGGTGCCTACAAAAAAAAAGTGGTGAGAGAGAGTTGGAGCTTTCCTTTGCATCACAACAATAATAAGATGTGGTTTTCTCCCTTTATGAGTTTCCACTTATATCTGTTGTCTCTATCTGTGTTGCCTGTGTGCTGAGATGATTTACCAAATCTTCTTAATGGTTGCTGCTGTCATAATAAGTTTGATGTCACATTAATTTAACACTTGCTGCAACATATTAAGACTGTTCATATACTAAGGTTGGTTATAAAAGTAAGCTGTAAATAAGCTGATGAAAAATTTAAAAAGCTCATGTATGTGTTAAATTGATTCACCCTCCCCCCCCCTCTCAGTTTAACTAATAATTCAACAATTGGTATCAGAGCCAAGTTCCTTTTGTACCAGTTTAACCATTGAAAAGGAGATCCTAGGACCCCAGGATGGCTAGTCAAGAAGGAAGCTCAACCAATAAAGCCCCTTTCTTCACTGGTGCTAATTATGCCTTCTAGAAAATCAGGATGAGAGCATACATAATGTCTCTAGGAATATAGGTATGGGCTGCTGTAGAATTTGGGTATGCCCCAAAGGCAACTGACCCATAAAGAGAAGCTAAACAAGAATTTGTAGCAAATGCAAAGGCCATGAATGCAATCTTAAGTGGACTTGGTGAGGCTGAATTTATCAAAATAATGCATAGTAAGACTGCCAAAGACATGTGGGACACTCTAGAGAATATCCATGAGGGAAATAAAAAGGTAAAGACTGCCAAAATTCAAGTATATAGAGCCTAGTTTGAAAATTTAAAAATGAATGATGATGAAGATGTTGGAAGCTTCTTCTTAAGAGTTGTATAAATTTTTAAAATTATGAAAGCTCTTGGAGAAACCATACCAGAAAGTATAATTGTGCAAGCGATTCTAAGATCTCTTCCATCCAGGTTTAATTCCAAGGTGTCTCCAATAGAATAAATAGCTGATTGGGAGACCTTGACCACAAACCAGCTACTTGGAAATCTAACAACATATGAGATGAGGCTCCCACAGAAGAAGCCATGTACGAGGGAGGCAGCCTTTAAAACAGAAAAGAATAAAGAAGAAAAGGAAGACATATGCTCTTGCTCAGATGAAGAAGAGGCTAAATTTGTCATGAAACTAGATAGAGGCTCAGGTAAATACAAAGGTAAACTTCCTTTCAAATGATTTAAATGTGGAAGAGTTGGACACTATGCTGCTAAATGTCCTCACAAGAAAGTAAGGAATTAGGCTCAAGAATCAAAGAAAAATACATCAAAGAACTGGCAGAAAGGAAAGAAGTTTAGCAAAAAATCCTTCTATGCTCAACAAGACAGTAGTGCATCTGAAGACTCAGATGAACCTTCAAGTGAAGAAGGAACCTCTGAATTTTTACTCATGGCCATAGAAGAACTTGAAGGACTCCTTCTAGAAGATGAAGAAGAAGACGAAGTTGACCTTGAGGGGGAGCTAAGAAGTTCCCTAGAGGAGATTGACAGACTCAAACTGAACTGCAGAAAACAAAAGGACATTCTCCTCAAATATGTAAGAGAAGAGAAAAATTCAGAAGTCCTCATCCAGCTGAAGGTAGAGCTTGAAGAAGCCAAGAAGATAGAAGACTTGTTACTTCAGCAAATCAAGGAGAAAACTCAGGAACAAGAGAAGTTTGAAGAAGAAGTAGTATGTCTTAGGAAGAAATTAGAAAATGCTCAAAAGAAAGTGGCTATAAAATCTTCCCAAACAACAAGCTCTGGTAAGTTGAACGAAATTCTGGATGCTCAAAGATCTCCTACGCTAAAAACTGGAATAGGCTATGAAGGAGAATCAAGTAAAAGCAAAGAAAAAGAAAACAGAGAGATTATTTTTGTAAAATCAAAGAAGGATGATGAAGCAGCTCAAATAATTCCTACAAAAGAAGAAACATGTAAGGAGGGAGACAGAATCCAAAAGAAACCTCTAATAAAAAAGAATGAAAGAAATACTCAGACAACAGAAAAAGGTTCATATACCCCTGAGTATGTCAAATTTGGAGGCCATCAAAGGAGATTCTTCCCTCCTATGAAAAATTCCACCTGTTATGTCTGCCACAAGCGGGGACACATTGTTGCATACTGTCATGCAAGGAGGATTAATTCAAACCAGAAAAATACGCAAATAATGAAGAGATTGTCTCAAGAAAACAAATGGAGAAGACAACCTTACATCAGGTATGCAAATAGTTTCTATGGTTACTGTTTTTATTGTAAGGAAAACGGCCATAAAATCATTGAGTGTAGAAAATATGGACAAATATTGATGTTCAACACCTCAAGGAGGCTTATGAATCAAAGAAATTTTGTTCATACTCACAATTCTACAAAAATTATGATCAAATGCTATGTATGCAATAAAATTGGACATATACCTTCCAAATTTCCTCTGAGAGGATGTGATTCATCATCTCACAAAAGATACCAAACAAAAGGATGCTTCTAGTGGAAAAATAAGGTGAATAAGTGTGACCTGGCTCTAACTGCTCATGACCTGAAAATCCAATGGTATCTGGACAGTGGCTGCTCAAAACATATGACTGGAGACAGAAGAAAATTTATAACTTTTGACAAAAAGAAAACTGGTAATGTTACTTTTGGCAATGATAAATTAGGAAAAATCAAGGGAAAGGGCTCAGTCAGCCTAGATAATGGCAAAGGTAAGGCCCAAGATGTACTATTTGTAGATGGGTTGAAGGAAAATTTGTTGAGTGTCAGTCAAATGTGTGATAAAGGCTGCGAATTTCTTTTCAGAGCACAAGACTATGAAGTCAGATCAAGCACCGCAGGTAAGACTCTTCTCAAAGGAGTTCGAACAGAGAGTAATGTTTACATTGTGAAAGAGGAAGATGAAGCATGTCATCTTAGCAAAGTTGAGGAGTCATGGTTATGGCATAAAAGGTTGGGACACCTCAGCTTCGATCACATCATCAGACTAAGCAAGAAGAAAGCTGTCTGAGACATGCAAGAAATAAGAAGGCCTTCTAATACCATATGCAAATCTTGTCAATTGGGCAAACATACCCGCACATCATTTAAGGCCAAGGATGAGTTATCAACAAGAAGACCACTCCAACTTGTGCACATGGACCTGTGTGGACCTGCAAGAACTAAAAATCCAAGTGGAGAATCCTACTTCATGCTGATAATAGATGACTTCTCCAGAATGACATGGATTGCATTTCTCAAGAATAAATTGGAAGCTCTGGAAAAATTTAAGATATTCAAAGAATTAGCAGAAAATCAAACAGGATGCAAGCTAAAATGCATCAGATCAGACAGAGGAGGTGAACTCACAGATTATGACTTTGCTGACCTATGCAATGAACATGGGATAAAGCAACAATTTACTATTGCAGGAACACCTCAAAAAAATGGAGTAGTAGAGAGACAAAACAGGTTTGTACAAAAAATAGCCAGAGCCATGATGCAAAAGAGTAATATTCCCCAAACCTTCTGGGCAGAAGCAGTACACACAACCGTGCATATTCTAAACAAAGCCCATTTAAGGCCAAGCAATGAAAAAACTCCCTATGAACTATGGCATGGTAAACTAGCTTCAATCAAGCACTTTAGAATCTTTGGAAGCAAGTGTTACATAAATAATAATGATGAAAATCTTGGGAAATTTGACGCAAGAGTAGATGAAGGGATATTTCTAGGATATGCATCCAAAAGTAAAGGGTACATGTGCTACAACAAGACTCTTCGAAAAATAGTAGAAAGCATTGACATGAGATTTGATGAAGAACTTCTAAACAATACTAGAGATACAAACTGCAGCAGTCCATCAGACAGTCATGAAGAAGAAAACCAAGATGATGATGAAACAAGAAAGACAATAGAAGATGCAGAGTTGAGCTCGAAAGCTCCCTCAAGATATACTCAGAAGAACCATCTTGAAGATCAGATCATTGGAGACAAGAGAGTAGGGGTCCAAACAAGAAGGAAGCTAACAGAATAGAGGTATACATAGCCATGCTATCACAAATAGAGAAAAATAAGTTTGAAGAAGCCAGCAAGGACAACTATTGGGTGAAGGCAATGAATGAAGAATTGGACCAAATTGAGAAGAACAATACCTGGGAATTAGTTCCTAGACCCACGGAGAAAAATGTCATAGGCTCAAAATGGGTATTCAAGAATAAAATAAATGAGCAAGGACAGGTGATCAGGAATAAAGCCAAACTTGTTTGCAAAGGATATTCACAAATCGAAGGACTTGATTATGATGAAACATTTTCCCCTGTAGCCAGAATGGAAGCTATCAGAATGTTTCTGGCCTTTGCATGCTACCAAGACTTTAAGGTATATCAAATGGATGTAAAATCTACATTTCTGAATGGAGATCTAGAATAAGAAGTCTACATGGAAGAACCAGAAGGTTTCTATTTAACAGACAAAGAAGACTATGTGTGCAGACTGAAGAAGGCTCTATATGGACTGAAATAGGCTCCTCGTGCTTGGTACTGAAGATTGGATATGTATTTGAAAAAACAAGGCTTCAAGAGAGGTGGAGTAGACAACAATATATACATAAAAGCCCATGGAAATGAAATCCCGATTGTTGTAGTATATGTTGATGACATTATGTTTGGAAGCAACAAAGATGAACTAGAAAAAGGATTTGCTGAAGAGATGAGATCAGAGTTTGAGATGTCCATGATTGGAGAAATCAGTTTCTACTTAGGACTTCAAATTCAGTAAAAGAACACAGGTACGTTCATATCACAAGAAAAAAATGTTGAAAAAGTTCAAAATGGAGGACTGCAAACCCGTGTCAACTCCCATGATCACTGGATGCAAGCTATGTGCTAATGATGGATCTATTGATATAGATCAAAGACTCTACAGATCCATGATAGGAAGTCTGTTGTACCTGAGAGCATCAAGACCAGACATCATGTTACTAGTAGGACTCGTGGCTAGATATCAAGCATCACCTAAACAAAATCACCTTCTAGCAGTCAAAAGAATATTCAAATATCTACAAGGAACTACACAGTATGGAATTTGGTATCCAAAAGGAAAAAGCTTCACTTTGACAGCATACACAGATGCACATTGGGCTAGCTATGTGGGTGACAGGAAAAGCACAAGTGTAGGTGCATTCTATCTAGGAGAAAGTCTGGTGGCATGGCTTAGCAAGAAACAAACATATATTTCTCTATCTACAGCAGAAGCAGAATACATAGCAGTAGCAACATGCTGTACACAAGTCATATGGATGAAGCAAACCCTCCAAGACATGAAGGTAGGCATTGATGAACCTATATCTATCAAATGTGATAATACAAGTGCTATAAGCATATCAAAAAATCTTGTGCTTCATTCAAAAACTAAACATATCCCAATCAAGTATCATTTTCTCCGAGAACAAGTAGCTCAGAATGTAGTAAAGCTGGAGTATGTGCCAACAAAAGAATAGACAGCAGATATATTTACCAAACCACTTGCTAGAGGACCATTTGAGTATTTGAGACATAGAATAGGGGTAGTATCTGCAGATACTACTCTCTGATATGAAGAGAAAGCATAGTTTCAGGGGGAGAACAGAAATGAAAATATCATTCCAAGGGGAGATCAGTTAGCAAAGAAAGCATGAAACAGGTCCTCAAGATCAGTGCAACATGGGTGAGAGTTAAAAGCACAATAAAAACAAGCAACCCCTTGCCATTGATGTCAAAGGGGGAGGAAGAGCTAGCGATAGAAGGAAGGGTCCTAAAAGGAAAATAGAGGAAGTGTATTGCCATCAATGCCAAAGGGGAAGACTGTTGGAAATGTTGTCATTGATGGCAAAGGACAACAGCAGAGGAAAAGGAGAAGATAGTAGAGAAGAATAGAGGGAGAGTATATTTACAGAGATAGGGCAGAAAAAAGAGAAGCAAGCAGCGCAAAGGAGACATCAGAGATGGAAAAGGAGACAAATGGAAGAAGACTGTTGAATGAAACAGGAAATACAGTGACAGGATATGTACAGAGGTAGAGAAACAGTTGAGCAGTGGAGGCAGAGGCAGAGCCATTATCAAACAGTGAAATGATCAACATTGAATTAACGTAATAATGAAATAGGCTTCATATATTGAAGCGTTGAAGAAATAAGAGATAAGGCCATATGTTAAGGAATCATGAATTGAGTGCAGCGGACTGGTGATAAACCTATGCGTGAATTGAGCTGTGTGTTATGATAGGGGAAGCACCATGTTGAAGTGTTGACAAAGCAAGGGATAACATATGAGAAGTAGCGACAGAGAATAACCGAAGAACCGTATGAAAATGAAGTTAAGAAGACATATTGGGATCGTGAACAAATGAAGGAAGGAACGGAACCTCGAGCACAATTGAATGGAACCATGAGCACTGTGAATAGTGACAGTGGGTTTGGAACACCCGACGGTTTTCATCGCACCGCTTTTGTACGATAAGCTGTATTTACAATTCGAACGCGATCAATGCCATAGCCTGATACGTGGCCTTAAGCGGTTTGGAGATACCACTCTCATCGCGAGTTAAAATCCCATGCATCTAAGTCACACGAGATTCGATTGAGGACGTCAGATCATCTGAAGCAGTGCGACGTGCTGTCCACCATTGGATGTGAGCGAAATTTAACCACTGGGCCCCAGTTCATCGCTTAAGTTCGGAGGACTAAACTTCATGCGATCTAACTGCGTGACCACCATTGATCTACCAGAGGGGAACACGATAAGACCATAGTCGTTGATTGAGGAGGCATTGTTATGCGAAGTCGGAATTATATGTGTTATGTGTGAATTGTGGTGGACCCGATTTGTTTATGAATGGTGACTCATATATGTTTGAGGTCCGGCTTAAAAGGTATGCCATCGCGTTAGAAATAGGGCAGAACATCGGAACATCCCATAGAACGATTCGATTGTGATCAATCGCATCGGGACAATTACAAAGGATCCAATCACAATCGGAAGAATTCAGTTGCGATTAATTGCATCAGAAAATATAAAAGAATGGTTTATAAAGCTGTGGGGCCCGAACCTTTCAAATGTTAGAGTTGGTGGTTTGATATGTATGCGTGAGAAGGTTATACTATGGTTGAACCATATGATTAGTGGGCTGCGCATGTGGGTTGCACAAAGCATTAATACATTGATACATTGAAGATTGAGGGGTCTAACGTAAGCCACAGTCTAGTAATGTTTATAATGCTTGTTTGGTGAATACATATGTATGGCGATATATATATATATATATATATATATATATATATATGTTGATGTATAATATATGATAAGCCGAACCTTGCATGAAAGGGATTGTGTACTGGAATATATTCAAATTAAATGGGTCGCAATGATACATCAGCTTATTAATATGTTATACACTGTGTTGTGGGAAACACACACACACACACACACATATATATATTGGCGTCTTCATAAAGTTATATGAGTACATTGTCAAATAAGAAATTATTGTTGGGTGCGTCTAATTTTAGGCATAGTGGGGATTGCTGCGTTATGACCATCAGAGAGTTTTTATCTAAATCTCATATTTGAATCTTTAAGAAAGCCAAATATATCATTGAATTTTCCAGACTCTGGTTTTATTTGGGGTATTTAATTAGATTTCCAGATCAGCAGTTATATATATATACAGCAGACACACAATCACGGTGAATAGTAATATGCACAGGAATGAATTTGACAGGTGTACAAGCACAGAAGACTGGAAAATATGCAGAAGACAGTGAGCAGAAGAAGGAAGAATAGTTACCTGACAACAGCATAAAAGACAAAGCCAGCAAAGCCAAAAGCCAGAAAATGGGCTAAGTAAAATTGTCTTTATGTAACTGAAAATGTGAAAGTAAATTTTGTAATTGATTTTTATTGTTTGTGATGCATTGGCAAGTCTCCAGAAGAAAACAAAAACCCACTGTAATATCGAAATTAGTACATACAGTTATATTGTTCTGAGTGAGCTGGAAAAGAAATGAGAAGGAAGAAGGCTAAGAGGCATGGCTGTCCATTTCGAATTACCTGTGGAATGCTAATAGTCATAAGGCAATTTCTATAAATAATATCACATTGATATGCATAAAGGAGTTAGAGAGTAAAAGGATAGAGAATGTAGAGTACAGAAGATTGAGATAGAAAAGATAAGGAAGAGAGGAGTAGAAAGAGAAGGTACAAAACAGAGCTGATAACCAAGGTAAATCAGCAAGTGTTTTTCTTTTAAAAGAGTAAGGAATTTGGAGCTTCCCTATCAGGTTGTAGCTTGTATAATTGAGGTTGGAGCCTCTTGTAGGTTGGTGTCTGTAGAAAATTGATTAGATTTGGAGCTTCCTTGCAAGTTGTAGCTTGCAGAATTGAGGTCGGAGCCTCTTGTAGTTTGGTTCCTACAAAAAATTGATGGGAGTTGGAGCTTCCTTGCAAGTTGTAGCTTGCAGAATTGAGGTTGGAACCTCCTGGAGGTTGGTGCTTGTAGAAAAAAAATGGTGAGAGGGAGTTGGAGCTTACCTTTGCATCACAAAAATAATGTGTGGTTTTCTCCCTTTATAGGTTTCCACTTATATCTGTTTTGTCTATCTGTGTTGCCTGTGTGCTGAGATGATTTACCAAATCTGCTTAATGTTTGCTTCTCTCATAATAAGTTTGATGTCACATTAATTTAACACTTGCTGCAACATATTAATACTGTGCATATACTAAGGTTGGTTATAAAATTAAGTTGTAAATAAGCCGATGAAAAATTTAAAAAGCTCGTGTATGTGTTAAACTGATTCACCCTCCCCCCCTCTCAGTTTAACTAAGAATTCAACAATTTCGCCACTAACTATCCACAGAAGAAGAAGAATAAGCAGACTATTGGATCTGTAGCTGGAGAGGCCTTAACCTCGAAATTTGAGTTGGATTTTTCCTTGATCGCATGCTTGGTTTCAAGCTGCATGGGATCAGTGTGGTATCTTGATAGTGGTGCGTCTTTCCATATGACGGGAGAAAAAGAGTTGTTTAGTGACTACGAGGAGAAGGACCTCCACATGCATACCACTCTCGGTTGCTTCAACAGCAAGACACAGGTATTATGTGATATTTTTTGCTGATTATTCTCATAGATGATAGATCTTCTTCATGCAGAAGAAGAGTGAAATGTTCTCAAAGTTCTGTGAATTCAAGGCATTGGTGGAGAAGGAGCTGGGGAACTAGGTGAAAACTCTAAGGAGTGATAATGGTGGTGAATACATCTTGGGAAAAATCAAAGGCTTCTGTATCAAAGAAGGAATTCAAAGAGAACTCATAGCGCCTCATAACCCACAGCAAAATAGGGCCGCAGAGAGAAAGAATAGAATGATCGTTGGTGTTGCACGAGTGATGTTGCATGACCAGGGCCTATTGATGCACTAGTGGGAGGAAGCGTGCAATACTATGGTTTATGTGAAAAACCATTGTCCTGATAGAGTACTTGGCATGAGTACACCTGAAGAAGCATTTTTTGGTAAGAAGCCTGATATTTCTCATTTGAAGATTTTTGGCTCACTTGTTTACATTCATGTGACAAAGGACGCTAGAAAGAGGCTGGATACGATTACATAAGTTGGGATATTTGTGGGGTACACAGAAACACCCCATAACTATCATGCATATTTTCCAGATAGTCGGATGACTGTTGTGCAACGGGATATAAAATTCAGTGAGGTGAAAGCCATGAAGTTTTCGCTTGAGAGGGAGCTACACTTGCATGCGGAAGAGGAACTTCTTGTTCCCAAAGATGAACCTCTAGATGTGGATTAACCACAAGAGGATATTCATGTAGTGGAGGAGTCCACTCATGTAGAACCAAACATCAGACAAGGTAGAAAGTGTACCATAGAAGCTAAGAGACTGAAGCTTGATGCGGCACGGAATGTAGGAGTCCTTACATCAAAGCACAGACAGAGACAACCACCTGACCAATATACTGGATACATGGCTCTTATGAGCAAGTGTATTGTGACAGGGCCATCTTATTTTGAAGAAGAAGCGTAGGAGCCCACATGGGTAGATGCCATGGTGGAGGAGTATGACTCCATTTTCAGAAACAATGCTTGGGAGATTGTTCCAAGTCCGGTGGGAAAATCAGTTGCAGGATCAAGATGGATCTACAAGTTAAAGCAAGCTATTGATGAGAGTGTCGATAAGTATAAGGAAATATTTGTTTCCTAGGGCTTCTCACAGATTGAGGGGATTGAGTATGAAGAAACCTTTGCACCTGTCACACATTATTCTTCCATACGGACCATCCTTACTCTCTCAGCACAGATGGGTTGGCACATTCATCAGATGGATGTGAAGACTACGTTCCTTAATGGGATCATTGAGGAAGAGGTGTACATTGAGCAGCCTGAAAGATTTGAGATCTTCAACAGCGAGTTGCATGTCTACAGGCTCAAAAGAGCGTTGTATGGGCTGAAACAAGCACCCCGTGCTTGGTACACTCGAATCGACAACTATTTCACTGGACTTGGCTTCACCAAGAGTGAGGTGGATGAAAACCTGTACCAGATTGTGGTTGAGGGTAAGATTTTAATCATTGTACTTTATGTTGATGATTTAATACTAACAGGTGATGAGCAGTTGATACACTCATGCAAGGCAGATCTTGCAAAGAAGTTTGAGGTGAAGGACTTGGGCCTCCTTCATTATTTCCTTGGATTGGAAATATGGCAGTGGGAAGGTGAACTGCTTGTGTCTCAAGGCAAGTATGCCCGAGAGATACTGGAGAAGTTTCACATGCAAGGCTGCAAGCCTATCGACACTCCTCTTAAAGGAAATTGGAAGGAAGAGGATGCTACATCTGCAGAGGTAGTGGATGCCACTGTTTATCCACAGTCAGTGGGTTCGCTCATGTATTTAGTCAATACAAGACCAGACATATGCTATGCTATGAAGTAGCTTTCACAAGCGATGGAAGCCTACCAAGCTCTTTTGGAAGGCAGGCAAGCATGTCCTGAGGTATCTCAAGGGCACATCTGAGTATGGTTTATGGTACAAAAATATGGATGAGGTGAAGTTGCATGGCTTCATGGATGCAGATTGGGCAGGAATCCCAACAGACAGAAAGAGCACATCAGGAGGGATTTTCAGTATCGGATATACGACAGTTTCCTGGTACAGTAGGAAACAAAGATCCGTGGCACTCAGTTTAGCGGAAGCAGAATACATGGCAGCAATTTTAGCTGCATGTGAGGCTGTCTGGATGAGGAAGATTATGGTTTGTTTGTTCGGTTCACGTTTAGATCCAATGGTGACTCATTGTGATAATCAAAATTGCATTAAACTCTCGGTTAATCCTGTGTTTCATGATAGATCTAAACATATTGATATTCGGTATCATCATATCAGAGATTGTGTGAAGCGGAAGATCATGTTGCTTCAGTACATTCCTACGAAGGATCAGGATGTAGATATTCTAACGAAGGCACTCACTAAGATCAAATTCGAATACCATAGAGGCAGGATTTGGGTGAAAGATAATCCCTATCTTGTTGAGAAGGAGTGTTTAGATTCAACAAGATGATGAGCTTAGTGAAAAGAGTCACCTTCAGTAAGTGGGCCCACAGGCTATTTTTGGCACAAGTCTATTTTTAGACATGATGATCATATTTTAGAAGTTGTAGAATGGTATTTGTCGATGGTTTATCAAGTTGGAAAAATAGATGAAATTCTATTTTTAGAATATTGGGAGAATTCTATTTATAGATCGTCAATCTAAAAATAGATGCATCTCGATTATTATTAGCTCTTAGTAATAATCAGACTCTAAACAACAACTTATTCTCTTGGAGCACTTCAGTTGAGTGCACAAATGTGGCACATCAGCTAACAGAAGGAATTGCACTATTCTTAAGGGTTTACTGGAGCAAATGCATGAAGGATTCAGTTAGAAATCAAGTAGCATAGTTATGATATAGTTGGAAGAAGTAGCTATGGAGTTGTATTTAGTTTAACTCAGTTAGACTCAGTTGAGCTAGTTGTATCTAGTCTAATTGATTGATACATTAGTGAGAGTGGAGTGAATTAATTAGTTAATTAATTCACAAATAATAACTCATTAATCAACTGAAAAATACATCATTTAACTACAATGCATGAAAGTTTCAGTGGAGATCGGTGGAGAGATAGGTTAAATGGCAAGGTAGACTATCTGTTGTGACTATAGTGATGCATTGATTGCATCACACACTTATTGGAGGTGCAAGTGAGGATTGCGCAGTGAAGGATGGAGTAATTCGAATTCATTCAGAGCTATTCTTTAGCATAGATTGTGCAGTGGAGGCACGCTAGTAGGTGGCAAAGATCGGTGCATGGATTTGCAAGATTAGGCCTAATTAGTGTATGTCGATTGTACTGTACTGAGGGCTTGTAATAAGCTTTGTATGCTTGTATGAGATTGTCAAATGATCTCCATGTTACATAATAT
Organism: Pinus albicaulis; assembly: GCA_034641835.2. NCBI lineage: Eukaryota > Viridiplantae > Streptophyta > Pinopsida > Pinales > Pinaceae > Pinus > Pinus albicaulis. The sequence continues at coordinate 499,834,791 of CM076576.1, read as the reverse complement.
ATAGTTGGGGTTTTCAGCTTCAGGCTTTCTCGGTTAAAAACTGTGTTATGTGCGATTGAATATTTTTGTTTATGCTTCACATGTGTGTGCAATTAATTTTTCCGCAAAATATTAACAAGTGGAATAGAATTAGTATCTTGCATAAAGTTAAATAGTGTGATATTAGGTGGATCTTGGACATATGCATGCTTAGTGCATATAATTTATACGTGGTATCGGAGCATTGTTGATTGAATATTGCAACTGTGAAGTGAGTTTGTGTTGGTGGACAATTCTAATTTGCTACAGAATATTCTTGGTGTAGAAATCAAGTATAAATTCAAATGTCATTCAACGGGTTGAGATTGGAGTATGCCCTTGATGGGAGCTCAAATTACATAGCCTGTAAGGACAGGATGGAGGCAGTGTTGGAGGGTAATGGGCTGAAGGACTTCATCGATAGCGATGTTCCTAATCCGAGATCTAGCGATGTTGCATTACTTGATGCATGGCAAAAGAAGACTGCAAAGACGAGGAAAATTTTGTTGGAAGGTGTGAAGGACCATATTGTGTCCAGCCTTCATGGGAAAGCCACTCCATTATTAATGTGGAAGGCTTTGATAGGCTTGTTCCAAAGAAAAATTGACCAGAGGAAGTTGGCGCTTAAAGACAAGCTTAGAAAAATAAAAATGGAGAAGGGCGACAATATTCCAAAATACCTCACAAAGTTCGTCCACTGCAAGGATGAGCTGGGAAGTGTGGGGGTTACTGTTGATGAAGAATACTTGGTGAGATTGGCTCTCCTTGGGCTGCCGAAGATTTGGCATAGCTACGAAGACTCTGTCAATGGACGGGAGAAACTACCAGGATGGGAGCGACTTTGGTTGTATCTTGTGCAAGAGGAGATAAGGCAGGGTACTAGCGATGGATCTTCATCAAAGAATGAAGATGAAGAGAATTGTGCTTTGGATACCAAAGCAAGGAAATGGAAGGGAAGAAATCTTCTTCAAAGTCCTGTGATAAAGATAAGAAGCAGGATTTGTCCAAAGTGAAGTGTTTTCATTTTCACGAGCATAGACATTTCACCACTAGTTGTCCACGAAAGAAGAAGAATAAGTAGGTTGCTAGATTTGTAGCTTGAGCTGGATTTTTCCTTGATTGCATGCTTTGTTTCAAGTTGCATGGGATCGGTGTGGTATCTTGACAGTGGTGCATCTTTCCATATGACGGGAGACAAAGAGTTTTTTAGTGACTTCGAGGAGAAGGACCTCCATATGCATATCGAGATGAGCGACGATGGTCAGTATAGTGTGAATGGCATTGGGACCATTACCTTGGAAAGGGAGTCCGGTAATCAGTTCTTGTTGAAGAATTTCATGCATGTTCCAGGTCTGAAGAAGAACTTGATCTTGGTCGCAATGCTAAAAGACAAGGGTTATGATGTTGTTTTCAATGAGGGAAAAGCCTTCCTTCGACATAAAACAACGGGTCAAACTAGCAAGATAGGGGCTCGAATTAAGAATATATACAAGCTGGAGGCAGATGGCTGTGCTGCAATGGTGGGAAAAGCAGAAGGAGTGGTGAGCCGAGATGAGGGTGAATTATGGTACAAGAGATTGGGCCATCTTCTCTATGGCGCTTTGAATGTTTTGCAGCAAATTTCTATTGGACTTCCCAAAGGTACTCTTGCGTAGTCAGATCAATGCAAAGGATGTACAATGGATAAGTTTGTGAAGACCACCTTTCATGAGAAGGAGAACCATGCTTCGGTGATCCTAGAGAGAATTCACACAGACGTGTGTGGACCATTCTCGGTTGCTTCAACAGCAAGACACAGGTATTATGTGATATTTGTTGATGATTATTCTCATAGATGCTAAATCTTTTTCATGCAGAAGAAGAGTGAAACGTTCTCAAAGTTCTGTGAGTTCAAGGCATTGGTGGAGAAGGAGTTGGGGAAGCAGGTGAAAGCTTTAAGGAGTGATAATCGTGGTGAACGCATCTCGGGCGAATTCAAATACTTCTGTAGCAAAGAATGAATTCGAAGAGAACTCATAACGCCTCATAACCCACAGCAGAATAGGGTCGTGGAGAGAAAGAACAGAACGATCGTGGGTGTTGCACGAGCGATGCTGCATGACCAGGGCCTACCGATGCACTTGTGGGCAGAAGCATGGAACATTGTGATTTATGTGCAAAACCATTGTCCTCATAGAGTACTTGGCATGAGTACACCTAAAGAAGCATTTTATGGTAAGAAGACTGATATTTCTCATTTGAAGATTTTTGGCTCACCTGTTTACATTCATGTGACGAAGGACGCCAGGAAGAAGCTGGAGCCGACTACAGAAGTTTGGATATTTTTGGGGTACATAGAAACACCCCATAACTATCATGTGTATTTTCTAGACAGTCGGATGATTGTTGTGCGACAAGATAAAAAATTCAATGAGGTGAAAGCCATGAAGTTGTCGCACGAGAGGGAGATACACTTGCATGCAGAAGAAGAACTTCTTGTTCCCAAATATGAGCCTCTAGATGTGGATCAGCCACAGGAGGTGATTCATGGAGTGAAGGATTCCACTCATGCAGAACCAGACATTAGACAAGGCATAAAGTGTACCACAGAAGCTGAGAGACTGAAGCTTGATGTGACACAAAATGTAGGAGTCCCTACATCACAGTGCAGATAGAGATAGTTTCTTGACCGATATACTGGATAGATGGCTCTTATGAGCAAGTGTATTGTGACATAGCCATCTTCTTTTGAAGAAGCATCGTAGGAGCCCACATGGGTAGATGCCATTGTGGAGGAGTATGACTCCATTGTCAGAAACAATGCATGGGATATTGTTCCAAGGCCAATGGGAAAATCATTTGTAGGATCAAGATGGATCTACAAGGTAAATCAAGCTTTTGATGGGAGTCTCGAGAAGTATAAGGCGAGATTTGTTGCATGGGGCTTCTCACAGATTGAGGGGATTGACTATGAAGAAACATTTGCACCTATCGCACGGTATTCTTCGATACAGACCATCCTTGATCTCTCAGTGCAAATGGGTTGGCACATTCATCAGATGGATGTGAAGACTATGTTCCTTAATGGGATCATTGAGGAAGAGGTGTAAATTGAGAAACCTGAAGGATTTGAGATCTTCAGTAGCGAGTCACATGTCTGCAGGCTCAAAAGAGCATTGTATGGGCTGAAACAAGCACCCTGTGCTTGGTACACTCGGATTGACAACTATTTCACTGGACTTGGCTTCACCAAGAGTGAGGCAGATGCAAACCTGTACCAGATTATGGTTGAGGGTAAGCTTTTAATCATTGTAATTTATGTTGATGATTTAATACTAACAGGTGATGAGCAGTTGATACACTCATGGAAGGTAGACCTTGCAAAGGAGTTTGAGATGAAGGACTTGGGCCTCCTTCATTATTTCCTTGGATTGGAAATATGGCAGCGGGAAGGTGAACTGTTTGTGTCTCAAGGAAAGTATGCCCAAGAGATACTGGAGAAGTTTCACATGCAAGGCTGCAAGCCTATTGTCACTCCCTTCTAGGAAATTGGGAAAAAGAGGATGCTACATCGGCAGAGGTAGTGGATGCCACTGTTTATCGATAGTTGGTGGGTTCAGTCATGTATTTAGTCAATACAAGACCAGAGATATGCTATGCTTTGAACCAACTTTCACAAACAATGGTTAAGTCTACCAAGCTCTTTTGGAAGGCAGGAAAGCATGTCCTGAGGTATCTTAGGGGCACATTTGAGTATGGTTTATGGTACAGATAGATGGATGAGGTGAATTTGCATGGCTTCACAGATGCAGATTCGGCAAGAATCCGAACAGACAGAAAAAGCAAATCAGGAGGGATTTTCAGTATTAGATCTATGACAGTTTCTTGGTACAGTAGGAAACAAAGATTTGTGGCACTCAGTTTAGCGAAAGCGGAATACATGGCAGCAAGTTTAGCTGCATGTGAGGCTATCTAGATGAGGAAGATTCTAGTTTGTTTGTTCAGTTCACATTTATATCCCATGGTGATTCATTGTGATAATCAAATTTGCATTAAAATCTCGGTTAATCCTATGTTTCATGATAGATTTAAACATATTGATCTCCGATATCATCATATCAGAGATTGTGTGAAGAAGAAGATCATGTTGCTTCAGTACATTCCTACGGAGGATCATGATGCAGATATTCTGACGAAGGCGCTCACCAGGAGCAAATTCGAATACCATAGAGGCAGGAACGGGGTGAAAGATAATCCCTATCTTGTTGAGAGGGAGTGTTGAGATTCAACAAGATGATGAGCTTAGTGAAAAGAGTCGCCTTCACTAAGTGGGCCCGTATGCTATTTTTGGCGCAAGTCTATTTTTAGACTATGTATATTTTTAGACATGATGATCATATTTCAGAAGTTGCAGGATGCTATTTTTGGATGGTTGATCAAGTTAGAAAAATAGATGAAATTCTGTTTCTAGAATATTGGGCGAAGTATATTTATAGATTGTCAATCTAAAAATAGATGCATTTCGATTATTATTAGCTCTTAATAATAATTAGACTCTAAACAACAACTTATTCTCTTGGAGCACTTCAGTTCAGTGCACAGATGTGGCACATCAACTGACAGAAGGAATTATGCTATTCCTAAGTTTTTACTAGAGGTAATGCATGAAGGACTCAGTTAGAACTCAAGTGGCAGAGTTATGACACAGTTGGAAGAATTAGTTATGGATTTGTATTTAGTTTAACTCAGTTAGACTCAGTTGAGCTAGTTGTATCTATTCTAACTGATTAATACACTAGTGAGAGTGGAGTGAATTAATTAGTTAATTAATTCACAAATAATAACTCATTAATCAACTGAACAATACATTAGTTAACTACAGTGCATGGCAGTGTCAGTGGAGACCAGTGGAGAGATAATTGAAAGGGCAAGATAGACTATATGTTGTGACTATAGTGATGCATTGATTGCATCACACACTTAGTGGAGATGCCAAAGAGGATTGCACAGTCAAGGAAGGAGTAATTTGAATTCATTCAGAGCTATTCTTCAGCAGATGCGCAGTGGAGGAAGGCTAGCAGGTGGAAAAGATCGGTGCTTGGATTTGCAAGATTAGGCCTGATTAGTGTATGACGATTATACTGTACTGAGGGCTTGTGATAAGCTTTTTATGCTTGTATGAGATTGTCATATGATCTCCATGTTACATAATATATAGTTTGGGTTTTCATCTTCAGGCTTTCCCAGTTAAAAACTGTGTTAGATTAAATATTTTTGTTTATGCTTCACAGGTGTGTGCAATTAATTTTTCCACAAAAGATTAACAAGTGGAATAGATTCAGTATTTGCATAAAGTTAAATAGTGTGAGATCAGGTTGATATTGGACATATGCATGCTTAGTGCATATAATTTCCAAAAAATCTCTCCTTTACCTGACTATATACGAGAAGTGTAAATTATCCACACGGAAAGGAGCAGAGACGGAAGACCTGATATTTCCTATCGGAGCCTCTCATATCAGAATATATGTTGAGCCGAGAGTTGATGTTCCATATAGAATCCAAACCCAAACACTTAAACATGTCTGTGGCGTCGTATCAACTGATCAAGAGCCGAAGGCTGGCCTCAGACTGTAAACGTTAACCTCGGGGACGTAGAGATTAACAAGAAATGAGGTTACCGTAAAGCCGAGTAATGGAAGACAAATGAGTTATGAGATAGGATTTGCATTATTAACCAGGTATTCCCACTGAAATGATGAACCGTTGATCTGAGATTAGATTGACAGTGCTGGATGATGGAGTACCATCGAAATCCGCATGGCAATCTACAAAATCAATGCAACTGTCAAGAAGAGTAAATGCCCAGTACAATGGTGATAAATACCTTTGCCACGCCAGCTAATCCGCAGTCGAAAATAAATCATGTATCAAGATTCAAGTATCATGGTTATGGTGGGTAACTCAGCATCGAGTTCCATCCCTCCAAACCTTAATGTAAAAACCACTTTGCAAAATCAAACGTAAATATATGTGTGTGTGTGTCAATGTCTTGTTGTTTGCTACGAAGTAAAGAGTGGACCTCGGTAAATGAGCTTATGAATAACGGTTAGTTAAGATTTTGAGATTCGTTGTATATTAGAGAATACTTTTTTCTTTCGGTGATTAAGATTAAGAACCAAAATAAACTGATCATGAGAATATTATTCTAAAGAGCAATGTGGAGCTACATTTAATAGAATTTTGATTATAGATTTAAAATAATATATATTTTTTTTACTAGGTGGGTTTAGATGTTACAAGTGGTATCAGATCGACGTTCATACGTTAGGACCCTAAGGGTCAACGAAAAAAACATGATGTGTGGAAACTAATGCACAGAGTTTAGAAACATAATGAGGAGGGGAACAACACAGTCACCACCCCAAGACACAAATGAATCTCAACCAGTGATTAACCCAGAAATGTGGGTTCAGTTAAGTGTCGATCATCACTGACAAACTAGTAGGTTGCTCGAGGAAAAAAAACACCAAACCAGTTTCCTGTTGAACATGGTGCAGCAACAACAAGAGGAAATGGTACGTGTTTGACAAGAGAACGAAATATTGTTGCAAGAATAGGAAAATATATTAAAGAGTCTGTCAGACAAAAAAAACCAAGAAGTGGAACATCCAAGTACAGATAGAGGCATGCAAGAAGAAGATGAGAAATAAACAAGACATAACACCACAGGAGGATTGAAAAGAAGACCATCCCAGCGAAGCAAGAATAAAAATTAAAATGAGGAAGAATCTGGCAATTTGTCAGATCAATAAGAGGTTATGACACAGAAAGTAGAGCTTCTGGGGGAATCTCGGAAAATTAAACCACCAACATTCGATGGTGAGGTTGAGGAGGTGGAAGAGGCATGGTTAATAAACCTGAAAAAGTATTTTAAGGTGTATGAGTATAATAGAAATCTGAAGGCCATATTGGCTATATAACAGCTAAGAGAGAAAGCCACTTTGTGGTGGGAAGAAGTGAAGAATGTACGTAGCATTGAAGAACAAGATGTCAACTGGGAATCATTCTAGCAATACTTTAAAGACAAGTATTTGACAGAACGATTCTATGTTGAAAAAGCTAAATAATTTCATGATTTAAGGCTGTGATAGATGACCGTGGATGAATATATCACCAAGTTCACCTCCCTGTAATGATATGTACCATATCTTCGAGAGGAAAAGACTAAGGTGTAGATATTTATGAGTAGCCTGCCAACACACATGAAGGAGCGAATAAAATTTGTAAACCCCCGAAATATGGAGGAAGCCATTCATAAAGCACGAAAAACTTTAAAGGAGCGAAAAAACAACAACTTTAAGAATTATGCACGTAATTCTGTCAGCAAGAAGTTTGGCGGAAATCATTAGAGAACCAGGTGGCCAACGGAAGAAAAGCCCATGGAAGCATCCAATAAGCCAGAGCAAGGGCAGGTGACTAAGCCACCTCTAGAGTGTTGGGGGTGTGGTGAGGCACATTACTACAAAAACTGTCCACAACGAGCAAGAAATGACACCGTTACAAACTTGCAGTAAGCTTCTATAGTAGGCGATGTGGCGCGAAACATCCCTCGTAACAATGCAGGGTTGGAGGACTGACAGGAAGATTATCAACCAATAATGATTGAGCTAGAAGGTAAAATACTAACTCAATCTGTTTCTATTTTGGTAGACCCAGGTGCAAGTCTGAGCTATGTTAGTCCCAAAATAGTGGAAATATGTAAATTGAAAGAACAAAAATTTAAAATTTCATGGTTAGTACAGCTAGCTACTGGAGTAAAACGAAAAGTAACTACCAAAATTCCAAACTTTATTTTGGAGATTTCAGAACAACAGTTACAAGTAGATCTGAATATTCTGCCATTAGGGTCCTATGATGTTTTGCTAGGCATGGATTGGCTAGAAAATCATTGGACCTTAGTGGACTGTAGGGAAAATATTATTTACTACAGAATGCACAATGGAACACATAAATATATTCAAGGAATCAAAAATCCATTATAGTTACACCAAATTACAACGTCCCAAATGAATAAATGTATAAGGGATGCCAATTATATGCTATTCATGTAGGGTATGCATATTCCAAGGAAAAATCGTCTGTGATGGAGAATATACCTGTGGTACAATAATTTCTGGATGTCTTTCCAGAAAATATTCTTGGATTACCACCAAGGAGATACATTGACTTCACCATAGAGTTAATGCCAGAAGCTTCTCCCGTGTCAAGGGCTCCTTATAGAATGAGTGTGCCAGAACTAACTGAGCTAAAAATGCAGTTACAGGAACTGTTGGATAAGGGCTACATTCATCCAATTGTGTCCCCTTGGGAAGCACCAATATTGTTCTTAAAGAAGAACGATGGGACCATGCGAATGTGCATAGACTATAGGCATCTCAACAAGTTAACAACCAAGAAAAAGTACTCTTTACCAAGGTTTGATGATTTGTTTGACCAAGTGACACGGGCCATGGTGTTTTTCAAGATAGATTTAAAATCTACATATCACCAAATTCGAATCAAGGATGAAGACATTTTCAAGACAACATTCCGTACCAGGTATGGACACTATTTATTTGTAATGTTACCCTTTGGGTTAACAAATGCACCAACAACCTTTATGAGGTTAATGCATGGAATCTTCCATCCTTTCCTCGATAATTTTGTACTTATATTGATAGATGATATTTTGATCTATTCTAAAAATCAAGAAGATCATGAGGAACATTTAAGGATTATGCTGGAGATGCTATGAAAACACCAGCTGTACGCTAAATTCAGCAAATTTGATTTCTTCAAAACAGAAATCTAGTATCTAGGCCATGTCATTTCAACAGAAGGAATTGTTGTTGATCTAGAGAAAATCAAAATAATCATGGAATGGCGAGTACCCTAGAATGTGGCAGACATCAGATCCTTTATGGGATTAGCTGGGCATTACCGAAGATTTATTGAAGTATTTTCCAGAATTGCTTTTCCTATTAATTCCATGCGGAGGAAAGGAAAAGTTTTGAAATGGATGGTTGAATGTCAGAACAGTTTTAAAAAGCTGAAATAGCTTTTGACCACTACACCTATGTTAAGAGTAGTTGATCCCAAAAAATAATTTGAAGTATGTACGGATGCAAGTAAAGAAGGTGTTCGGGCAGTCTTCTCCTAGGAAGGCAAGGTGGTGGCATATGAATCAATAAAGTTAAAATATGATGAAAAAAGATATTCAGCATATGATCTAGAATTAACAACAGTGGTACATGCACTCTGGGTATGGAGGCACTACTTGTTGGGAAAAAAGTTTATATTAAAAACAGATCATAGCAGCTTGACTAGTTACTTCAAGCAAGTATATTTAAACTTAAGATAGACAAGATGGAATTCTTTCCTAAGTGAGTTTGATATGGATATTCAGCACATGAAGGGAAAATAAAACCAGGTAGTTAATGCTTTAAGCATAAAATGACATGGTATATATGAGTTTTATTATAATCACTTGGAAAGTAGATTTTTGGAGAAAATGAGGGAAGAAGCACAAAAAGATCTGGAATACCAATTTTTATGGCAACAGATGGAAGAAATCAGAAAGAAAGGAAGTACATCGGAGTATGGAACAAATGAATATCATATGCTAACTTTCCGAGGTAATGTGTATGTGCCTAACCGCATGGATCTGAAAGAACTAATAATGAATGAGTACCATCGCAACAATTATGCAGGTCATCCAAGATACTAAAAAATGTTGACTGCAATTAGGAAGGTATTCTTCTGGCCTGGTATGCATAAAAACATTTCTGAATATATAAGTAAATGTTTGGAGTGTCAACAGGTGAAGGTGAAGCATCAACATCCCGCAGGATTGTTGCAACCCATACCTATACCTGAATGGAAGTGGGAGGTCATATCCTTGGATTTCATTACAGGCTTACCCTGAACAAAAAGGAAAAATGACTCCATCATGGTAGTAGTGGACAGATTGATTAAATCTGCACATTTTATACCAGTGTAGTCTACTTACAAGACTATACAGATAGCCGACATATTCATGAAGGAGATTTTCAGGTTGCATGGAATTCCAAAAATAGTTATCTCAGACCGGGATGTTAAGTTTACTTCTGCATTCTGGAAGACCTTGTTTATGGGACTGGGAACTTAGATAAAATTTAGCACAACTTATCATCCCCAGACTGACAGTCAAACAGTGCGAGTTAACCAACTGCTGGAAGACATGTTGCGCATGTACGTAATGCAACAACCAACTAAATGGGAAGATTATCTGCACCTTGTTGAATTTTCTTACAAAAATGGTTATCAAGAGTCCCTGAAGATGAGTCCTTTTGAGGCCTTGCATGGGAGGCAGTGTCACACACCCATAAATTGGAGCAGCCTAGAGAAAAAATTAATGCTGGGACCCGAGATGCTTGCTGAAATGGAATTAAAGGTAAAGAAAATAAGAAAAAATATGAAGGTTGCGCAAGATCGACAGAAGATCTATACAGATAAAAAGAGTTCTTATCGAGAATTCAAAGTGGGATACCATGTGTACGTGAGGATCAAACCGAAGAGGATTACCCTACGGTGGACCTCTTGTGCCAAATTGGTTCCTAGATTTTGTGGACCCTTCCAAATTTTGGAAAGGGTGGGACCTGTAGCTTATCGACTAGCATTACCCAGCCATATTTGAGTACACAATGTGTCTCATGTGTCCCTGTTGAAGCGTTATGTGTATGATGCAAAGCACGTAATACATGGGCAAAATATATAGGTAGGATAGAGATAAAAAAATTCGAACTTTAGATATATATTATATATGAGAAATTGACATGGAACCTTGTTGTTTGTAAGTAGAACTGGAAAATGAGTTCCTGGTCGAGCTGCAACACATACTTGACCGAAGGGAAATCACACTCCACAAGCGAGTTGTCACCCAGGTTAAAGTGCAATGGAAGCACTTCGGCCCGGATGAGGCTACCTGAGAGGATGAAAAATTTGTGTGAGAAGTTTACCCAGAGCTCTTTGCAGAGATGGAGTAAAAAAAAAAAAATTGAGGATGGTGTTACTTCGAGGGGGGAAGTTGGGACAGCCTCATTAAATATAACTAGTGTTAACTAGTTAAAAGACAATTTTTATTATTATGTCAGGAAAATACTGAAATTATTGTTATTTGTGTGGAAGTTATTTTATTAATAATTAGTTATGAGTAAATCAATTGAGAGAATCTCTTAAGGAAAGTAAAAGCTAATGGTAAAATGTTTGCAAGAATTGGTAAGTGGTTAGGGACAGTTGGAAATAGTTACCTGCTCCTCTCAGGATGAAATATTTATTCCAGTGAAGAGTAGGGGTTATGCTCTAGTTTTGAGGAAGGAGTGTGGAATTTCCAGAGCTGGTGGAGACCAGTGGGAAAACGCTCAACAAACTTGAAACTAACTTCTGGTACTGACTGGACTAGGTGTCCTGAGGTCACAATAGAAAGTAAATCCATTGTTAACATGTACCAACCAGGACTAGAGCTCGGGGGCAAGAAGATGACATAATTACCTCTATTGATGGTTGGGTGGACCAGAGCTTAGAGCAGCATAATTCGGATAAGTATAAATGGGTTGTTTCTTTTAATGATTAAATATTGTAATACTTCCATTTTATATAGGTATAGATGTTTATTCCTCTGGTAACAAAACCAGTGAATACCTTATGAATCGTGTAAGGGATGAATGAGAAATAAACTGTTTACTTATGATAATTTATTTCTTTACAATTTTTTCTATAACATTGATTAGCTTGCTATGATGAACAGTGAGAAACGAAGAAAGAAAAGTAGGTTTAAACTGTGATTTTATAGTTCTGTTAGTTTACTTTAAAAAAATTGAATATATAATGTACATAGAAGATCATAAGGCAGAAAAAATAGAACCGTTGGTCTCGGGTCTACCCAATGCACATCATTCAATTACAGTCATTGTATACTATACACGGACTTTAGAAAACAGTGGTTCAGACACCCTATTATTAAAAAACTTCTATTGGAATTACAATTAAAATTATCAAAACCTCATTATGAGAAATAGCATTGAAAGAAGAAGAATTTTCTATGCAAGAAACTTCAGATTCCTATTAGTAGAACTATCATTATCAGAATACTGGTAATATTGAAATAGGAAATGCGCTGTATAGCTAAATAGTAGAAAGTTGGTAAAATACATGTTCAAAATAAGAATATGGTAGACATAAAATTCCATAACTAAAATAAATACCAATTTTGCCAATATCTTGAAAGAGATAAACTTGCACTAGAAATTTGAACATGTATTTCCTTGCAGAGTAAATATATATACAAGTAAAAAATATGCATATACAAGTATGAAGGCATGAGTGAAAGAATTCAGAAAAGCAATAACTAAAATTCCTTAATAGTTGATACCACTGTACAATACTGAAATAAATGGTAAACGAAAAACAGAGTCCTCTAAACCCAAATGCATGTGCAGAGGCTTTCATAATGTATATTAAATTAAATGAACAAAAGGGTGTTTATAACAAAAGAATGCATTACAGACTTAAACAAGTCGAGAGTTCTATAAAGACCGACGGAGCGGTGAGCATGAAAATGGGAAGCCATTAAAGCTTAAACCCAATAATATTTCTGTGATTAAAAATAATAATACATGAACTTTTCTTAGGACATAACTTGAAATGTTGCTATTTTCAGAAATATACTTACCAATAAACCCTAGGATTCTGCTCGAAATAAGGACCTATGAGTGGAGGAATTAGTACCTAGCAGAAAGAATCATCGTATTAGCTTGAGGCCAACGGGGGCTCAACAGAAAACGTCCAAGCATAGGCTCAGGTGCCAAATGAAACTGGGTCGAGTATATTGATCTGCCATTACGAGAAGCATGTAAGAAAATTAATTAGCAGTGATATTTTCTTAAAAACTAAAAGGAAAGACTAGATGCGAGGAAGCAAAGAAATTTGCTAAAAGACGGAAAGATTGTTAACCTGATAAGGGTAAATTTATCTGGCGCTTTAGTCTGCAACATATTCAAAAGATGAATTAAATAAGTAGGCTAACAATCACTCTTTCAACTCTATAAAATCCCTTACAGTAAGGACCCAATGATGGTTAAACAATAAACTTAACAAAATAAGAAATCTCTCCTTTACCTGACTGTATACGAGAAGTGTAAATTATCCACGTGTAGAGGAAGCCATGGAAGATACGGAAGACTTGAGATTTTCTGTCGGAGCCTCTCATCTCATAATAGATGGTGAGCCGAGAGTTGATTTTCCATAGAGAATCTGAACCCAAAATCTTAAACATGTATGTGGCATCATATTAACCGATCAAGAGCCGAAGGCTGGCCTCAGATTGTAAACGTTAACCTCGAGGACGCAAAAATTAACAAGAAAATGAAGTTACAATAAAGTCGAGTAATTGAGGACAAATGAGTTATGAGTTAGGATTGGCGTGATTAACCAGGTATTCCCGCTGAAATGATGAACTTTTTATCTAAGACTAGATCGGCGGTGCTGGACGATGGAGTACCATCGAAATCCACATGGCAGTTTGAAAAATCAATGCAGCTGTCAAGAAGAGTAAATGGCCAATACAGTGGTGAAAAATACCTCTACCATGCCAGCTAATCCGCAGTCAAAAATAAATCAAATAAGATTCATGTATCAAGATTCAAGTATCATGGTTATGGTGGGTAACTCGGCATCGGGTTCCATCCCTCCAAACCTTAATATAAAAACCACTTTGCAAAATCAAACGTGTATATATATATATATATATATATATATATGTCTTGTTGTTTGCTATGAAGTAAAAGGTGGACCTCGCTAAATGAGCTTATGAATAAGGGTTAGTTAATATTTTGAGATTCCTGGTATATTAGAGAATACTTTTTCTTTCTATGATTAAGGTTAAGGACCAAAATAAACTGATCATGAGAATATTATTCTAAAGAGCAATCGAGAGCTACATTTAATAGCATTTTGAGTATAGATTTAAAAGAATATTTTTTTTTTCTTTTTACTAGGTGGGTTTAGATGTTAGAATGTAGGCATAGATACAAGTTGTGTGTGCATAGTATATTTGGTATGGGCTAATTTGGAGGACTAATTAGATTTTTTTAGATTGATATTGTTCAATGTAACGCTTTCTTAAACACCATAGGGTTTATTAGAGCAAATGGATCATATGCCATTGGTGGTGGCTAATCTATTTAGGGTTCATCTTCCTTGCAACATCAATGAACAATTCTGAGCATGTTCAACAGAAATTGACGATTATTGTGAATCTTTATCTAGATTATTAATTTTATTTTTTCAAAAAATAGTACCTGATGGATGAACAGTAACTCAATATTGGTTCTTTTCAATCCTCCTAACTATTCTCCGAAATCATAAATCATATATTAGTGACTCTTTTCAATTGGAAAAAACAGGAATTCCTCTGTGAATGAAATTAAAGCTAAATAAGAAATAACAAAGATGAATTGACAGTGATTCTATGTGAAAGAGACTGAAAACTGAATAATAAATAATTGTATGTAAAAGTAAGTAATAAAATCATGTTTATTAAGAAATAAAATAATTATATTCATAGACATGTTTTTGAACTCTCATAAATATGTTAGAAATATTTATATTAGTATTCATTAATTAAATATATTGAATATTCATTTGTTTTTTAATTAATTTGTAATAATCAAAATTTAAAATAAAATTATAATTTAATTTATTTTTTAATTAATTTGTAATAATCAAAATTTAAAATAAAATTATAATTTAATTTGTTTTTATAATTGATATCCTATTTATTAATAGTTTAATTTATATAATAACGATTTAATTTATATAATTATATTAATAAATAGTAAAAATTATTTAAAAATATATATATAATAAAATAAATTAATATATATATTAAATTTAATAAAATAAATATATATATATATTAAATTTAATAAAATAATTTAATATATATATATTAAATTTAATATATAAATTCTACACAAATGTTATGTTTCATAAATTTATTTGCCTCAAACTAACTTGAGTGGAAAATAATTACAATATACTACTGTAAAAAGATATACAAATATTATTACATTTAATAATTTTAACGATGGATAAATATTTTATGAGATATAACAATAATGTTAATTTAAAATGTCTTATGGTTATTATTGAAAACGTTTATTCAAGAGATATCTTATACTTCAAGGTAACAGCTCCAGCAAATCTAACAATAACCATAACTAAAATCCCAAGATATTAGGATTTGGACAGCACAATGAGCGATTGAAGGAAAGGCAACTTGAGGATGGCGTGGCTCTGGAAGCCTGCGCGCTGGAACAGGATGGTGTGGCTCTTCCTCTCTTCTCTTCTCTCCTTCCCACCCGTTGTATAAACCATCATCGATACATCATATAACAATCCCAATCGCTTCGACACACTTTCACTCTTTTTGTCCCCCTCAACAACTGCTTCCACAATTAATACCTTTCCCTTCGCCGACGTCGCCTCGTAGCTTCTTCTCAACAATTTCACACACTCCTCGTCCGCCCAGTCATGGATGATCCACTGCACAGAATCATAAAAGAATATTTTTAGCCTGGACATGTAGGAATGCAACTTTATATATATAGATTGTTGATTTCTTGAATATTTGGCAATTCATGACCTTCATCATGACTCCATCGGCAGACGGTATGTGCTATAAGGTATAATATCGAAGTAAACTATTAAAAACTGAAAGTATTAAGCAACAAGGTTACTAAAAGTATTAATCAACAAGGCTGCATAGTTAATTATTAAATACTAAAAAATAATATACACTGAAACTATTAATGAACAAGGCCGCATAGCTAATTGAAATGTATAAATCAACTACCACATTTAAATACAAAAAACTAATAATTGAAAACTGTAACTTTAAAATGTATAAACCAACTCCCATATTTAAAGACAAAAAAATGGTTATAATTGAAAAACATATACAGGCAATACACATTGCAATTTAAAAATATCTAATAATTATTGAAATATTTAGACACTCAAGGTCTATAACACACTCATTTTTTTGATTGAGTATTAATTATATTTGAATACTTTTTTTGTTTACAGCCTCTTTATAATTATTATATATAAATTTATTTATTTAAAATTTAATTGGTTAAATTCAACCAACTATACTCGACAATATAACAAATCTCTTTTATTGGCCCTGAATATGAGAAAAAAATAGGAAAATTCACCTTAGTCGGGGAAAAATATATAAAAATTCGATAAAATGAAAAGTTACCGAACATGGAAGGGGCTATGATGGTGATTAATGGATGAATAAGCATTAGCCCTAAACACTTCGGTATTTCATTGTCAAGACTTGAGTTCAGAGATAAAGAGCATGTGAATATTGCTGGTGTTTCAGAATATTGAATGACAATGAAATTAAATCAAATTAAATATATTACTAAATTTATTAAAAAAAAAATATTTAAATTAAATATATAACTAAATTTATAAAAAAGAAAAATTACTTTCATGATACTGTATTATACATCACATTTCAAAACTTTGTAGAGGCTAGTTCCAATTTTAACAAATGAATAAATAAAATCTTGCAACATACTAGATGGGAGATTGCAACTCTAGAAATCCATATAAAAGTCAATATAAAATATATGTAAAGATGTAAAATAGGAAAATGTATAACAATGTTGTAAAGGGTTGTAATAATTAATCTTGGATTATTTGACATGTTTATTTTCCAAGTTCAGCTCATGCACAAGTGGAAACCAATATTTCGCATAACAGAAAACAGATTCCTTAAACCCACGAACCTGCATCTTATTGTTATTACAACTACAAGATTTGAACATTCCTTGTAGACTTTGGCACCTACCATGATGATTATGATTATAGGTCCCCTCACAACCCTTAATTCATAATTCAATATTGTTGTCAGGTTCAAATTCTCCACCTAGTTCCCCAAGGAGTACACTTCCCTCCTCATTGTCCGAGGTATTGAATGATTATGATTATAGGTCCCCTCACAACCCTTAATTCATAATTCAATATTGTTGTCGGGTTCAAATTCTCCACCTAGTTCCCCAAGGAGTACACTTCCCTCCTCATTGCCCGAGGTAGTCACTCAAAAATCACGTGCATTATGAAGCATAGCAATATATTGATCCATAAAGCCAAACCCTAAATATCGCGGCAAAATTCATCACAACAACAACAATAAAGCTTATGATTACAAGAATGAGACAATAGATTTGTTCATTGGTTTTCAGGAACAATGCCATCAAGCTTTAAAAGCTCAACAATTTTTCCTCTGACATACACATATTCACAAGGAGAAGCAAAACATTGTCTAAAATCTTGATATTGTGGTTGTTAAGAAGTTTTTCTTGTCAAGAATTAAATGATCCAGAACCTATGATAAATTCATCACACTGCCTGTAACTACTTGTTGCCAGAATTCTTTATACCTTTCCAGAAATACTATCTTGCGGCAAGTTCTCCCATGTCCAACAAAGAGTTCCAGATTGTACCAGTTATATAATATGACATTTTATCATTTGGGTACAAGTTGTTATTTCTCTTCTCTCTTGAAGGAAACCAATGCCCAAATAGGAAGATTTGGTGTTAGATATCTCATTACCTATCTTCCATAGCACCTTCACTTGGTCTTCTAAAATGGTCCCATGAAAACGCACGTCCTTGGAGACAAGACCTTGAAAACGTTTCAGTCGGGACTATGTTTGGGATAAATGTAACTGTAGGAGAAGCTACCCCATTCAGATTTTGATAATGCCCCCGAGCCACAACTAGTGTGAGCTTCCCGATATGCCAAAATATTAGGCAGAGCTGTCAGGCCAACAAGAACCTACTCAAAATTGAATTTGTTGACATATTTCCTCCATCTACAAATGATAGCTATGTTTTCTTCTCCTCAGTAGGTCAGTTCCTGCTGCCCAGTTAGTTTATAGGGCTTAGTAGATTTTTTTCCCTCTTGGATTTTTTGGCTATGTCTCCTTCCCATGAGAAACAATTCCTCCATGACTAAAAATAAAAGGAATACATCTAATAGTTTATTTTGATATTCTATATGAATTCAAATGATTATATGTGATAGTCTATATGTTTATTTTTTGTTCCTATTTTAGACTCATAAGATAGAGAAAATATTATGGGAGGTGAAGTTTAATCTTTTACATTTTTCACCATAAATGGGGTATATTTTTAAAAATTCTACTCTATGTAACCATATTTTATTAACATAAGGATAGAGTCGATCTGAGTTACAACACTATCTTCCATGTAGTTTTAGGAATAAATTTGATTGAAAATTAAATGTAAAGATATTATACCGTTGTTAATTTAAATGCAAATTTTTTAAGCTTTTCATTATGGAAGGGCGACATGAATATACACCCTTTTAATTGAAATTAAGACCAACCATTCATTAAATTTTATCACTGCCCACACCCCTAACGAAAACTACTCTGTAACCATAAAAACCCCTTTCACCAACATTTTAATTCTTTTTTTTTTGCAGATTTCTCATGCTTCCTTCATCATCAAAGCTCTGTCATTGCATTCAACCATCATACCCGACAGAGGACTGATAAAGCACTGGAAAAGACACTATTGCCACTGATTTTCAACTCACCAATAAAATCCCCAGTAATTCACCATTACCTTCGTGTTACTGTGATTAAAATTAGCAACATGCCTCCTAAAAAGAAGAATAATGAAAACTCAATCAACCCGATGCGTCCTCCCCTTGTTGATCTTGATCAACCCGATTACAAAATTGCTACGACTAAGTGCGAATTTGACCTTTTCGAACTCTATTGTTGGCTGGAAGGTAAATTCATTGAACAAAATAACGAAATTAGACTCTGGGAGTTTATTTTACCACATTACATCTTCCCTCAGACCCATCATTTCCCAGAATTCATTAGAAAATGTTCAACCTATTACTTACCAAACCAAAGAGCCATTGTAGCCCCAAATGGAGAAATATTATTCACTATCACTTCCAAAACCATTGACCAATGATGCAGGTCCCTCCTATTGAAGCCAGTGCACCATTTTCTGTAGAAGCCTTGAATGAACTATATCAAAAATTATATTTCTCCAAAATAACACAAAATTTTCATGTTTTCCTGCATAAGAATGTCCAATTGCCAAAGAAGAATTCAGCCTATGCTTCTGCCATGTTCCCTGATCCTGCCAAACACGTCATTTATGTGCTTTCAAGCCTTCTAGGTTATTATTCTGATGAGTGGATTGATGAACCAATTTTCAGTTTCATGTGAATTTTCTCTACCAATCAAAATCCTTCAGTTTTTCTTAATTTTAGTCAATTTTTGCCTGATACCTAAAGTTACCAACTAAAGGAGTATTCAAATATGCTTCCAGTATTTCATATATGTTCATTTATTACGAAGCAAACATATTCCCATTTTCATTGCAGAAATTGGATAAAGACGGGAACCCATAATCACTGATTTTCTTGACCTCATTGTTGAGGAAAGATTCAGACGAGTACACCTTCAAAGAGTACATAGAACATTTCATTCATCTAGTCATGAGCCTGCTGAAAAAAAATGCAGAGCCAAGAATCAGTGAAGAAATTAAGAATATCGTGCACCTAATAGAGGAGGCCAAAATAGGAGATTGGTACCTCTACCAAAACTACATAGAGATTAGGGTGTATGGATGCAAGCTGCCACCATACAAGTTGCTCAAATATCTCCCTATGAGAGTATTTTCATTGGAGTATATAAGACAAATGATAAATTCACATGAAATTCATTTTGTCCCATCAAAGAAGAAGCCTCAATTCAGAATGAAAACATAATCTCGCCCTTTCATTTGCAACAACAGAGCAACAGGTGAAGAAGTAGACAAGATCCTAGAACAAATGAACTTTAATCTGTGCTTTACATGGTCTTATGAACCTTTGGGCCTAATCTCCAAGCTAAGGGTGGAACACAAAACCACTCCTTATGTTAGAGTTAATTCTAATCACAAGTGTACGAAAAAGCTCACTTTAGCTGTGCATAACAAACAACCCGAACATCAAAGATGGTTGTTAGTTTCCTTAGATCTGAAGTTAGTGATCAGAATAAATGCTACAGAAATCTAGATCCATGCAGTTAAAGACATTAACACTGTTACCAATGAAATAGGTAACTGCACTGTTACCTACTTTTTTTGGTTAGCATAAAAAGCACCCGATTTTGAAAAGTGGTGATGCAAAATCACCCCTTTTTTTTTTGCACATTTTTGAGACTCTAATATTTTTATTTATGAAGTATGAATATTTTTTTTTAAATGTTAGCGATTTTCATGCTAATTTTGAAACGTATTGATGCAGCGTCAACTTCTTTTTTTAGAGTGGTCATTTTCATGTTGGTAATAAAACACAAAACTTATATATATATATATATATATATATATATATATATATATATATATATATATATATATATATATATATATATAAAACCAATAAAAATGTAAAAAAAAAACAAAATTAACTCGTAAAAATAAAAAATTTAAACAAAAATAAATTAAAAAAAACAAAAAAAAGACGAAAATATTCGAAAATTATATCAAAAGAAATGACAAAATTTGGAAAAAAAAAACACATAATTTAAAGAAAAAAACAAAAATTAACCAAAAAAAATAAAAAATAAACATCAAAAACATTTTTTTTCTGAGATTTATTAAAAATAGAAAATTTTAAAAATAATTTAAATTACAAAAATTAAAAATTTAGATAAAAAAAATAAAATACGAGAAAAAAATAAATTTAAAAATTTAAATTAAAAAATAATAATAAGAAAAGAAAAAATACAAATTTTAAATTAACCAAAAAAACAAATTAAAAAAAAACAAAATTTAAAATTGAAAAAAAAAAATTAAAATAAAAAAAACTATCATTAAAAAACAAAAAAATGAAAAAAACCACGTGCAAATAATTAAAAAACAAATATCCATAAATTTACTGCTTTTTTTAAATGCAACAATTTATAAATTTTAAAAATGAAAAACTAAATAAACTAAAAGATTAAAAAAAAAAAAAAAACTAAAATTTAATAAATTTAATAAATAAATTTTAAATTTTAAAAACTAATTAATCTAAAATATTAAATTTTAAAAAAAAATTAAAACAAATTAAATTTAAAATAAAAATTTTGAATTAAAAAAAAATAATTTTAAATTTTTTGAATTAAAAAAAATCAAATTAAAAAAAAATATTAAAAATTAAAAAAAAAAATTAAAGAAAAAAAAAAGAATTTTTTAATTGTGGTGGCGTCGCCAATCGGCCTCCCGCCCAGGTAGCGGCGGAGGCCGGCCGTTGGGCGGGCGCGGAGGCTGCATGCAACCCCCCGCCTGCCCAGCGACCGACCTCCATCGCCACCTGGGCAGGAGGCCGATTCCAGGAAATGGCCCTCCCGCCGCGGGAGGGCCAATTCCTGGAATCCGCCCTCCCGAGCTGGGAGGGAGATTCCCGCGGCAGGAGGGCGATTCCTGGAATAGCCCTCCCGCGGCAGGAGGGAAATTCCTGGAATAGCCCTCCCGCGGCGGGAGGGCGATTCACAGAATCGGCCCGGCCTCTCGCCGCGGGAGGGCGATTCTCGAAATCGGCTCGGTCTCCTGCCCAAGTGGCAGTGGAGACCAGTCGCTGGGTGGGCGGGGGGCTACATGCAGCCTCCCAGCCTGCCCAGCGGCCGACCTCCATCGCCATCTGGGCGGGAGGCCGATTGGCGGCGCCACCACGATCAAATTTTTTTATTTTTTTTAATTTGATTTTTTTTTTTAATTTTTTTTTAAATTCAAAAAATTTAAATTTTTTTTTTTAATTTAATTTTTTTATTTGAAATTTAATTTGTTTTTATTTTTTATTTTTATTTTTTTAATTTTATTCATTTTTTTCGTTTTTAAATTTTTTTTTCTTTCTAAATTTCATTAATATTTTTTATTAAATTTTGTATTTTTTTTATTTAATTGATTTTTATTTTTTTTAAATCGTATTTTTTTATTATTATTAAATTTTATGTTTACTTTTTTCATTTAATTTTTTAAAATTTAATAAATTTTGTATTTTTTTTAATTTATTTGAATTTAATATATTTTTTAATTTTTTAATTTTTTTATTATTATTTTTTTAATTACATAAAATTTTTATATATATTTTTTTATTTCAATTAATTTCTTTATTTATAAAATCTATGCTTCTGTGATCCATTTTTATTCTTTTATTTCTATATATTTTAACAATGTTTTTTTTTCTTTATATTTAAAATTTATTTTTTATTTCAAAATCTATTTGTTTATTCATTTATTTATTAAAATTTAATATTTTTCTTTTTTAAATTTAATTTGTTATTTTAATATTAACATTTTTTGTTTTTAAATTTAATAAAATCTAATATATATTTTTAATTTAAGTTTATATATATATATATATATATATATATATATATATATATATATATATTATAATTTAAATTTAATTTTTTTTTTAAATTTATTGGTTTTTTTAATATATATTTTTTAAAATTTAATATTTTTATTGTATTTTATTTTTCATTTTTTATTTTTAATTAATTTTTCATTTTTTTACTTTTAATTTAAATAATGTATTTTTTTTAATTTTTTTTTTTAAGTTTTAAAATGATTAAAATTTAATATATTTCTTTAATTTATTTTTATTTTTATTTTAATTTTTTTAATTTAATAAACATTTTCTTTTCTTTTTTTTAAATTTAATTTCTATATTTTATTTTTTATAATTTCTTTTCTTTTTAATTTATTTTATATATATATATATATATATATATATATATATATATATATATATATATATATATATATATATATATATATATATATATATATATATTTTAATCTTTAAATTTTTTATTTTTTTTTTTAAATTTTTCCTTAAATTTTAGGTTTTTTTTAATCTTTGAATTAAAATTTTTATTTTGTTTTTATTTTTATTTTTTATTCCTATATATTTTTAAATTTTAAGCTTTAAAATGTTTTTATTTTTTAAATTTATTTTTTTCTTAAATTTTAGTTTTTTTTAATGTTTGAATTTTAAAAATTTAAAAATGTTATTTCTATTTTTAAAAATGTCAAAAATATGACACATTTTTTTTTTTTTTGGTTATTCCAACATCAACTGGTTTTGCTATGAGGGTGTTTTTGCAATCCTTTTTTCAAGAAACAATTTTGTTTTTAGCATAATTTTATAAAATGTTGAAATTTGACCTTAAAAAAAAAACCAAGTGCGTTTTGGAATACACTTTTTTTGTTTTTGGGGTGTTTTTTCATGTTTTTTGAGTCTTTTTGGGTTAGAGTTCTTGTTTTGAGGTCAGGTTACCTATTTCATTGGTAACAATGTTCATTAAAAAACAAATAATAAGCGAGAGTTGCTCCATGCATCCAATGAACAAGACAAGAATTTTTAAAGAATTTTTTTATTATGACACCTAGGAAGGGAACATAGAAAGATGTTACCAGTCCCCCTCAATGGGATGTGTTCTTGTATGTCCTCAACACTTCAGATCTATTATCTCTCTCTCTCTTGATGGTGTAGAAAACCGAGACAAAAATGGATCTCAAGGGGAGCTCACAAGCAAAAAGGTAGAAAAATATGACAATGATGGAGGATCAAATTCAGACCAAAAGTATAGATCCAGAGTGATCTTTAGGCAACAAAAGGTAGTGAATGAATGGAAAAACCCTTCTATTTATAACAAAATATTGAGTTAATCTAGATATTGGTGCATAGTTAAAATATTATTAACCAAACTTGTATGGAATATTTTATTATTTTTTGTTGGAGGGAAAAAGAATTTGAAATTGGTCAAATCCCTTTATTTGTAAAGAATAAATAAATAAATGATTTCTTTATTATTTTAAAAATGTGGTTGAGTAATAATTAAATAGATAGTGATTTATTCAATTATTTAGAAATGATTTAGTCAAATTTAACAAGGAATATTATTTAAATAATGTTTTAAATAATTATTCCTAGAAAATAATAAGATAAATAATGATTTATCTTATTAATTTTCCTATTTTGGGTTAAATATAACTAGGAATATTAATTAAACTGTGGTTTAACTAAGTATCCCTTGAGTAAAATCAAACAAATAAGGATTTATTCAATTATTCCTCATGGGGTTTCCTATTTAGACCATAAACAACCTAATAAATTATGGATTAATAAGTTATTTTTTATAGTGAAATCAATTTTACTAGGGTAAAATTGGTCTTACATGGTGTACTTTGGTCCATCTAATAGTAACAGGTGAGATGACCAAAAATTGGTGTAATGGATTGCCCCCCAACGTTCGTGCGTTAGGAGCTAATCGTACGACCGAAGTACGTTGTAAGAACTCAGTCACTAGACACCGGAGGGGGATTCAGAGAGAGAGGAATATAAGGTAGACTTAAGCAATAGAGGAAAATACCTTGAGGAGGCAAGACTTACAGGCGTGACAATTCTCTTTTATGATTGAGTACTTTTCCTGCATGAGGCAGGGAATGCATACATATGCCCACCGAGATAACAAAGTACAAATAATAATGATGCGTCCAATAAAGAAGGGACTGAACTATATAGTACATGCTGGCATAAACACGGGCCAGATAAAAACATGATAATGGATCCCACATGCATACTGTGCCTAGGGCAATAACTAAGACTTATACAATAATATATAAGTACATGAGATATAAGTACAACCAAAGAGGTGCTGTAAAACAGGAAAGGGCTCTGAAAATATGAATGATACATGCGAGCTAAAAGGTGCTGCAAGAGGATGAGGCCAAAACCATCAAATCTATGGAGATGCATCCAAGGATGTAGTAGGGAGGTCATCCGGGCATGTGGGGGGCTACCTGAGCTACCACCCCCTCATGAGGTCTGAAATATATTACACATACCCGGGAATCACCGGAACAATCTTCTGCATCACTGAACCATAAGTATATGAATCTCAATCATGCCATAAAGAGCTAGAGCTTAGAAAATGTCAAGTCAAAGGGAAATAAAGAGTCCCTCTACCTGATCCGAGGCACCAAGCAAGACTAGAAGCTGGAACTAAGGTACACCTCCCTCTAGAACTGTCTTCTGGAATAAATAAGCTAATTTTGACAGAAGGAGGTCCGACATAGGTGAGGCAATGAGGAATAGTCAACTAAGGAACAAGGGATAATAGTAGAGTGACTAATAGACTCACACCAGGGATGATGGTGGAATGGGGGGCACTGAGTAGAGGGCTGATGACTTCCCTTGTTAGAGCATAAAGGACATGGATTACCTGGCAGCTATTGACTCGACACCAGAGGGGATAGGGGACAGTATGACTAAAGGCCAAAATGTGTGACACAAGAGAGGGACAAGGAAATGAAGGATGGAGGACTGTAGTGGGATACACTGGGACTCGAGACAGACTCCATGGATGTAATGATGACTCAACTCAGATGCTCTAAATAAGGGCGACTCGATGATGCTACCACATAGAACAGGCCCTGTGGGGACCATAAAAACGTGAGTATAAGATGGTTACTCATGACAAAAATCGACATGAGCATGGACAAGTATGAAGGTAAAGTGGTGCCCCAAGTACAATTGTTGCAAGTGAAGAAGTTCAAATTTACAGAGTGGTGAAGTGACCCTTCTTGGAAAAAACGTTTTCGAGTGAAGTATTAAATCACAAAAATCAAAAGCTGACTACATAAAAGAATTAAAATGTGCATTTTAGGAGGGAAATGCTAAGGGTAATATTTCTTAAGATAGAGTGCATTATGAGGATTAGGAAGAGGGTGGCCTTCGAAATCCTCTAGGAGGTATGCCCCTTTACCCAAATCCTTACAGATGATGTAAGGGCCTAGCCATAATGAGTCAAACTTCCATGATCGAGGATATCATGAGCCTGGTCATACACTAGAACAAGGTCGCCTTCATGAAAAGTACAAGGGTGGACGTTTCGGTCATATTGAGCTTTGGTGCATTTCTTAGCCACTTCAGTGGTTTTCCATGCAACAAGGTGGTCTTCGAAAGCGCGCTCAGGCATGATAAGTCGTTGTTCTAAAGGTTCGGTGATAGGGAGAAGTTTGACAGGTAGATGAAGGGAAGGAATTGAACACTCGATCGGTAGGACTGCCTCCTCGCCGAAAACAAGGTGGAAAGGAGTAAACTCATTGGCGGTTTTAACACTATTTCTATAGGCCCACAAAGAAGGGAAGAGCATAAGGTTCCAGCTGGTTTTGTGCTTATTCACCATCCGTTGAAGCATGGGTTGAAGGATATTATTGACTGATTCAACTTGGCCATTACCTTGGGGGTAATAGGATGATTAATATTGCTTCTCAAATCCCAACAAAGAGGATATCTCATGCCATATCTCATCTTCAAAATGTCGGCCATGGTCATAGACCAATTTTTTTAGAACTCCAAATCGAGCGATAACATGGTTAAAGAAAAAGAGGGCTGTGGTAACTTCCGTGTTGCTGAACGTTGGCATGGCCTCAGCCCATTTTGTGAAATAGTAAACCGCCATGATGATATACTTGTGGTTACCAGCAGATGCAGGCCGACCCTCCATAAATTCTATGGCCCACTTACAGAAGGGACCAGTTGAGATGACAGGATGGAGGGGAGCCAAAGGAGCTCACGCCTTTGGGATGAAATGTTGGGAATTGGAACAATGTTTGACTACTTCAATGCAATCACCGAAGAGAGAAGGCAAAAAATACCCATCACGCATGATTTTCTGGGCAATAGCAAGACCGTAGAGGTGGCCACCACAAGCGCCACTACGGAAGGCATTAAGGACTTGCCCAGCTTTAGCGTGAATGAGACAATGACGAAGGACAATATCTACACCATGATGTTAAAGGTCGTCACCCATGAGAAGGTAGCAGGGGGCATGGTGTCGAATACGTCGTTGAGCATCACAATCAATATGGAGGGAGAAATTTTGGGTTCGAAGATAAGTGAGGATGTTACCATACCAAGGATCATATAAAGTAATGGAAAAAAAATATTCATCGGGAAAATCATCATTAATTGGAGGATCCTGCGTACCAGTAGGTAATTTAGAAATGAGTTTAGCGAGGGCTAAACATTTCTTACTCTTTGGTGTGACAAATTCAATATCGAATTCCTGGAGGATAACGATCCAACGTGCATAATTCCCATTGATGATCCGATGACTCAATAGGAAGCCCATAGGGTTGGAATTAGTCATGACCTTGGTGGAATGCATGAGGATATAATGACGAAGTTTTTGGACCAAGAACATGACAACCATCACTAATTTCTCTTCATGTGAGTAGGACATAGAGGGGCCTACAAGGTTCTTATTGAAATAATAGATAAAATGCTCGACTCCATTGTCATCTTCTTGAATAAGGACCCCATCGATTGAATGGGTGGAGGCTGAGATGTATAGGATGAAATCCCTATCAAATTCAGGGAGATGAATCAAGGGAGTGGAGGTGAGAGCATGTTTCATAGCATCAAAAGACTCTTGAGCATAGTCATCCTAGATGAATGGAATGTTATATCTGAGGAGTCTAAGGAACCCATTCGCGGTGGTGGCATAGTTAGGTACGAACCAACGAAGGAAATTAACTTTTCCTTGGAGGCTTTGTAACTGGCGCAAGGTACAAGGAATAATAAGCTCAAGGATGGTTTTAACCTTCAAGGGGTCAAGCATTATACCATCTTTAGACACAATGAAACCTAAAAGATGGTTGGTAGAAACACAAAAGACACACTTCAGCGGGTTGAGGTGGATATTATACTTTCTACATCGGAGAAAGACAATACGCAAATCATGGAGGTGTTGCGCTTGATGTTTAGAACACAGAGTGAGGTCTTCTAAATAATAAAGGATGCCATGAGCCAGGTCATGAAAACTGTATGAAATGGCTTGCTGAAAAGTGGCTCCACCATTCTTAAGGCCGAACGACATGACCCTATAAGCGGAGATTCCCCATGGACTAATGAACACAGTCTTAAGCTGATCAACAGGACGGATAATGATTTGGTTGTATCTGAAGAAACCATCCATGAAGGATAGAACCTCGTGCCCTGCACACTCGTAAATGATTTGGTCAATGAATGGTGTGGGGAACTTGTCTTTGGGACAAGATTGGTTTAGGGAAAGTCAGTACACACATGGATGGTTCCTTGTTTCTTAAGAACGGGAATCATATTGGACACCCAAGTGGTGCATTCAATGGGATAGATAAAACCAGCCTGCTTGAGCTTATCGCTTTTGGCTTTGAAAACCTCTCGTCTGGAAGGATTTATCGGTATCAACTTTTGAAGGATGGGCTTGGAATTGGGCCATGTATCGATATGGTGTTTGACAATGGCAGGATCAAGTCTAGGCATTTCTAAATAGGACCAGGTGAAAAAATCACGAAATTCCTTGAATAACTTGGTGTAAGACTTAATTTCTTTCGGGTGCATTGGGAACCTAAGGTAATGTTTTCCTCTACTTTGTTAGAAATATTAATTTTAATGGTAGGAAAGATATTGGTCATATTACCTTCTTCGAAAGAATCTAGTGCAGGGATGGGATTTCTAAACCAATCAACCTCATCAGGAATGAAGTATTTTGTTTCCACAACATATTGGTCATGGGACTGTGGCAGGAGGAAGTATGCACAATGGTGTATATCATCCCACAGAAAGTCAGGGGTGGTCATCGCTTCCATAATGTCTTCATCAGAATGGAAAATGGGGTGACTGATGGAAGGGAGACCACATGACGCGGCAAAGATACCTGACTCGTCATCATAAGAAGCAAGGTTCACATGTGCATCATCATGGGGGGTGACGGAAGAAAAATTAGATGAAGGATCCATCGATGTTGAGGCCAGGGTTATCGCTGAAGGGAGGTTAGGTGAAACAGAAGGGGAAGTCCCAGAGGGTTCTTCCACCATGGATCTCATAGATGATGCAGGTAGAAAATGGTGGCCGAAGGCTCCGTCATCTCGACATAGGGAGGTGGAATGTCAATGGGAGCAGGCGTGACCTCTGGTTATACTAAATGAAAACTCACAAACAAGGGAGAGGTAGACTCGTTGTGCTTGGCATCGAATTGGCAGACCGCTTCTAAAGAGGCACGATAATCGTCAAGGCAGGGACATAGGTGGGTATAGTGGCCATGGAAATCACACAAAGCACAAGGATGATTTGTGCACAAGATTTGAGTTTCGAGACTGAATCAGGTAAAGTGGCATAGACCTCTGGGATATTAGACTTTGGAAACGCTTCGTTAACCATGGGCTTGAGACGAGGCAATTCAGGACGGGTATGGGTGGCATGACCGACAACATCACACAAAGCACATCGGGTGGTATGCTTTGGAGGCTGAGGAGGAGTAGGGGTTGTGTGGGAAGCCTTTTCGTTACGTGCCTTCTTGTGGGCTTTGCCCCCCTTTCCTAATGCTTTCGCAACAAGATTAGGTTCCTGTTGAGGTGGCCGAGGCACAGAAGCAAAGGGAGGGGTCATGATGACCGGTTGGACTAGGGTCAAAGCAGTATAAGGTTTGGGTTGACCAGATGAGATAGTGGCTGGGGGATCAATGTACCGGACTGGGATCCCCAGGGTCATGTTAGGAATAGACAAGGTAGCCATAACAGGTACGGAAAATACTTTAGGAGGGGGAGCTAGAAACGGTATTTGACCGGAGGGGTAATGGCCAGGTGGGATGGCTCCGAGATGGTTAAGGACAGGGGGAACCATTCTAGGAGGGTAGATAGGCTCATGGAAACCAACTATGAATGTGTGGAATTGAGGAGAGGGTCCTGAATGATGAGTCAAGGTACTAGGAACAAGTTGTGGAGGGCAGGGCTACCAACTAGCCGAATCGGTCCATTTGAGGTCGGACTGAGATGATTGCATCATGAAAATATTCCGCGAGCTAGGGTCAGAGATAAGAGTAGGGAGAACATGGAATGAACCAAGCAAAGAGGAATCTTTATAGACTACGAGTGAGACACTGGTCGGAGGTTCAACTATTTTTTTATTGGCCACCGAAGAGATAATGGAATCAGGGGAGGTCTAAGACTTTGGTTCGTAATATGTCAACTGGTCAATGGTGACGATATTTTCGCTGTGAGGAAAGCACATCTTACGATGAACCAAAGATGGGACAACGGACATCACATAAGTGTAGCTACGACCCAATAGAACGTTGTAGTCTAAGGGGGCATCAATGACTTCTATGTCAACACAAACAATATTGCTCGCAAGAGTAATAGGAAAATTGCAGAACATGAAAAGGGGTTGGAAAGAGTGGTCATCCCATGCTCAAAGGGTGATATTGGAATGGGATAACTAAGGAGATCTGACTTTGTTCCAAACCGAAGTGGACATCACACATGTATATGCCCCCTCACCAATGATACAATTGGAGATGTTAGCATTCCAGATCTTGACAGGGATTTGGAAGGCGACGAAAGAAGGAAGAGGGAGATGTTCTGACCGGTCAACATCAAAGACAATTAAACTATCATCTGAACGATCCAAAATTCCCATGGAAGCTAGTAGAGCTTTTTTTTTTGAAGGGCACGATTGGAGGACTTCTAGCGTTGACATGGCGGTAGGGGATTGCACCAAGTCATCTACTATACTATAGAAGTGAAAAGCTTTACCAGAAGTAGTGTTTCGATGTAATGGTCCCTTGGGGATCTTGGTATGAACCTCTGCCTTAAGCTGATGTATTAGTAAAGGACCATTGGGTGTCGAAAGAGGCTCTGTGGGACCTGAAGAAGGGGGCATGGTAGCAAATGTAGCGGGGGGCTTATTGTAATGATAGGACTGAGTCTAAAGGTTGCAGTCAATGGTAATGGGTTGGTCAAAGCTCATCATGAGGATATAGTAATCATAGGTGTAAAATTGAGGAGGTTGAGTGGCCATCTGACATTCAGGGGGTTGGGAAACCACAAATCCTTACTGGGGGAAAGGATTGGTAAACATAGCGGGTTGAATAGGGGCAACATTGGGAGGAACCGAAGGGGGGCCTATTGTCCTCGGGATGTTGCTTGAGCTTCCTAAATCTGACGCATCTAAGGTAAAAGAGGACAATCATGGGTGTAGTGCCCATATACACTGCAACAAGAATAAGGTTTGTGTGTGCGAACATGCCTGTCCTACTTGAGCTGAGTGCCCTGTTGTTGGGTTGCAGTGGTAGGTGCATTCCCTTGGGGATATTTTCCTGGATTAGCTGGGGAATATTGGTTTAGGTTTCCTTTCCTCTTATTTTTGGAAGTAGGAGGATTATTCGCACCCTGTTGCGCATACACCTGACCTTGAGGAGGTGGTGGCTGTTGTTGCGGGGGTTGAGAAGGCAAGGGAGGCTGAGGTGCTAATGCTGGAGGAGCTGGAGCACCAAGCTGCAGATACAGATAATAAGGAGGTTGGGAAGCATTTGGGTAAACAGGTTGGGCAAAAGTAGGAGGCATGTCGTATCCTGGATACATGCTACCGGGAGGGGGGAAAGTGCTGGAGGAGTTGGCCCCTCCCTGAGGGAAACCATAACCCATGGGAGGATGAGTGTACGGATTTCAAAGGGCTCCAACAATACCGTTGGTTGCATGGGATTCCCTCGGTGTGTTGGTACCACCGGGTCTAGGGAGATCAAGTAAGACGGTATAAACATAACAAGATTGTGCGTAGATCAGGTCATATTTCAATGAAATCTAGAGGTCATGTTCCTCGGTATGACGGAAGTGAGATGCGACATATTTTCCAATAGCAGATAAAAGGGATCTGAGAAACCAGTCCATGTAGACACAATATTCGAAGGTAGGAGCTCGACATAGGCTCTTTCTTCTCCACCATTCTTGAACATGGTCAAATAGGCCTATCGCAGATGACTGATAGAAAGAGATCAAGAGTTCGGTACCGGTGTCATAGAAAAGGGGAAGCTGGAAGTAGGACATAAAATCCCTGGCAAGAGTCACAAAAGTAGGATGAGAGGAGTAGGCCTAGTCGACATACCACTTGGAAGCTTCTCCAGTAAGCGTACACTGGAATACATGAAGATGGACAGAGTCATTGGTGATGGAGTTAGACGAACACCACATGTGGACAGAATGGAAATGGTTGGTAGGAACCTCTGCAAAAAATCCTTAAAACTTGGGGATGTTTGAAGGGAGCTTGGTTGGCATAGTAGGCTGACCAAGATCATGTTGTATGGGGTCATTAATCAACTGGCTAAAATCGGGAAGATTGAGGCCTACCATATAAGGGAGCAAGGGAGCAGTCGGGATAGTTCCTGTTATGACACCACTAGTAGCATTCTCAGCATTAGGGTAGAGGCTCCCACCATCGTTAGGTCCTAAACCAGACATGGTGAAGGTGAAATGTGGAGGAGAGTCAGGAATAGAACCAAAAGGGGAACCCGATGAACCAGAAGCAGAGTCATAATGCGGACTTGGTGGAGGACGAACTCGAAACCTACGCAGAGAAGTAAGTCTTCCTAACAGAAATTGAGGATGAAGGCCTAGGAGTCTCCAGGATAAATGCCTTGGGGGAACAATGATGGAAAAAAAACACATATCACATAAGGAAGAGAGACAAACAAGGGCAGGGAGGTGCAGGATCAATTGATTACAATGTTTAAGTCTTGGCCTGGCGGTGTAAACTAGGCACTCTTCACTTAGGGTGTGTGTGTATGTGATAAGTGTGTTACATTTTAATTAATCCTAGACGTGTGTAGAGAAAAAAAAAATGTTGTATAACTGTAAATAAATCTGAAAATGAAAGTAAAGGAAACTAAATACGATAGAAAATAAACAGCTAAAGGTGCATCAATTTAAACCCAAGGAGTAGGACTTTCCAAAAACTAGTCTATGGGTGGGTGAAATCTAGTCAAAAGACACAAAATATCCAATGGATCTAAATTTGGGAGGGAGAGGGATCTAAAGGTCATATCTTGTAGAAATAGGTGCAGAAAAAAACAAAAAACCAGAGGGAAAATTGTTGAGAAAAAGGTGGAAAAAGGTTACAACCTGAAGGGAAGCGGAGGGGAACCTAAATAAGGACCAAAAAAAACTAAAAACATGTGTTTTGGATGGATGAATAACCAATCTGAAATGGATCTAAAAGTACAGGTTTAGATCTGAAAAATGGCTAGACACACTGAAATCTCAGAAGACCTACTTCAACTAAAATCCTCCTAAAAAGGTGGAAGCATACTAAAGCCCTAAGGGGCTGGGTTCCTACTTCGACGAGTGAAACTAAGCAAGTATAGGTCCAAGGCAGGTGGAGAGGGAGGTTAGAAAACCCTAAACAGTAGCCCAGACAAACCCAAAAAAATCACAGAAAATTCCCGCAAAAAGTACGAGTCACATGTTTTGACATGTTTTCTATTGAGGTCAGAGGTTTCAAACTGTTTTCCACATCCTGAAGGTTGAGGTCACAGGTTTTGGCCCAAAAAGTGTGACATGCACTTCTGGCTATTTCGAGAGCATATTTCAGAAAAATTTATTGTCTTTGTTGCGGTTGATACTTGTTACCTGTGCAATAGGCCTAAAAACACACAGAAGTAAGAATTTTTACTGTTTTATGATTTTAAAGGTTAAAAACAACATCAAGAAATGAAAAATAAGAAGTTGAAGAAAAACCCTATGGGTTGAAGCAACTAATCATGCAAGGATCTGAGAAACAACAACAGTCATAATTATAAACCCTTGCGGAGTTGCCAATTGTTAGTTTGAATTCTGATCGCAAGTGTACGAAAAAAAAATCACTTTAGTTGTGCATAAAAAAAAAACCCCTAACTTCAAAGATGGCTGTCAATTTCCTTAGATATATAGTTAGTGCTCAGAATAAATGCTACAGAAATCTAGATTGATGCAATGAAAGACATTAAATAGAAAATAATAAGCAAGAGCAAATCCATGCATCCAATGAACGAGACAATAATTTTTAAAGATTTTTTGTATTATGACGCCTGGGAAGGGAACATAGAAAGATGTTACCAGTCCCCCTCAATGGGATGGTTTATTGTATTTCCTTAGCACTTTAGATCTAAGATCTCTCTCTCTTGATGGTGTAGAAAACCCAGACAAAAATGGAACTCAAGGGGAGCTCACAAGAAAAAAGGTAGAAAAATGTGACAATGATGGAGGATCAAAGTCAGACCAAAAGTATAGATCCAGAGCGATCTTTAGGCAACAAAAGGTAATGAATGAATGGAAAAAACCTTCTATTTATAACAAAATATTGAGTTAGTCTAGATATTGGTGCATAATTAAAATATTATTAACCAAATCTAGATCCAAATTTTATGGAATATTTTATTATTTTTGTTGGAGGGAAAAAGAATTTGAATTTGGTCAAATCCCTTTATTTGTAAATAATATATAAATAAATTATTTATTTATTATTTTAAGAATTTGGTTGTGTAATAATTAAATAAATAGTGATTTATTCAATTATTTAGTCAAATTTAACAAGGAATATTATTTAAATAATGTTTTAATTAATTATTCCTACAAAATAATAAGATAAATAATGATTTATCTAATTAATTTTTTTTGTTTTTGGTTAAATATGACCATAAATATTAATTAAACTTTTTGTTTAATTAATTATCCCTTGAGAAAAATCAAACAAATAAGGATTTATTCAATTATTCCACATGGGGTTTCCTGTTTAGACCATAAACAACTTAATAAATTATGGATTACTAAGTTATTTTTCATAGTGAAAGAAATTTTACTAGGGTAAAATTGGTCTTACATGGTGTACTTTGGTCCATCTAATAGTAACATGTGAGATGACAGAAAATTGGTGTAACACCTTATGTGCCCACACAGAGGCTAGAGATTGAGAGGTATATGAATCAGTTGAAATGGACAGAGAACATCTTGAAGCGAAGAGAGGAGCGATTCATGTCCACCTATATTTCACATACACCTACTCCTCAAGAGTAGATAGGGAAGATACAGAGAGAGGAAGGATCCCCTTTATCTTCAGGGATCTCACCAAAGGATTTCAACCTCATCTACAGGAAGAGGGCTAAGATAAGTTCAAAATAGATTCAACAAAAGAAACATGGGAACGCCAAGATCCCATAGTCATCAAAGATCTATTGTCTTCAGCACCATCACACACCAAATTTACAGAATCTCTAGTAGCATCATGATTACCAGAATTCCAGCAGGACACACCCCAAACATCTCAAATAATTCAAGGAGAAAAATAGAAAATTATTTTTGATAGATACAAAGAAATTTAGCTTAAAAATGACACACTTAAAATCAGTACATACACACAATTCTGGAAAAAAATTGCTAGTTCTCAAATAAGGCTTCTATCAACCTTTGATACATATATCGGAAGAATGCAAATGGAATTATTATAGGCTCATATTGCACAACCATGGTCAACTATAGACTAAAATAAGACCTCCTTTTAACTTGATGAAAAGTATATTCAGCCCATCGATTAGATGGCGATGCATATGAAGACTAGAGAAAATGATATTTTCCACCTTGACTAATAGTTCAATGAAAGTTTCAAAATTGTAGGTATCTCTTACAAATATTCAATCTCAGCTCAATATTGAAAAGCTCTCATCTCTAGAAAAAGACACGAGAACAAAATTATTAGAAGATTTTGTCATAAATATGGGATATAATCTAGAGAATGTTAAGGCAGTTGAAGAATTGATAGAGAAGAAAAATACAAATATTGCAGCCCTTAGAAATCAATTGAAGATGCCAGTAATAGAGGCCCCACATACCAAGGAGATAGACGAGTTAGAGATCAAAAAATTAGATATGATTAAGCTTATCGTGGAGCAGAATGCTCATATCAAGAGCAAGGAGGTAGAAATGGATAAGGTAATCAAGGAGAAGGAAGAAAATGCACAGTTGGCCATGATTCCTTTGAATGCAATGCCTCTCACAGCAATACCAACTATAGGTGCTTCTACATCAAAAACACCTCCAGTACAACCTACAGATGCTACAAGAAAAGTTACAAAATAAATGGAGGATATGTCAATACAAACTGAAGAAATTAAAACACTACAAGGATAGGTAAAAGCATTACAGGAGAATAAGAACAGAAGTGCAACTTCACACTTAACAGAGGTACAAAGTTCCCAAATATTGTTTTAAAGGATACAATGAATCGAAAAAGAGTCAGCCATTGGCTAGAACTTGACCCAAGCCAAGGAGAACATATGGACAGATATCGTGAACTCCATGAATGTTATTTGGCCCTCTATAAAAATCATTTTTGAACAAAATTAATTGATACAGAAAGCTACAACAGTAGTTGCAGACATCAAAGAAAAGTTGGGTGATAAACACACTAAAGCCACTAATATTATTAGATTCTATAATTCTAAGAACAACTATCAGGTGGAGGAAGTGGGATTTGAAGAAAGAACTGAAATTATACTTGAAGTGAAGAGGGTTTTGACCAAAATGAACCTCATTCTACAATTGGAAGAAAAATTTCAGGGATAACAGATTACTATCAACAAATTTTTCAGCAGAGTTGAAACACTGGAAAACAAGGGACTGCCAAGTTTATTTGTAATAAATGATAAATTAATCACACATTAAGACTACATAAGGAAATTGAAACAACTGGAATAAAGTGAAACTTAATAGGAAAAGCATTTCTTGAGGCATTAGGGAATGATTTTTACATAAAGCATGAGGTAAATCATACTTTTGTAGTTAACCATACCTTTTCCAAGTATACTGAAGTGGATGTGGTTTACAGGAGAATGATTAAAATGTCAATTACAGATGAAGAAATATGGAAGAGATTGTGCAAGTTACTAGACTAAGTGATTAAATTTATCTCCATTTAGAGAAACAACAATGCAATAAGGACCAAAGTGATAGGTCATCAACAACCTCCTTCATATCATGAACACATTTCGAACAATTCCAACTAGCCCTATTAGTTTGTGATAGGAGATATAATTCATTTTAAATTCGCCTAAAATATATCCTGATCAGTTATGACAAGATTTTTTGTAAATATTTGTATAATTACTTCAATTTTATAAGTATTGAGAGTTTATTTTTTCACTCCATAAGCTATTTTACTTTTCCATTTGATGGGTTGATCCGAAATAAAAAGGGACTTCTTCACAAGATTCATGTGTTGGATTATTTGGTGATGTGTTTCCCTCATTGTATATGTGTTTATTTCTTCGTTTCCATGCTTATGTGTTCTTAAAACTGAATTACTATATAAAAAATCTTATGAATTAGTAGAAATTCTTTCGGTAATAATCACATGCAAAAGAACGTGGTCGACGCATTTCAAACCAACCAATGTGGTTCATGAAACACACTGGTTGGTTCGAAACGCGTCGACCACGTTCTTTTGCATGTGATTATTACCGAAAGAATTTCTACTAATTTATATTATGGATCACAGAAGCTTAGATTCCAAAAACTCTTATGAACATAATTTTTTGAAACATGCACTCTAATTCTGGATGTAGGAAATTTCAATTTTTTCCTTTGATATCAAGTTAAATAATTCTTAACTGCTCTAAAAGATCCAGTTAGTTCACCTACCCTTCCCTGTGAAACTCCTTGGAAAATCTAAAACAGATCCATGTTAGTTTATAAACTCCATATCCCAATGGAAGTTTAAGCACTTAATCAACCAAAATAATTAAAACAAATCATAAACAATCTATCAAACAATTGAGCATTCATACCCAGCCTAAAATTCCCAATAAACAATGTTAAATCTGACAGAGAGATCCCTCTCCGAGTTTAGGAGGGCTAGATCCTAAACTCCAAAGTGGTTTTGTGGTTACCTTTGTGATTTCTTTTTCAACCTCTGGAAATTACAAAATGCTAATAGTCGTTGATATGATCACACCCAATCTTAGCCTTTTAAACCTGCGGGAAATTTATTTCACGTGCCAACTTTATTACATAATGGCACTTTATAAGTGATAATATAATTAAGCATATAACCTATGATTAATAATCATATTAAAAATTTATTCTAAAATGACATGAACCCTATCAAATGAAAAATGACTTTCAGTACCCCCTCATATGTGCATTTTTTTTTGAAAATTTGAATTCCAAAGACTTGTTTTAAACCTAATTGACTCAGCCTAATTAACTTATGACTCAAAACAAACCTAATGGTTATATTGGATAACATGGGTTAAGTACATTACAAAAATTCAATCCTAGGTGACTATTATCAATATGATCCTACTTAAATAGATAAATTGCTAAATTTAATATAATGTAGAAATTAATTCCATATCATGGCATCAATCACACAATAGCTAAAAATTTAAGCAGTGGATGAATAAAAGAGCTTTGTAGATACATAAGTAATTTCTTCTCAACAACATCTTTGCATAACTCAAGGAAACATCTACAAGATACTAAAATAACAACTGCATGGTCATTATAGACATCTCAAAATGAGGTATATGATCTACAAAAAAAAAAAAGGCATAACTTGTACAATTGTTGTATTGCTCCATATGGACATACAAGTCTATATGATTGTATTGATTCTTTGTATAATTTCCTTTAAACCTATTGAAATCCTATAAGTTCATCCTTATTTTGAATTAATTTCTCTTAATTGTTCACTGTGGGAAATACATCTCTATCATGTCTTATTTATGCTTTTTTGAAACATGTAAAAGTTCTTTCTTGCACTACATTTCTCAATGTAAATATTGTTTATTAGAGACCTATCGTGTTTATGATAAATGTAATGTTACCCTTTTGAGTATTTTATTCTGATAGTTGTTCCTCTTCAACATCCAAATCGACACAGATTGTCCTACACATATTCATGAGACCAATGAGGAAAACTTAGATTAAATTTGACAAATTATTAATTTAATTTCACAAATAAATAATAATTAAAAAAAATTAGAGCATGAATACCTCAATGAACTGCTCTTGGTTTCGAGAATAAATTATTGGTGTAGTTTAATCTTGGAGAAAACCTCCCTCCACTTTCCAAGGCAGAAAAAAAGCCAACATTGACCTTGTTGCTGCTCTGTTGTATCTCGGAGTTTGACTCAAAGATTGTCCAAATACTAATTTATTCTATAATGAATAGGGCCAACCATGTGAAGGTGGAAGCTCTCATGGCCCCTCCCCTCCCCACATCACTCTCAATTCCCCAGTACCCAATCTATCTACTTGAAAATATTTGAAGGGAATATATTAAGATACGTCATAAATAAAGAAATATATAGTAATTATTTATTCATTCATTCATTCGTAGAGTTTAAAAAATATTTGATCTTAGTATGATTTATAATCAGTTGTATTCTATACATAATCTGAAACAAGGTCGTTCTAATTAAATTACAAGTACAATCATTATTCTTCGGTTTCTTGCAATTTTTCATGTATGAAGCAAGGACACCATCCCCTTCAGCTATAAAATGTCTTGCTCCTGACCCGATGAAACATCTATGCTGCTATAAGGGCCAGAGAGCATCAACTGAAATAAGAATAAAATTTTAAATTCTTATTTATAGTACTTATTAATACAAGTGTTTTATTAATAAAAAGGTAGTAGAGTGTTCATTACCTTCTTTGGCAGTAGAGGGAAGCAGGATACTTTCACATGTGGCCAT
Organism: Pinus albicaulis; assembly: GCA_034641835.2. Taxonomy (NCBI): domain Eukaryota; kingdom Viridiplantae; phylum Streptophyta; class Pinopsida; order Pinales; family Pinaceae; genus Pinus; species Pinus albicaulis. The sequence continues at coordinate 499,795,063 of CM076576.1, read as the reverse complement.
GTGTTCCTCATCTTGTTTGGCCTCATCCCGTACATGGTATAGAATAGAACCAATAAGATTTATAATTAATACATTTGCATTTAAATATTTCTAATTCTAATCCATACTAAAAAAATTATAATTCACATGAAATACCTCTAGAACCGAGCTGAACATCCGTTTCAATTTGCACTCAACTGTCACTAGGCTCATGTCTTCCATCATTTCTTGGGACATCAACATTTACACTGTCTGCCTACTTTTTACAATCAAGTACATTACTTTATGGCAAAAAATAAAAACCAATAAATTGAATACAAATATTAATTTATAAATTCTCTTCGTTTCTTTTATGTACCTCAGCCTCAGGTGGGGGATCAAAACTAGTACATGAAGACCCTGTGCTTGTCCTACACTGAACAACGACTTGATATATGTGCTTGTAAGAAATCTTGAGGTCTTCCTTCGTGGGAGTTTCTTTGAATTTTTCTCCCTTCAATTATGCATGACAACATGAATATTTTTTCTTCTGCAATATTAAATTAAAATTATTAAGAATCTAAAAGTTTTATGCAATTTTTATTTTTATACTTACAATTTTTGTGGCCAGTTTTGAGTAACCCCTAGGGACAAGATGATGTTGGACATGTTTTTGTATTCTCATATTTGTGGCTTTATATGTATCTGGGATCCTATATTTATGTTATTGATAAGCTTAATTACATGTCACAATATTGATGAGAAAGCATCATAATTACATTAATAAAAGTTCTTCATACCTTCCTAGTATGGGTGGTGTCTTCCCTTCTTTTAGAATTTTTTTCTCCTTTGCATCTTATATGAGGTATTTCCACTCACTTTTCAAAATCACTGGAGGGCGCTCATAATTATGGCTCTTTTAAAAGTGAAACCTATACTGGTCTCACAGATATTTAAAATATAGGCTTGCCTTCATGGTAACTGCACTTTTGTTGAAGTTACCATCTCCGAACATGCCAACCAACCTATTGTTATGTTCTTCCTTCAAATTTTAATTTTGAAAATTACAACGTGTGAATGGTGGACCCAAAGAGTTGCAAGGCTTCCTCATTCGATCACATATAGAAGGTATTATTTCCTGCAAAACGATATTATCATTACTTGAAAATAGTGACACTCTATATGTAAATTTCAATTAGATCATAATTAATACGTAAAACACTTTTTAAATACCTGGAAGCTTTTATAATTTCATGGGAACATGGTCATCATCTATCAAGAATGCAACTGATAGTGTTCCTATGCTAGTAACATGAGTAGACCCAGTAAAGATTGCTTGACTAGATGTGATGGAATCATGGTCTGCATCATGTGCACATCCTTCTATGTGTTGTTCAGTGGGTGCAGATAATGGTGTGTCACCTTGTTCAGGAGTTGCATTAATGGTCAGTGTGTTTAGAGTGTCACTCAGAAGTAGAGAAAAAGTGTTGCTACCAACGTCGACCCCCATAGCCTCACCATGAGGATCAAACTCGCTAAAAAAACCGTGTAAAATAAAGAGTTATTTTATGAAGGATGAGAAAACTAAAATCATAAATAAACAAATGGGATAATTAAATGAGTTTCTTACCCCATGTTGACAGATTTAGGTCATCATAGTTCTTATTTGGTCTCTTATATCTTTTGTCTATGGCTCAATCGTAATTAAAAAACTGAGTCTCTTGTTTAATTTTATGAGAAGTCTCTTGATTTTTTCGATCAGATCAATCAACATATAAATCTCTTCTTCAGTAAGCACTTCCTTGAAAGCATGTGTGGAATGGTTTGAGGCTGGTGCCTTCCCCTTGTCACCCTGTTGATCAAATATGTGGTAGTTGGTTAGAGATTATTTAGGGATAGAAATTCTAAATTTCAATCTTGTTTTTTTCCTCATTCGAAGAGGAAGAGAAGAAAGCTCTTTTGTTTCCAAAAGAAACATCAAACTATTTTATTATAGATAGAAAAATAGTTTACATGAGTTCTGCATATTCCATCATATTCAACATTTCCTGTGCCATATACATGCTTTTAGAGTGGTGTAATCATTGACAACCCCTATGATAGTAGAGAGAGATAAACAAATAAAGAAAATGGAAGGCAAAAGTAATAGAAACATACAATCATCATATAGTGCATAAGTAGTACATGTGACAAGGATAAAAAAAATAGTAATGTTCATGAGTCTTACATCTGAGATAATTCATCCTCCAACATCCAGCATGTATCAAAAATGAACTTGATATGAAACATAAACAAAAAAGGAGGTGTAATGACAGTCACGGTAATGTATGTGTCCTCAGTCTACCTCTCCACCAGAAATCGTGTGAACGTAGTGTAGGGTACCAACCATCATCTGCAATCCATTTTTTGATAGGTTGTTAGCCTCCGAATTATGTTGGAATTTTGTTGTGTAAAGGGAGATTCAAAAATTTTGAAAGAAATATAAAATTTCTCCTTGTGGTAACTCACTATGTCTTTAAGAGAATTTATATGAGTGCTTTGTGATTGTTGGACAACGAGTTGTGCGTGAAATATCTTTGAATATGCATATCATTCTATGGGACACAAGCCTAAAATTAAATATTTATCGTTCTTGTACTCATACTCTAATTATGTATATGATGGAATTGTAAAAATAAATTTACATCCAATGCTTCCCCATGCTGAATATCAAACATATTGACATTAACATTAGGCCATAACACAAGTAGAGCATGAAATTAAAAATGAACTTGACAAGTTTTAATAATATTTGAAAATCCTTGTTAGGTCCCTATATCACTAGTATAGTCCCTTATTATTGTTAGTGTAACCCCCTTATTGTTATTATTGAACCCTTGTAACCCCCATTTTGTTATTATTGTGCCCTTAAATTAGTATTGTTAGGTCGGCTAGGATTACATTGTGGCCCAGTAGGATTACATTATGGCCCCATGGACTCCTATATATAGAAAGGAGGTTTTGTTCATTTGTATCATCCAAGAATTGTTCATTTATGTAATGTATTGGAGGTTTCCCCCTCGAAGTGGCTCATTTCTAAGGCGTTTATATCTCTTTTCTTCTCTTTTTGGAGCTGGTTACACAACATTTGGTATCAGAGGTTTGGATTCTAGGGTTTCGCTGCTCCAAACAGGTCATCGTAGCATTTGCGCTATAACTTTTTTTTTACGAAGTTTCAGAAGCTGAAATTTTTAGGGTATGAAGAAAAAATCCTGAGGAAGCTTGCATAAAATATTTAGAGCTTGGTTCGCAATATTTTCAGAGATATGATCTGTGGAAGTTAGGTTTTTTTTCAGGCTCATAAACAGGTCATTGTGGCATTTTCGCTATAAAAAATTTTCTACGAAGGTTCAGAATCTGAAATTCATATGGTGCGAAGCTGAGATCCTAAGGAAATTCTTAAAAAAATGTTAGAGCTTGGTTCGCAATATTTTTGGAGATATGATCTGTGGAAGGTAGTGCTTTTTCAGGCTCCTGAATTTCATCTCAAAGAGGTGATCGTGGGAAAAGTTCAATAACTCTCTCTCTGGGCATCAGATTGGAGTGCCGTAAAAAGTGTTCGCAAGTACACAGACTTTAGTTTCTTGGATATCAATTTCACAGACAAAGGATGAAACAGTGACACGTGGCTAGTCATACAAGTTCGCTCTACTGAGCCAGTCCATAATTAGGTCATTGTGGGAGATTGGACACAACTTTGTCCTGGAGAATCCAAATCAGGTCAGACCTGTGGCACTCAAAAGAGAATTTAGAGGGCTACTTCAATGCGTAATTTTAGATATTGAAGAGCTTCAATCACAGATATAATACAATTTCAATATCGAGCTCCTCAAAGCAAGTAAAAGGTGTGTATTTTTTTCCGAATTGCATAAGTCTTGTTTGAAGAATCAAGTTGAATTGATTGCAAGGGCCTATTGTAGAATAGATATCGATATTGGAGTCTAAAATGGCCCCTAAAAAGAATTCAACACCCATTAAGCCTTTAGAAGGCTCTACTATGACTCATGAAGACGAAGAATGGCAACATGACATATCTAAATTACAAGAGCAAGTGCAACAAATTTCGCTCTCGCAAAGAACAACAAAAAATGAAATGGAAGTTTTGAAGAAGGGCGTGGAAACTAAGATGGATGGTTTGAAGAAAGGCGTGGAAGCTAAGATTAATGGTTTGGAAGCTAAGATGGATGGCATGGAAGTGGGCATGGAAGCTAAGATAGATGACATGGAAGCTAAGATTGATGAAAAAATGAAAGACAACATGGAAAACATGAAGAAAGATCTAAAAGTAGACATTGAAAGTTTGGGAAAGTTGATACAAGAAATTTTTCCTAATGGTGAAAAGATAGTAGAGGAAACTCATGATGAGAACAAAATAAATGTTAATCATGATTTCATAACCTCTAATGTTGGCGGGAAGAACCACCATATTCCAAAAATGGATATGAGGAAGTTTGACGGAAAGGATCCTGTAACATGGATACTACAGATGGAGCAATATTTTGATCTCCATAATGTGAAAAACACACAAAAGGTACGCATTGCAACTTTACATTTAGAACAAAATACATTTGTATGGTATCGATGGCTTTGCTCCCGTAAAAAAAATTTCACTTGGTCAATTTTTACGGAGGAAATGATAGCACATTATGAGGATACGAAGAGCAACACCTTCTTTAGCCAATTGATAAATCTCAAACAAAAGGGTTTAGTGGGGCAACACATTGAGGACTTCCAAAAATTGAATATAAGGGTAACTGATATTCCAGAGGACCACAAGATCGATCTCTTCATAGGCACTTTAAAGGATAACATCCAGCATGAAGTTCGTGTTTTGGAACCAGATTCATTGGAGAAGGCATTCAGGTTGGCAAGAAAAGTTGAATGTAAAATAATGGCGACAAGAAAGCCTACCACTCAATTCTATAAAGAAGGAAGTGTTGCTACGTCTAGATTTCCACAACCTACAAGGTTGACACCACAACAATTGGAAGCAAAAAGAGCAAAAGGGCTTTGCTACAGTTGTGATAGCAAATACACTAAAGGTCATAAGTGTGCTGAGAAGAAATTATTTTACATAGATTGTGAAGAGGAAGAAGAAAATGAACAAGAAGAGGATATACACCGGGAACCAACCCCAGAAGAGGAAGAAATGAATCCAACCATATCGTGTAATGCACTGGCAGGAATTACCACTCCTCAAACTCTCAAGATAAAAGGACAAATCAAGAAGAGAAAGGTAATAGTGTTGATTGATTCAGGTAGCACCCATAATTTTATTCATTGTAAGGTAGCCGAGGAATTAAATTGTTTCCTATACCCAGCACCAGAATGTCAAGTGATGGTTGCAAATGGAGGAACTATAAATTGCTCTAGAAAATGCCATAATATCAAGCTAACCATGGGGGAATATGTATTGAATAGTCCAATGCTTTACATTCCTATGGGAGGTGCTGATGTTGTACTAGGAGTACAATGGTTATAATCTTTGGGGACGGTAGCTTTTAATTTTCAAGAAATTTTCTTGAAATTTTTTTCAGAAGGAAAGGAAGTCGAATTACGGGGTATTGAAGGGAAGCCGGGAAGGATAATAAGCTCTAATGTCATGAAAAAGCTTCTAAATAAAGAACAACGAGGCGTAATTGCACAATTATGCTCACTAGAAGTTTCAACATCAAAATCATCTATTTCTGCAGATCTCCAACAAGTCTTGGACAATCATTCCAAGGTGTTTGAAACTCCCAAAGGACTCCAACCTATTCGTGATCATGATCATGCTATTCATTTGATTCCAGGAAGTGTTCCTCCAAACATCAGGCCTTATAGATATCCTTACTTCTAAAAGAGCGAAATTGAACGTATGATTGCAGAAATGTTAGAGGCGGGTATAATTCAACCTAGTCAAAGTTCTTTCTCTGCTCCTGTAGTATTGGTACACAAGAAGGATGGATCATGGCGCATGTGTCCGGATTATAGGGAGCTCAATAAGCTCACCATTAAAGATAAATTTCCCATTCTGTGATTGATGAATTATTGGATGAATTACATGGAGCAATTTATTTTACCAAGTTGGATCTTCGTTCAGGATATCATCAAATTAGAATGAAGACTGAAGATATTCCAAAAACAGCATTTCGAACTCATGAGGGTCATTGTGAATTTTTGGTCATGCCTTTTGGCCTTACCAATGCACCTTCTACATTTCAAGGGTTGATGAATTCCATTTTCAAACCCTTCCTTAGAAAATTTGTGCTAGTATTTCTTGATGATATACTAATCTACAGCGGGTCTTGGAAGGATCATGTTGAACATGTTGACAGGGTGCTCAAACTATTGCAGGAGAAACAATTATATGCAAAAAAATCCAAATGTTTCTTTGGAGTACAAGAGGTGGAATATCTGGGTCATATTGTATCTCATGAGGGTGTTAAAGTAGACCATAACAAAATTAAAGCCATTAAGGAATGGAAAGTCCCCACAACCATAAAGAAGTTGCGAGGATTTCTCGGGTTAACAGGGTATTATCGCAAATTTGTTAAGAATTATGGGAGAATAGCAGCACCTCTAACAACATTATTGAAGAAAGATGCATTTTCATGGACTCCTGAAGCAACTAAGGCCTTTGAACGTCTTAAAGAGGCAATGTGCCTAGCACCGGTCTTAGCTACACCAGACTTCACAAAAAACCTTTATTGTGGAATGTGATGCCTCAGGAAATGGAATTGGTGCAGTTTTAATGCAGGAAGGAAGACCCATTGCTTTTGAAAGTCGTCCAATCAAAGGAAAGTATTTACAGAAACCTATTTATGAGAAGGAAATGTTAGCAATACTACATGCACTAAGGAAATGGCGAACTTACCTAATGGGAAGACACTTCAAGGTAAAAACTGATCATGATAGTCTTAAACACTTTTTGGAACAAAGACTATCTTCAGAAGAGCAACAAAAATGGGTCACAAAGATGTTGTGTTATGACTTTGAAATAATCTACAAAAAAGGAAAGCTTAATGTTGTTGCAGATGCACTCTCAAGAAAGAATGAAGAGGTGGAAGCATTGCTTTGTGCCATTTCTATTATCCAACCAGATTGGATAACCGAAGCAAGAGATGAATGGAAGAAGGACAAAGATGTGTGGACACTCATTCAAAAGTTGCAGCGAGATCCTAGTACATCTGATACATTTAGTTGGAAAAATGATTCCTTATGGTACAAAGATCGCTTATATCTTTGTAAGAATTCCCAACTAAAACAAAAGATTCTTCTGGAATTGCACACTTCTCCTTTAGGAGGACACTCAGGATTTTTAAAAACTTACCGCAGGGTGAAGAAAGAATTTTTTTGGGATGGCCTTAAATCTGATATTCGAAAGTTTGTGGCGGAATGTTTGGTTTGCCAACAGAATAAAGTGGAAACAATTAAGACCCCAGGACTTCTACAACCTTTATCCATTCCAGGTCAACGTTGGGAGGAGATTTCGATGGATTTTATCACAGGTTTACCTAAGTCTGAAGGAAAGAGTGTCATCATGGTGGTAGTTGATATACTTACCAAGTATGCACACTTTTGTGCATTGTCTCATCCATTTAAAGCAAGTACAGTTGCTACTACATTTATGGACAGAATTCAAAAGCTACATGGAAGCCCAAGGGTTATTGTGAGTGACAGAGATCCCATTTTTACTGGAAATTTTTGGACGGAGTTGTTTTCTTGTTTGGGTACTCAATTAGCTCATAGCTCATCTTATCATCCTCAATCTGATGGTCAAACTGAGATAGTAAATAAATGTTTGGAAGGATATCTTCGTTGTTGTGTATCTGATAAACAAACACAATGGGTCAAGTGGTTACCTCTCGCTGAATGGTGGTATAACACTTCCTTCCATACTGCAGCAAAAATGACCCCATTTATGGCACTTAATGGATATCATCCACCATCGATCACATCATCTTTAAGGGAAAATTCGAAGGTTCAAGCAGTGGAAGATCACATCGAGCATCAGCAAGAAGTTCTCCAACTCTTAAAGGATAACCTGAATTTGGCACAAAATCGAATGAAACAACAGGCAGATCAACATCGCAGCGAGAGAAGTTTTGATGTAGGAGATTGGGTATTTTTATGGCTGCAACCATACAAACAAATGTCCCTCAAGCAAGCTAAGAAGGATAATAAATTATCACCAAAGTACTATGGTCCTTACAAGGTGTTGCAAAAGATTGGTTCTATGGCATACAAATTGGAACTTCCTGCTTCTTCGCGAGTACATCCAGTTTTCCATGTTTCATGCTTAAAGAAGGTTATAGGTGAAAATCTTCCAGTTCAAACAATATTGCCAGAACTTGATGAGGAAGGAAAAATAATATTGGAACTTGAAGTGGTCATGGAAACAAGAACTCGACAGCTACGGAATCGATCAATTTCAGAGTATCTCATCAAGTGGAAGAACTTACCCACTGAAGATTCTACATGGGAGGATGAGAATTTTATACAGAAGCACCCGGAGCTACTCAAGCGTTGAGGACAACACTTTTTTGAGGGAGAGGGGCATGTTAGGTACCTATATCACTAGTATAGTTCCTTATTATTGTTAGTGTAACCCCCTTATTGTTATTATTGAACCCTTGTAACCCCCATTTTGTTATTATTGTGCCCTTAATTTAGTATTGTTAGGTCGGCTAGGATTACATTGTGGCCCACTAGGATTACATTATGGCCCCATGGACTCCTATATATAGAAAGGAGGTTTTTGTTCATTTGTATCATCCAAGAATTGTTCATTTATGTAATGTATTGGAGGTTGCCCCCTCGAAGTGGCTCATTTCTAAGGCGTTTATATCTCTTTTCTTCTCTTTTTGGAGCTGGTTACACAACAATCCTCCTCCAAGTAAGTCTATTACTTGACCTTGAGTAAACTCTAATACAGGGTGATCCACCTTTTTCATATGATTGAGTCATTAGTAAATGGTGGCTTCCATGAGAAATTTGAAAATCAATTATGTGCATTGTATCCTTGTCATTAAATTATTTTGTAATGGCAACATTTTAGCTCTATACCCAGATTTAATAGAAGGGAAAACTTCATATATATTTTGATGTCATATAGGATCTCAGCACTAGTAGGCTCCTCTCTTTTTAAGGTTTTGTAAATATATCCTTCGTAAAAATTGTGATCATGCTATAAAAATATGCTACCTTATATACATTTAACTTGAGCACACTTGATATAAACAACTTTTGAGGTGGATTGATGTAACCATTACATTCTCAAGTGAAAAATAATGAAACCAACATGCATAACATTGGTTTGGAGCTACATGTTAAACATATTACCAATATCACTTTTTATCAATGAGAGTAGAATCACAAAGTTTTTCAAGATAATTTTTCATAAGTTTTTCAAAATCCTGCTCCCTTTGAACTGGAGAAACCTACCTCCTTTGAATCTAGAAACTTGACCTCATATGTGTTATGTCTAATAGCTAAAGCTCTATTGAATTCATTTGAGTATCCTATCTGTTTCAGCTTGGTCCATTCCCACCAAGTGGGTCTGTTAAGGCGTTCCTCCTGCCTCTTAAAAAATGTTTCATAACTAGCTCTATGTCCCTCTCGAACTAGAGGTCGGCCCCATAATCGGTACAATTGTCCCTCTCTGATCCCCAATATGATGGATTCCTCATCATAAAAAACTCCCTCTAGCCAAAACTATACTGACTCTCCTCTGAACTCAACTTTATAGCATTCATCCTCTAAGGCTAAAACAGAGAGCACATTCACTTTCAGACAAGGAACATATAAAACATGATGAAATGATGCAATACATCTTGATTTTAACTCAAATACAATTGACCTCTCTCTTGTACCAACTATTGCTTCAGTGTGGATCCCACACCTCACAAAGCATCCAGTAGCTACTGAGCCAGGTGGTTGAAATATATTACACTCCCTTGTCATATGGCATGTGGCACCACTATCTAGATACCAACCATCTCTGGAAATCTCCTCTGAATCTAGGAGGGATACATAGTCTTTCTTTAACAATGTGGATAATTTCTTGGTGAGTTATGCCTCGTCCTCCACTGTAGCCTCTTTTAGAACCAATATTTTTCTCTCATGCTTGGCATAAAATACTGAAATAGTGCAATGTGAAATACATTTTCCTTTGATATGATCACTATTATATCCATATTGGATGGTGATTCTCACTATGTGCCCTAGTTTCCTCCTAAATGCGTTGCTCCAAAATATGGAGAAATCCTAAAAGAATATTCTAATGAATGAGGCTCTCAAAGAGATTTTGGAAAAATAGTTGTAAACTAAAATTTGAAATTATATCTATTCAAAATAAAATATATACTAAACTATTACCACTCTTCCGTATCCTAGGATTATTATTATTATTATGCATGAATTCTGAAAGATTAGCGGTAAGCCTATTATTTATATCTTGAGAATGACAAAATATATAAATTAGAATGAAAATTATGTAAAATTCAATATATGGTTAGATTCGACTACTTTCACAACATTCATATATGTAGCATTCACTTAATCATTCTAATAATCATATGAAATAACTAGTTAACAATAACTAATCAATTATATAATATATCGATTTTATCAAGCAAAATGATTGATATTTCGATTTCACTAAAATATAACAATAAAACTTATAGAAAAATACCATATTCAGTTCATATAAAACAAATTGAAAATATGAATTGGTTCAAGGTATTATTCCAAAATAAACTTTACAGTTTTTCAAGGTGTCTACTTCTTCCAAAAAATTAGAACCCGCAATACAATCTATGACGATTCTTTAAATAAGCCTCTTAAATTCAAGTGTCTATCCTAGTTTCGTTACAAAAAAATACAAAATAGAAAATTAAAAGATAATTTTTTTTCTCTGATCTCCAACAAATTTGATGAATTATTTTTTACAATGGTTGAACAAGAAGCTTCTGGGAAGGATTTCCATTACCCATTTATGCTCAATATGTGACAAATATACTATGATTGGTATAAGAGCATACTAATTTGGCCTGTGTATAAACCGTCTTATAAGAATAGTGATTGTTATTCTATTATGGATATCGTCTCTTTGACCACAACGAAGTTGCTATGTGGTTTGACAAAGAAATTGGAAATTACTTCTAAGTTAGATATTTCTAATTTTCCAATATCATTTTCTATATCGCTCCTCTGACTTAACACATCATTGATGAAAACATCTGCTTTGTTGGAATACTCTCGGAATGGTACATTATACATGTCAACTTATCTTATAATTTGGAGCAATGAATCAATTAATTGAGAACAATATTACTCAATTTCCTTGATCATATATTTAGATCCTTGTAAATCCCTCTTACATTTTTAGTAGGGAAGTTTTTCTTCTTATTATCTTGGAATTTGATGCTTTGGGGATTCATGGTGGAGATGTTTTAGTTGTGGCCACTAAGAGATTAACTGTAATAGAAATTCTTTCACACTTTTCCTTTCAAAAAATTTATCTATTACCTTGTTGTGGCTAGTTTTAAATTTCTTGTATGTTGTACATAGGAGATTATGTACTTTGAAAATTATAAAAAAATATATATGCACAAAATTAAATTTTCAAAAAAAAAGTGGCACTAAGCAGTATTTGAAGTTATGTGTCAGATAACATGGCCACCTTTTGGTGTGTTGGGTTAAAGGACAAAGGCTTCATTTCCTGGATGTCGCCATTTCAAAAGTTTTCCCATGATGGAGTGTGAGTGAAGTCACAAAGTACTTGAAAGTTAACCATTGGGGTGCCTCTGCTGGAACCATTCACCCTTGTCGATTGACTAGAATGTGCGGCCCCGATATTCTACTGGGGCACTGCCCTGTGATCGAGTCCGTACTGCGGAGTCCCTCCGCAGTGATGAAATCCTGACGATAATTGGCGTACCCCGCGACGACAATGAGCAAGCCAGGTCACCCTCCACGTCACCCTCCACATCATCCCCCACATCACCCCCAAGTTTATGTCAATCACTCCATCATTTAATTCGTCTCCAGATTTTTTTTTCCCACCCATTCATTTTCCTTCACTATAAAAGGAGGTTTTTCCTCATTTGCATCCAAATCTGTCTCCCAAACCGTAAAAGTCTCCAAATTCTTATACCAGTGTCCTAATCATCAACCATTTTGACACAGCCAGGTAACCCATGTAACTATTATCGTACAATTGTTTTAAATTATGAAGAAATTTTTGATTTCTGGGTCTTCCATTCATATCCCAATAATGGACAAAGAAGTAGACATTGTGGATATTATCTGCACAGTAGACCACCCTATCTTTTATCATCATGTTTTTCTAAACCAGGAAAAGGCCTCGATTTACTCTTCTTTGATTAAGTCTGGAGTTCTATCAGTTCTTGTTCTCGAGATCTACATGTTTCCTAAGTTTATTCATTGGTTTGTTTCCTCCATGTACCCTCATAAATGCTTTGTCCTGAACCAGTTGGGGGAAATTTTTTTCTAGGTGTCAGCTCAATTGATAAGGAAATTTTTTTGTTATCCCTCTACAGAGTCTTATGTGACTTTCAGTGATGAATCCCTCTCTTCATATTTTCCAGAATTGTCGGGGCCTAAATTTACCCAAATTTTATTTTATCTCCTGCCTGAAGTAGAAAACTTCTCCTTGGAGTCAGACAATTTCTTTTGAATATCTTTGTTGAAGATGTACGACTAGTTCATCAAATTTTGGCCAAAGTCCTACGGAGGGAATATGTCATGGTGGTAGATAATTCAATTCAAGGAATGTTTTCTTTGATGCTGAAGCCTCGGTAATTTTGGATATTCCCACTTGTGTTAGTGTGTTTGGTGCATGTATGCACGAAATCACACCAACTTAAGGGGTGTGGTTTTCCCTCTTAAGTTATTGGTCACATGCAGAAAATATATGGAGTCAAGCAAGTTAGTGGAACATGCTCAAACATAGACATACTATATAGAGAAATAGCATGCATATTCAAACATAAAACTAAACTAAAACTAAAACAAATAAAACAAAAGCTCTAAATAGAGTCAAACAACTTCAATAATCCAAACAGTGGCTCTTACATCCCCTCTTATTGAGTGTTAGAAGGAATGAGGATGAAACTTTAACCCACATACCAAGGGGCCATTAGAACTAGGGGTTATAAGTCCTGATGCAAGGATGTCTTTATTTCCAAGCTGCCTTGGCACAAAGTCTCCCTCTCTCTACTATGGTGGACTAGGGTTGTTGGATGACCAACGACTGAGTCCCCTTTATCTTTGCTATGGATCACACATGGCTGGTATTTCTTAGGGAAATTCTTGCCAGCATAACAATGTGATCTCATGTTTTTCATCTCTTGGTGGCCTTTTATAGTAGAATTCAAATCCTCCTTCCCTCTCTTGGTACCTTGTGGATAGTGGCCCAATAGAGGAGGGTGATTCCATTGTGTGCCACATTTATTTGATTATGTGCTCCCTTGATGCCTTAAGGAGGCTTGGACAATTGTCCTTAGATGGCTTCAAGTGTGGAATCAATGTCCTAGAGTGTGCCTTATGGTCCTGGAAAGTGACTTCCGCCATTCCCAAGATTGCACGCTTTTTTGAGAAAAACGCACGCAAAGGTGCATTTATCAAATATTTTTGCAGGAAACGACACTTTTGACTAGTTCTTCTTGTACACAATTTGATTTTTCCTCAGACCTTAGAGATTTTTAAATACTTTTAGATTCTCTAATGTCTCTCAGCCCTGTAAATCCTTCTTCCTGACATTGATTAATGTCACTTTTTCTTGTACGATTTTCTAGTGATAACAGTTGCCCCCTAATGTGTGATGTCTAGGAAGAACTATATAGCCGAAATACATTATAGTTTATTTTCTGTATACCATGTGTAGAGAGAGAGAGAGACCTGCGTGTAGCTCGTAATTGGAGACACCTTGCACCAGGTCGAAGAGCGACCATGTCCTGCGGGACCCTTGCAAGTAATTGTATAATACAATATATACAAATTTTCTAAGAGGCGGGCATGTCCCATGATCGTGATGCTTTGGCTAGTTAAACAAATCTATTTGACAAATACAGATTCTGTCTGTGTCACTAATATGGTATTGATCTGTGGGTTGATGACGATGACCGCTGACGACCTCAGGGGCGTTTCTTCTTTAATAATATGTGGAAATTCGTAACCATATGTGTAGACTTGTTATGACATATAAATGCACATTGTACGCATAGGCGCTGGTTGGTACCTTCCCGTGTAAGCATTACTGAAAGAGACGCTTATAAAGGCACGAGTCTTTGACTATTTTGATAAAAGTGCAATGGTTGTAAGGTACGATACCATCCTGACATGAAAGCTTGTGTTGTAGTCGAATGTCATGAGGATAGATGACATCTGTGGGCAATGATGTCTCCCACAGTGCCACCCGAGGATGTCCCTTTTATGGAGAGGGGTGATCTAAGGTACCGCTTCCTTTTTGGAAAAGAGGCGTTGATGTCAACAAAAGGGAAGCCTCAACCGAATAAGGGGGTCACTGATATGGAGGATCAGGATCCTAGATGTGATGGGTTTAACATAGGCATGATGGTGAGTGGTTACTGAAAAATAATGATGGGGATTCAGTGGCCTAAGGTCAGAGTATAAAAATCAGCTTGGCAACAGTCATAACTATTTATGATGGGGAATGCCCTAGAGTCAGTAGGAATTCCAAGGTGGGTATAAACTGTTTATGAGTGTCATGGTGGCTTTTGGGTATGGGTGTGATACTTCGACCAAGGGTGAGGCGCGACTGCTTCCATGGGAGAAAAAATGAATGGGTGGTGAGGGACATAGTGCACCGTTTGTGGTCTTTGTACACTTACCAAAAGAATAAAATAATGGGGTTTGGTTTTTACAAAACACAGAGACGGGTGCCCCAAAACATGAGTGTTCACTCACTGATGATGTGAGCAAGTTGTTTTACTGAGGTTGGGGGTCCCATTGGTTGGTATCATGTGTGAGATTAATGAAGCAGATGAAAACGTATCACATATTGGGTTATGCTGATGGAGGTATGGTGGGCCAAATGCGAGGCGCGGTAATGCACTTTTCGATTTTCTCGTACAACCTGGTCATCTGGGAAAGGGGTTTTATTTCATATGGTAAAACTTGAACTTATGGATGATGACTAAATGGGCATGAGGTACTTCCTGGACTAAAGTGGTATGGCCATGGCATCACTATTTTTGTGATATATGGTCTACTTTAGGTGACGAGCGCCATGGAGGGGAGGCTCTACTGACCAACGAGGATGCTTATCATGTGCAAGGTGAGGTGATGATAAACATGGTCGGATGTGTGGAACCTATGGATTATTTCTAATGGAGAAATGATGCCAAGGATATGTAGAGTTTTTCTGGGACTCTATCATGTTGGGGGTAGAATGATACCTGCTCTAGAACTTTCAATGGATGGAGTTGTGGTTGGTTTTCATACTACCTGCAAAAATAACTACCCCAAGTGAAAGCATCTTCTTTATCCAAATCTTATTGAAATACATGTGCTTTAAAAGTAAGATGAGAGAGGGCATACCTGCCGGTGCTCAAAATTTATTTTTTCGGGCGTGTCGATGTGTGGCACCATCCTTGGGAGTTATGGAGTGTTGAACATAGTGTTGCTTTTGGTCCGGTGATTGGGCATTTTGAGCTCTCGTTATGGTCCTCCAAAATTTCTGAAAAGGGCAACATATAGGCGAATATGGCTCAATTCAATTCATTTGTGCCTGTTGAGTATTGAGAGGTCATAGGCTTCTGCAGAGAATTTCTTGCCATTGCAATCAGCCTGAACACCCACGATTAGTGATTTTATGGCCAGGTAAACTCCATGACATCCTGCATTTTAATTTTTTCCAGTCTGAGGTGCCAAGGTCTGTACAATACTAGTTTGTACAGATTCTAAGCCAGTTTTACATTGGATTGCGCGGGCAACTAGGGTAAGGGCGCGCCTTTTGCGCGAGAAACTAAGGATTTACAGACAGAAGGCACGTTTGTCCAAATTTTACATAAATATTAGATTTCTTAAAATTATTCACCTCAGAAACATGGCTGCTTTCAAAGCCAACGACTTGATGATAGAGAGTACCATCTCATACAACTGGAGCTGATCATGTGTTGCTAGGGAATCTCGTGGCGACTTGATGTGTTTCTAGGTGGCCAACACATCAGTGGAGTCCATGGGATCTGCTGCCATGTGAGAAGGAATGATGAAGAAATTAGGGAATGAGTATGGAATGGGATGAAGCAAAGTTTTGTAGAAGCTGCTAATGGATTTATACATGAAACTTGAGTAGTTGCTCTGCTGATCCAGAAGCTGCTAATGGATTTATACATGAAACTTGAGTAGTTTCTCGACTCATCCATTTTTGTAGAAAATAGATAAAACTTTAGTGGCTAGTAGCTTCTTTACGTCAATCCTATGAAGGGATGGTGATGGTAGTATCAAATCCATAGGATATGTCACCATCTTCATCCACAATAATATTAAATAATATTTAACACAACCAATTTATTATTTTTTATCAAAATAAATGGTACTATTTTTTCAACATATTCAACACGACCAATTTATTATTTTCTATCACAATAAATGGTACTATTTTTTCAACCAACTTTCCTCAATTATCATTAGAAAACTGGAAATTATTACATTGATTATGTCAAATAATATTTTTATAATTAAAATATATATTATCTCACACATTTTATATGAATCATTTTTAAATCATAAAATATAATATTGAAGTAAAATATTAAAAATAATATTTGCTAAAGTATTAATCAACAAGGTTATTAAAATTATTAATCAACAAAGCAGCATAGTTAATCATTAAATATCAAATAAGGAGTATAGTTAATATTTTGTACATAGTCCATTCATTATACATATTTCAATTAATAATTGAAATAAAAATTAATCCATATCATGTAGGTCTTCAAAGAAAGGGTAAATTTTATTTTCTAGATCGTGGTCCTAAGTTGAAATCTCATCGTTTAAGAATCCTAGGAAAGGAGGTGTTTGATGAGTATAGGCACTTCCTCTCTAAGAACCATAGGTACTGAGGAACCAAAAAACATCTTTTCAATGGGAAAGAAGAGACTAGCTCACTAGTACATATGGTTAATTTTTTGACACTTTAGTTCTGATAGTTTTGACATATTTTAAGAAAGTTCCCCAAATTTTCTCTATTTTTTTAATCGTGCCACGCGGTGTCACTCTTGAGACGCCGATGGCGACGTTGTCACTCTTGCGACACTATGAAAAAATGTCGTTATTGCGACACACACAAGCATGGTGTCGCAATAGCGATAGTAATAGAAGATAACGTTGCTATAGCAATGCCCAAGTTGTTTGCATCGGTATACCAACAGATATGAAAAGATTGGCCACTTTCCTTTTGAAAAAGTCAAATTTGACATGGTCAACTAGTGTTGCAATAGCAATGGTTTATTTTAAATATATAGGGCTCATTGTAAAGATGCTTTCCGACAACCCTATAGCCCTTAATCCCCTAATTCCCAAACCCTAACCCATTTAACCCCCTATACCCCTAAAGGCCTAGCCCATTTAACCCCCTAAACCCTAAACCTCTAAACCCTTAACCCCTAACCCCTTAAACATTAATACCTAACCCCTAACCCATTTAACCCCTAAACCTCTAAACCCATAAACCCTAAACCTCTAAACCCTTAACCCCTAACACCTAAACCCTTAACCCCTAACCCATTTAACCCCCTAAACACCTAAACCCCTAATCCATTTAACCACTAAACCCTAAATCTTTACACCCTTAACCCCTAACCCCTTAAACCCTAATTCCCGACCCCTAACCTATTTAACCCCATAAACCCCTAAAACCATAACCCATTTAACCCCCTAGACCCTGAGCCCATTAACCCCTAACCCCTACACCATTAAATATATGTAATGGTCAATTTTTCGATACTTTAGTTCTGACAATTTTGACGTATTGTCGAAAAGTTCTACAATTTTTCTTAATTTTTTTAATCTCACCACGTGGTGTCACTCTTCCGACCGTGATGGAGACGTTGTCACTCATTTTCGAGCAATTAATATTACCATCATCCACTTGGAATCTTAATATGATGAAAACTATTTATGTTTTATTGTACCTCACTATGGCCTTGTTCATGTTTTGGAATCATTGTACTCATTAATTACTAAAATATGGTTGAATTAATTGACCATATTATTTTTGGCATACATTTTACTAAATTATGGGTGATTGGAATAAGATTGATTTCAGTTCATTTCCACTTGAGTGATAGTTATTTTCTATAGATAAATATTAAGCACCATGGTTTCCATTTCATTCAAACATGTTCACATGTGGTTTGAATTTTTGTAGGGATTTCCCTATAAGAACTTGTTGGGGTCAAAGAATTGGTTGAGTCTAACATTGAACATAAAGTAATGCTTTTTTTGGTTGGCTTGTTGGTGATTTGAATTTTCTGGATTTAAATATGTTGTACAAATTGAAATAAATAATGTTCCATTAAAATTTAAACTATTATTTTTAGGTTATTTTATCTACTTCTAATTCTTGTTTAAATTAAAAGTTGTATAACTTTAACATCTGAACCCAATGTGTGTTGAAAATCCAACAAGTTATACATGCAATGTGAATTCATTAATATTATTTTTTCCAAGGAAAATCTCACGGGGAAATCCATTAAGGGATGCTTCCCCACATTTGTGAATGATATCCCTTGTAAACATGTTGAATAGACTTGTTTTTTTAACCTAGGGGGATTTGGTTTTCAGCTTAAAAAGAAAATGAGCAACTGTTGTAATGGCCCATTTTGGGAATTTGAGAATTTTCAAGGGAGTGGAGGCATAGTGCTTTCTCTTTCTTTGTCTTTGTAGAATCATTTGATTTCTTGTGGTTTGGATTTAATAGGCATGCATGTTTGGGTAAATCTCTTGACTTAGGACCATGTGATATATTTTTTGTTTTTTATTCCCCCATCCTTAGCTTTGAGCAAGAATAATTGTGGAATTGGATGACCTCTTCTTTGTTGACAACTTAATGCATCATTAAGGGGGAAATTACCATGTTTGAGTGTGAAGGAGACAAGTGTGGAGGTGGGGTTTTGTATATGGACTTTATATATTATACATATGTAGTAGTGGTATCCCTTTGTCTATATTTTCTCTTCTTTCATTGAAAAATAGTGTGGGTGTTGCCCAAGATGCTTTTTGCATGATAATCCTTTGCAAGGTCACTATTGGGGACAATGAAATGTTGGTTCAAGATATTATGAGAGATGATTTATGTGATTCCTTTAATTCTATGAAAATGGAAAGTCCTCAATATTGGATGGTTTGCCTTATGAAGTCTCTAAGTTCATGTGGGACTTTTTTGGGGATCATATTTTTTGTTTAGATGTAGATTTTTTTTTCCAAGCTCCTCTTTCAGTCTCTCAAGTCTCAATTATGGCTTGATGAACCATATTCCTCATAATGCAATGAGATACGGTATAGGTGATTGGAATTTTATTACTTTGATTACAATTTCTTAGAAACTTGTGGCAAAGGCTTTGGCTTTGAGGATCTGGTCAGTTCCCAAGTATGAGTGCGACTGAAGTGAACTAGGTTTTTCCAGGGGTCCGGTCAGCCTAGGAGGCAATGGAGTGGGCTAGAGAGATAGGGAAACAATGCCTTAAGGTGAATATTGAATTGGAAAATACTATGATAGAGTTGCTTGTTCTTTCATATTTAAGATATGTTGATGTGCTTAGGTTATGATTCACAGTGTGTGGGTATAATGAGTGATATTTTCACCAATCCCTTGGCCTTTATTTTTGTCACAAAGCCTTATCCCTACGGATAATGTTACATTAGTTTATTCAATAGGGTCATCCTTTGGTGCCTTATCTATATTTATGCATTGTTGATGCCTTGGGTTAATAGTTGGAGGAAACATTCATTGTAAGGAAGATCAACATTATTATGATTTTAGATGGCTGATAGAGGTTAATAACTATTTTGAAGATGACTCTTACTTTCTTAGGTACCTTTTGTGGTATCTTTAGTGCCATTTTAAAACCTCATAATATTGATTTTTGTCTTTTTGGGTTGGATTTTTATCTAGAGTGGACTCCTACTACCTAGTTTATATTTGTCATGGAGTGATTGTCAATTTGGATATTATTTTTGGGACTAGGTTATCACCTATGGACTCATGAGATGCATAAAACTTATCTATTTTCTTGTGTTTATTGAAACTATGTTTTTTATTCATGTTGGTTGCTTATATGTGAAATCTCAAAGACTCGATTTGTCCCCAACTTAGGAATTGAGCATAAATAAAATTTGTTGTTACTAGGTTTTCGGGTTTTAAAATGGAAACTTGTGAATATTCTTGTCTAGTTTCCTTACATTTCAAATTGAATAGGTTGTTTAATTCAAAATTTCATTTATTCATATAGTGATTTGTTAACCAAACAAGCCAACCCAAGCAAGACAACAACTACCTGCCCAAACCCTAATGAAATGAGAGGGAATGAGGAATAATGCTATATGAGGTGAAACAAACCTTATCTTGGAACTAGATCACTCATATGCATCAAGGTTTGTTTCGAGATAAGATGAGAAGGTGAATATGATAAGAACCCTCAAGAGTAAGAATTAATTCACGATAGGGTTGGACCTTCAATAACCAACACCTAGGGTTTCAAGGATTTCGGGGAAAAATATAATTCTTTCAAACCCTAATGTACATGTTGAGGCATAGGACCAGTCAAGGGCCTAGGGAGGCATGCTATGCAATAAATCTCACCATGATGTCGTGTGATGTCGATGAGACTGTTCCCTTGAAAGCATAGGTTAAAAACTGAAAGTGGGGTCACTTTCTTGCCAACTTAGGGTTTCTCCCAAACCCTAGTATAGTCAAAATAAGGGGAGACGAAACTAAAATCCTGGTTGTCCACATGCAGTGCTTATGCTGGTTGCGATACATACAAGGCAAAGATAATTTTTGAAGTCATGGGAGTCTCTTGGCACGTCACCGAAGTGACAAACCTTCGAAACCATAATGTAGTTATAAGGTCAACATTTGAGGCAACACATGATGTGTGGGGTAAACATGTAAAGCAAGAATGGGGACAACATCAGACTTCAACAAAAAAGGGGAGAGGAGAGTAACCAGTTAGGAGCCTGAACGAAACCCTAATGGGTTGAGCAAGAAAAATGAGGGGAACCCAAAATTTGAATATGCCAAAAAATTTGGGTGATGTTATAGCAACTACAACACTCTCATAAAGCTAAATCTGGGCAATTGGCCACATTGTGATAGGTGGAAAATTGGTAAAAAAAAATAATAATTGTCAAGCCTTAGGAGAGGCCATGTTATGATACCATTTTATGTCTATATTAAAACAAGAAGAAACCACATAATTTTAATCTTGAGTCTTTTAATTTATAGATGACCACATAAATAATTAAAACTTCAAAAAGGTTATACTCTTAACACACATAAATATCACTGCATAAAACTATTGATTGTGTTTGTGAGTTTTACATATTAAATAATGTATAAACACCTTAATATATTACTTATTTATATTCAATTTTTATTTTAATACTATATATAATGTTTTTTTAAATATTATTATTTACATTTAGTTTTTTATTTTATTTTATTTTTATTTTAATTCCAATTCCCACCTCAAAAAAATTTCACACTTCACCCCAGCCTCCCTATTCTAGCATGCAAAAAATACACCCTTCAGGATCCGGAACAAGTGGAACCGTGTGGTGGCCATTCTGCGAGATTTCGAGGAGGGATTCTCTACTCCTTTGCATCATTTGAGATAACTAGTTAATGCCATAGCTGTGGAGATGCACGTCGGATTGGCCTCTGGGGGGAAGTAATATGTTTCTCACCTTTGACAATAACCTGCCATCAGGTATTTATAAAATGAACTAGGAGAAATGACTAAGTTGAATCTTTTTCTATTTTCTGATTGTGTTTAGCTTGTCAAACCTGAGAAAAACTGAGAAAATTTGGAAATATTAGCACAGCACCAACTTCAGCTCCAGTTTTGAGGGGGTTCCAGGTGTCCAAATTGAGCTCAGGATAGCTCATTGGAAATATTTTCCTGTCTAGTTTCCATATCTATTCTTGGTACCTAAAATGGTGTTGATTTGGTCCTCGAAAAACGTATTCTCCCAAGGCTGGTAAAAAGCCCAGTGCCAGCCTCCAAAACAGGGAAGAAATGTGATTTTTTGAGTGTTTTTTTACTTTCATACTGCTCCATTAACCAAAAACATTTTGTAAAATTGTTTTCCTTACTATAATTGGCCTTCTAAATCCAATTTTTCTTTCATTTTTTTCATTATAGGTCCCTAGAAAAAGTGAAGCGCCTTAGGCGTTGTGCTTTTGACAGGGGGACTGTGTAAAATTGCCAAAAGTGAAAAAAATTCCAAAATTTTCCAAAATTGCTCAAATTTCCTCAAAATTTCTTCTCTGGTAGGCTGATGACATGTGGTAGGAAATTATTGATGCCTCAATAAGAATATCAAGCTCGCCCCCTTCATTTTTCTTGGTTAGGGTTTCAAGTCTTGATTTGGTCTTTTGTAGCTTTGACCTTGCAATTTGATTTCTCTTGAACTAGTGTTTTTCCCTCTTCCTCAGTATGTCATTGTCCTTATTTTCATTCTTCAGGAGATTCTCAAGATGTTGGTTGGCCCTGTCAAGAAAATGCTCCTGGTTCTCATTGACCATGATGGAAAACTGTTCATTCAAGGTTATCTCATTAGCAAGTTCAGCCTCCTTTTGCCTCTCTAGTTCTAGAGCTCTTTTCAGCCCTCTAGTCCTAGATCTTCTTCTTGGAACTTTTTTTTTTCCTCATTTATTTCACCATACCTCTCATAAGCCTCATCAAGAAAAGCCTTTGGATTTTCTTCTTCTCTTTTTTCCTTGAGAAATTGAATCTCCATGATTGCCTGCATGTTTTTGAGTTGTTGATTTTCTTGCTCATAGTATGAAATCAAAAACTTAGATCTCTCTAAGTTGGTCTAAAGCTCCTTGATTTGGGCATCCTTCTCCTTGATAATCAAACTGGAGGCCTTACAACCATGCTGCTCATCCAAGTCAACAAGGTCAAAATTTGTCTCTGTCTCATGAAGGTCTTCCTCCTCATGAATGGTTTCCTCATGTACATCTTCCGCTGCCATTTCTTGTTTGGCCTTCTGTACTTTTTTTTCTGGTGAAGAAGGCAGGTCCCATCCCACAATATTTGGGGTAAACACCTTCCTATGCCCTCTCTGATATTTCTCTGCCAATGTGCTCATTTCACCCTCTTTAGGCTTGCGTACCCTAGCTCTGCTTGGTGACTCATCCTGACCATGAAATTATAATTATGGTAGTGATGGTGATGGAGTAGGTGAAGTGGACAGAGGTGGAGGCATATATGTAGTAGGATGAGATGAAGAAGGAACATCTTCAGCATGTGGAGCTTGTGGAGCAGTGAAAATGTCATTTTCAATGAAGGTGTCCTATGAGATTCCCAACTGATCAAGGTGATGGAGTACAATGATTTCGATCAATAAGCGGTGGAAGAGGCTATTCATCTATTGGTCATAGTCTCTCTTTTGCATAATGAATTCCATTTTTTCTATGCTCCTCAATAGAAAGTATGTGATATTGAGAAATCTTACTATTTTTAAGTGCATCAAAAGTCTAATATGGTATGTGTAGAGCCTAGATAACCTTCCTTGATAGGAGAAGACTTCATGATGATCTTGATCATGGGGGCATACCTATCAAGGAGGTAGCTGAAAGGGAAAACTCTCTTCCTTTCATTTCTGTATCTTGGTTTAATGAATGGTTCATAGTACCGATCCTCCAAATCTTTGGATTTAAACCACTTCTCGCCCATGTTTGGAATCCATGTGGCAGCAATAATGATAGATGTAGGTATACTGAAGTTCACACCTACAAGGGTCAACTAATTGTATCTAAGGTTTGAAATGAAGACTCTATTCAACATAGGATGATGTTGGACCCTCTAAATCATGTTGAAAAAATCAAGGCAACCTACATACTCAAAACAACTAACAGTCATAGGAGAGGCCATTAATTCATTTTTTTTAGTGGGCTCTAGCCTTATGATTCTTCCTCCTTTGTGAGGCCTCCTCTATTCTTTATCTTCATCTCTCTATCTACCCTTGTCTTCGATATAGTCTCTGTCTTCCTCCATATTTTTTGGTGGCCAAGAAACCCTAGGGATAAAGTGGATGGGATTGGGGAGTGGAGCTAGGTCTAGGGAATAGGGATAAGTCTAGGAAAATTTAGGGAGATGGGTGAAGGGATTATGGAGCTTTCAGAGGTGATAGAAGGTTGAAATGTCAAGGGAGTTGGAAAGGACAACTTAATTACAGGTTTGAGGGAAGTGGCTGCCTAGGAAATTTAGAAGCCTAGTACTTAGGGTTTTAAGGGAAAGGGATTTAAGGACTAGGAAATGATAGTGTAAGGGAAGGGATAGGGTTTTTAGATATGTGGGAAGGAAATGCAGGGTATTATGGCATCAAATTTTGGAATTAGGAATAAAACTAGGGTTTATTCGCTATACCAATTGTCAATTGCACCTAGAAACAAAAACACTATGAAATCAATGTTTAGGAGTGCAAGGAAGCAACAAATTTGGTGTACTTACTTGCAAGAGTGTGTAAGAGGAATTTTCTGAAAGTTTTGAAAGAATTGGAGGTATTTTAGCACCACTTGAGCTTGCTGGGAAAAGGTGCAGCTCATCGGGCAAAAGCACAATGCATTGGGAAAAATTGTAGTTCCTTTCCCAGAAGTGCAATGCCAGTGAGTGAAAAGCGCAATGATACCTAATGAAAGTGTAGTGCCACTTTTGATAGCACAACGACACCCTCTGAAAGCGCAACGCCATTAAAAAACTCGGCCTCTGACCCTGCAATTCGATTTTTCTGGTTAAGGGAGTGGAAGCTTGACTTTTGGGAGTGAAAATGAGCTTGACTTTGATGTCTTGGTGGTCTTTATACTTCATCATTTGAATGAATTGGGCCTTGGGACCCAATTTTTCCTTTCTTCACTTCACTTTAACTTCTAAATCTTTACCTTTTTCATTTGACTCTTTCCTTGAAAAATTAATCATCTGATGACTTTGAGAACACTAGGATTTGACATTTTTGATGCTTTGGCATGTTGGAAATTTGAGTTAGCAGCTTGGGAATCATGAACTTATTACATTTGAATTACATAAAATCACATAGTGAAAATTAAAAATTACATCTTAAAACCAAAATTACATGCTGAAACAAGATTTTTTTCTTTAAAAATCGTCTTCATATGGTCAAGAGATGTTATTAGATCACCGTTTACACGGTTGGTGTTATGCAATGGAAATGAAGTTTTATTGGACCTTAAAAAACACTAAAAACCTAATGATAACCTTGATTGATTGGACTTCATGATGACATGACTGATGTGATGGCATGATGACATTAAATTTATGGATGATGTACAGTCAGAAAGGTATGAAAATATCACAACAAGAAATCAAATCTAAGGAAGAGTGATGTTTTTGGGCTAGGGCTACCATCAATGACTAAATTTTTGAATGCAAACCTAGTGGAATGATAAAAATTTCAGAATGAGACCCTAATATGATATGAAAAGAGGATTTTTTATCACTGATGGCAGTATGCAAATACTGAAACTCACACAACTCTCCTTTATAGCATGATTTCCACAACAGTAAGGATTTTTAACAAATAAGCATACTTGAATATTTCATTCCCCAATTTTAAGAATTTTTTATTGCGTTGTTACTCTACCAAAACAAAAAAAAATTGAATATCCACTTAGTTTGGCATTTTAAATTCTCAAGATTTTCTGGTTTACATTTTTGAATGTCCATCAAACTGGTAACATCTACCTGATAATAGGATAGATGTTATCGGCTTAGGAATATTTTGGTTGGACTCTTATTGTAATATAAACAAAGGAATGCTAGTTTATATTGTCTTGAATGGATGGCAAGTATATGTGAGAAAAGTATTTCATATTATACTACTGAGGAACGAGCTTGTCAGCAAGGTAAGTTTTACTTCACCAAAACAATGTTGGGTGGTGGGTAAACATCCCAGAGTCTAGTCTTTGCCTACATGCATAAATTACGATTAAGAGATGACATGAGTTTGTGTGGTTCATTAATGATGAAATTAATGATGTTTTTTGAGTGATAGCAATAGAATAAGAAGTCCCATATTTCTAACTACATAATTAACGGGTTATGGTTCTATTGCATTCTGTCTCTTGAAAATAAGAATTGTTTATACTAACCCTTTCTAAAGCAGCTTTGGACTAATGTTGTAGTTTGCATTAGGTATTCCATCATGCCTCATTGATTGTATAACACTCCCATTCAATTGAATCCTACATGGTTTTTTGTTTTGCTATTCAATTAATTTCCTTCAAGACCTAGCTTTCTCTGATTGGCAGAGATTAATACTATTTATATAATTCCCTTCTGTTGGAACGCGGTCTCCTAAAAAGATGCGAAACAATCCTTTTTGGTTATTTTGGATTATATTTAATATAGCGCAGGGGTTTTGGGGCGGGTCAAAGCCTCGAATTCATTGTAATGGGTTAAAGGGTAAACTATTGGTCCGAAAACCATGGGTTGCGGACCATAGGAATGTTAAAGCTAGATTGTTATAAATAGAAAGGAATTTCTATTTGTAAGAGATAGGATTTGACGAGCTATTGATGCGATATCTTGTGTAAGAGGTCTGTTTGGGTTTTTTGGGAACAAACTCCTGCTCGCTATGTGCACGGAGATCCTAGTCCAGTTGTGTGCGAACCCTGCTGCTGTGTGTGCAGGTTGGGAAGGGAATTGTAAGGAAAGGTTGATGAATGAATGAATATGCAGGATTATTAGATCTGAATTTGTGAGTACTATTGAATGAATTGCTAGTAATTACTATGTTATGCATTTTTTGTCTTTGCGCTGTGAAGGTCTGTATATTGAATGATTGGATCTATTTCGTTCTAGTTATATCTTGTTGCGAATGTCTGTGTATTGAATTAGATCTAGATCTGTTCTTTTCTAGGTATGTAGCATTGTGTCGATTATATGAAAAACATATAACTGTAGATCTAGTGCATGTGGATGAAATTGGATACGTATTTAACCCTACGTAGAAATAAGGTAATCTAAATAGAACGTAGCCCTACTTGCCTTACCCTTCCTTTCTTAGGGTGCAGAAACCTGGTTCCAGCACCCACCCATACTACTTCGGGTGAGACTGTGACCTGCGCAAGCGGGTCACTACTGAAAGGGCCAGTAGTATAGGGGTTTGTTGGCAAAGCTTGCACACCAAACCTAGGTCAGGACCCCTCAATCCAACAAATGGTTCCGTTTCCAGGACCGGAAGGGAGCTGAGAAAGGAGTTGGGTATTGGAAGACTCGAAAGGAACTCCTAAGGAACCATGACGGTGCACTTGGAACTACCCACCTTTAAGGGGGTAGGAGATGAGGACATGGACCGACTGCGCAGAACGTGGAAAATTACATGATAAAGAGGGCGTAGTTGTCATTAGTGTTCCAAGACAGAGCTCTAGACTGGTTTATGCAATACATTGCCCAACATGGAACTGCCTCCATTCAAGATATTAAGGGTGCTCTAGAGCAACAATTTCGGAAACCGAAATCTTATTCCCAGCTAGTAACAGACGTAAAATACTTCAAACAAGGTACGTCGGAGTCAGTATGGGAGGCAGATCAACGGTTAAAGAAGGAAATTAGGGAAGGAGGGTTCGAGTATGATGATATACAGCATACGGAGTGGTTTATTTCCATGCTGCTCCCTCACCTTTATATACCCATGAATCGCCAAAATTTTAGTTCGCAAGACAAGGCCTTGGAGGCCGCTATGAGATTGGAAGCTACACCTCTTGAGGACGCTACGCTAGCGGTACAACATATACAAAAACAAGGTCACACAGTAGCACCAGGAGCATTTAGCCTAGAACGATGGAGCTCAAAGGGGCCTTTGCGCTGGCGCGAGGAAAGCTGCATAGCCAGATCGCAAGGCATCCCCATTTTTGCACGAAAACAATGCTGGTACCGATGTTGCTGATCAGTTGGCCATGAAAAGTAGAGCTGCAACAAAGGGAAAAACAGGAAAGATGACCCTACATCACCAAGAACCCCCTAGGGTAAGGATGACTTCCCCCATGAAAAGAGGGATAAAAGCCAAAGTGGAAGCGCAAGTCGGAGTAGAGGCCATCTGGTCTATTATAACTATGGGAATGCAAGACATTTTTCAAGAGACTACCTATGACAGTCCTACAGGTATTGTAGATAGTGGAACCATGCACTGGAAGACTGCCCAGCCCTAAAAATCAGGATATAGGAGAAGCAGTTTTTTTCTGCGTAGAAGAAGCGCAGGACCCAAGGTCAGGCAACGAAAGTCAATATAATAACATGCAGTGGATTAGTGACTGGGGAAGCTAAGGAAAAGGTTGAAGCTGACTCACTAATCTGCAAGGTAGTTGACAAACAAGAAGGATTAGACATGGGAAAAATCAAGGAAACATTTATAAAATCACGAAGGGACCTCTTCGAGGTTAAGTGTTTTCCAGCCACACACCAAGGAGATATGGAACCGGCGGAGGATATTAAATTTTTCTTACAAATAACCATAAGGTTGTTGTGCAACCCTCAGGCATTGTGGGCTATGCAGACTTTACTGGAAAACTTGATAATAGGAAGCCAAGGGACACAAGTTAAAAGATATACAGAGCCTACACCAATTAAGGAGGAATATATCTAAAAGCTAGCAGTTCAAGACAAGGGCAGCTTTCCCCAGGATGACATATTAGGCTACAAGGAAGATACTGAGGATCCCAGTCAGGAGCTAGAAGCATGGAGGAACCAGTTAGGGGAAGCTTCCACAGTACGATGTCTTCGTATCATAAAGGAACCCCTCTTTAACACCCTTAAGGGAAGGACTGAAGAAGGGCTAGGCCTAAAAATCTACAGCATACCTGTCATAAGAAAGGGTTCGAATGATCCACGCACAAGACCCGAGTTCCCGACGTCACATACAGCTTCCACAGATAATGGTCCTATGCGCCAGACCGCCTCTACAATGGTGGCACGACTAAGGGACAGACAGTGGGCCCCAACATCAACCCCCCTTAAAGCCTTAATAGGACAAGTACATAAGGTCTTGTGGCCTTGGACCAAGAGCTCCTTAGGGAGCAAGCCTGTGTTGGAGGAAGGCGGACAACTGTCACCAGGCAATAACCCTAGCGTAACTGATACGGCTAAGTTTAGGGGGAAAAGACAGCTAGCCGTTGGAAGTATAACCTTGGGTAAAAAGTAGAAGTTACCGTTGAAAAGAGCGGATCCTGAGCCATTGGCCGATCAAGTTACAAGGGGATTTTACTGTTCCTGGGGAAACCTGCCCTGCGTCAAATATCCCCCCCTATTATCCAACGACCATTCCTTAAAAATGGGATGGCCCCATGAAGGAAAGCGGCCTACTTTAAGCATCTCGTGGAAGCAACCCATTGGCGAACTTCGTTGCATTCACAACAAACCCCTCATGACTGAGCAACCCTCTCCGTTAGGAAGTAATCAACCAGAACCTGGATTCATATTTCATGCAAGGATGTTGACTACTGCTGCTGAAACCTCTGCTCTGATGGAACATGAGGTTGAGGAAGTTCTAGAAGATGAGCCTGAGCTAGAAGAAATCCCCCCCCCCCTGGCAGACCATAAGGAAAGGCAAGGAAAAAGCTCAAAGTTCGAAGACTAACCCTCAGGCGGCAAAGAGGCCCTGAAATTCCCCAAGATGTCCTAGGCCTCCGCCTATCGCACAAGATGCCCAAGAGGGGGCGCTGCCGGCTAACCTAATTAATTGGTTACCCCCCTTTGTCAACCTGTGGAGACCATCTATGCAGATACCAAAAAATTTGGATGGCCTGATCACTTACCTCCAGACTCCTCTGACCCCCGGCAAAGTCCCCTTCATCGGTGATCCCTCTGGACACCTCCATGAAGTCAAGTTTGACGATCATAACCTGGTGGATCAGGATGCCTTCCTCAAATTAGTCCTTGCGTTATATTTTGAGACAGTCCATAAAGATGATGGAACCACGGTGGTCCCTCAACGCTGGGTATACGGCTTAGCAGGATCTGGACTTTTTAATTTGCTCTGAATGCCCTACTTTGGCCGCTACAACATCACATATCAGCTAGCACGCCAGCTACTAGCCCTCATTCACAATGAAAGCTTATGGATTCAGGACATGGTCCTTATTGATGCTAAGTTGATCCACAAAATTACGGGCCTTCTGATGCAGGGGCCGCACCCGCTCGTAGAAGTTGGAAAGATGTATGAAGCTGCTACCGCATCATACGTCTGGAAGACCTATGCGGTCTAGTGAAGCCAACGAGGGTTTGTAATACAAACCATCAACAATCCTGCTACACAAATGGGCACTCACCTGCTAGCCTACAAACACATGCAAAGGTGCTAGGTAGCGATCGTCCCCGCTTATGTCATCCAGCTAGCCGGAAAGTGTGCAAAAGGTGTTTTTTTTAATTGGGATCAATACTTGTGTGAAGAATTTATTGCTAATGTCCGCGAGTCTCAAGAGCATAGGACCCCTTTCTTCTACTCATGGCTATTATTCCTCATCGCACTGGTCACCTGGGACAAACCAAAATATTTGGTAGTCCTCGAGCTCCCTGTTGGGATGTGCAAAGGATCTTGGTATGCCCACCTATGGAACTCTAAGGATAAACAATGCATTGAGGATAATAAGATCTTCTGGGTCCTCTTCCAGAGAAGTATCGATACTTCCATAAACTCCCAACCCCGATTATCTCCTACAATATACGACAACTACAAGCACATCGCAACATTTCAAATCACTATGCATCAAGTTTGAATTCGCAGTCATGCTAGTCAGGCCTGGAAAGAGCTACCATATATGGTACTAGATGAGGAAATTGATCTACTAATTGCCCTATGGCCCCCCGAGTGGAAAAATGGTCTCTCCAGTACTCCAGTAGCAGTTGCAGTTGGCTCCAAAGATAAACCACTACAGCAGTCCGACACATCCCCAAACCTGGCAGCTACTACCATTTACGCTCCTCCTCCCAGCACTAAGCGAATAGGGCCATCGGCATCACGTCCCCTGAAAAGAACAAAGCAACAAGATCAACGCGAGCACTATGACGCGACGGTCACATTAACAGGGGGAGATTTGGAGCAAATCACAGATGCGGTCACTCTAGCAATAGAGGATCAGTGGACACTTATCATGGCTCAGTGGAAGGCTGGGGTTACCTCTCTTTAGGAAGACCTACGCGCCTTCAAAATCAACATACAGCCACATCTGACCCAGGCAAGCCAAGCACCACCTCTTCCAGTCAATAATATTTTGACACAGGTCGGGACAATAGGTCAACTCTAGAACATCCCTACCAGCGCCCTAATCGAAACACATCTCTCGAAAGGTGCCGAAATTCAGCTGACCCTCGATCGGTTGACCCCTGTAGCCTTGGAGTCTCTCCTTCACGGTGTCACCCAAGAAATTAGCAATCATGCTCAAGCCACCACCCGATAGCTTGTGATTGCCCAGCACACCCTTGTTCAGAAGACTCAAGCAGTAGCCCAAGCCTAGTCATAATAGGCGGAGCTAGAGACTACAATCCACCAGCTGTGCACGGAAGTCACCAAGGAAATCATGACTGAGGACATGCCTAGAAGTAAAGTGGAAAAGCTTGTGGCTGCTTTCAAAGCCTCCTGCCTGGAGGTTTCGGAATTACAGTCCAAGCTGCAGCCGGGCACACCCCCAGAAGCCCGTGCCCAATGTACTGCACTTATCACAGAAGCCACTACGATGATCAGGGGGGAAATTGGTCAAGGTACTGCTCTGAAGGAATCAACCATACAGCTTTGGTCTCAGGTCTAGTGTGACCCCATTCTTCAACAAATCAATCAGGACTTACGCCAGCGCGAAAAGGTTGTTGAAGAAATCAGTGCTACATTGTCTACTTTGGTCCCTGCCCAACGCTTAGCACGATTGAAAAACAACAATGACCTCCAGAATGAGATTGCGAAACTTTGGCAGAAAAAACACACTATCACAGAACGTCTGAAGCCCTAGACTACCTCAGCCCTCCATTTAACGCATGACATTGATGACGCTAATAAGCGCCTTAATCAGTTATTAGCAAGTGTTACCACGACTACCGACGATCCACCTTCCCAAAACATGGTCACTCTCGCACAGGAAGCTATGTCCCAAAGCCAGGCGGTCCTCCCTCCGCTTGTTCACTCTCTGGATACTCTGCAAACACATATCAGTGACACACTGGTAAAGAGACTTGGGACGAGTCACAAGATCGTGTTGGGGGACTGTTGGAACAAGGTCTCCTAACAAGCTGCGAAACCGGTCCTTTTTGGTTATTTTGGATTATATTTAATATAGCGCAGGGGTTTTGGGGTAGGTCAAAGCCCCGAACGCATTTTAATGGGTTAAAGGTTAAACTAGGGGTCTGAAAACCATGGGTTGTAGACCATAGGAATGTTAAAGCTAGATTTTTATAAATAGAGAGGCATTTCACATTGTAAGAGATAGGATTTGACGAGCTATTGATGAAATCGATTTTGTTAGAGATTTGTTTGGGTTTTTGGGGAATGGACTCCTGCTAGCTGTGTGCACGGAGATCCTAGTCCAGCTGTGTTCAGACCCTTCTGCTGTGTGCACAGGTTGGGAAGGGAATTGTAAGGAAAGGTTGATGAATGAATGAATATGCAGGATTATTAGATCTGAATCTGTGAGTACTATTGAATGAATTGCTGGTAATTACTTTGTTACGCATTTTCTGTCTTTGCGCTGCGAAGGTCTATATATTGAATGATTGGATCTATTCCGTTATGGTTATATCTTGCTGCGAAAGTCTGTGTATTGAATTGGATCTAGATCTGTTATGTTATGGGTATGCAGCATTGTATTGATGATATGAAAAGCATATAATTGTAGATATAGTGCACGTGGATGCAATTGGATATGTATTTAACCCTACGCAGAAACAAGGTAATCTGAACAGAACACAACCCTGCTTGCCTTACCCTTCCTTTCTCAAGGTGCAGAAACCTAGTTCCAGCACCCACCCATACTGCTTCGGGTGAGACTGTGACCTGCACAAGCAGGTCACTGCCGAAAGGGCTAGTAGTATAGGGGTTTGTGGCAAACCTTGCACACGAAACCTGGGTTAGGACCCCTCAAGCCAACACATTCTGATCTTATAGCTTGCCTGCTACGATTGAAAAATGTTGAGTTTTCCAGAAAATATAAGAAGGGGTTACTAATTTTATATGAAAATTGTTCATCATAGGGTTCATTCCTTTCATTGTATGAATCAAGGCAATCGATTACATGATGTGAATGAGATTTAGCTGCAATTATTTGATAAAATGTTGTCATGTATCTTCAATTCTTTTGGTAGAAATGATTAGATTATGTTCTTCTAAGGGATCATCTAAAGTGAGCTATGAATTAAGTTAATTAGCTATTTGTTTTGGTAGAAGCATTGAGAGTAACAGTGAAAGAATGTGGCATTGCTTTACTCACAATGTTGCATGTATTAATATCCTTATAAATATAATATGAATTTTCCATTGCCTCAATTTCACCTCTCAATGTTAGCCTCGGTCACCTCTTACAAATTTCTTTGAGAAAGGAATTTAAGGTATGTCTCACTGTCGTAAACCAAATTAAAGGATGAATTCACATAGACAAATTTTGGAATGGCACATTACAAGGTACATTTATTACAACTGTTAACACTGGAAAATCGTACAGTAGAAGATGACATTATTAAATGTCAAGTGGAAGGGTTTACAGGGCTAGAAGACATTACAGAATTTGGAAAGTATTTAAAAATCTCTAAGGTCTGAGGAAAAACAAATTTTAACAAGTTCTAAATGCTCTTTGCATGCATAATCCTTCGTGAAGAACACCTTTGCGCGCTTTTTTGCCTGATATGCACGCAATCCTGAGAATGGAAAAATGTCGCTTTCTGGGACCACACAAAGTAAAGGACAAGTGATTCCTCACTTGAAACTGCCTAAGGACAACCACCAATGTCTCCTTAGACACCAAGTGAGCATACAATGGAATATTTGGAGCACATAAAGGAATCATACCCCTCTCTTGGGTCACCATCCACAATGTACAAAGAGAGGGAAGGGAGGATTTGAAATATCCTATATAAGGCCACCATGAGATGAAGAATTTGTGAACACATTTTTATGCTGGCCAGAATTTCCCAAGCAATACCAGCAGTGTGTGATCCGGAGCTAAAGATAGAGGGGACTCAATTGTTGGCCATCCAACAAGTTTAGTCCAACATAGTAGAGAGAGAGGGAGACTACACCGAGGCAAGCTTGGGATAATAACATCCTTGCATCGGGAAATTTTCACTCTTATTACTACCAACGCTCAATAAGAGGGGCCTAGAGACACTGTTCGTGTTATTTTTGTCGTTTGAATCTTTCTAGAGCTTGTGTTTATTTGTTTTATTTTTTTAGTTTAGTTTTAGTTTATATATGCATGTTATTTCTCTATCTAGTATGCTTATGATTCTAGCTTGTTCCACTAAATTTCTTGACTCCACTTATTTTTCTGCCTATTATCAATAACCTAAGCGGGTAGGCCACACCCCTTAAGTTGGTGTGATTTTGTACATACGTGCACCAAACACACTCCAACAACAATGGTTGAATAAACTAAGCCAAAAAATAGTTTTTTTCATATCATATAAGGGACAAAATTTCTCTCAGAGAAGCTCGAATTCTTTAAACCAAACCTTAGTAGGCAAAAATCTATCCACTAGCTTTCAAGAAGACTATCATCAAG
This sequence comes from Pinus albicaulis, assembly GCA_034641835.2. Lineage (NCBI taxonomy): Eukaryota > Viridiplantae > Streptophyta > Pinopsida > Pinales > Pinaceae > Pinus > Pinus albicaulis. The sequence goes on along the minus strand of CM076576.1, from coordinate 499,760,094 downwards.
GCTGAAACTCTTGCAATTATTTTTTTTATAAAGAATAAGGTTTTTTTGATTAAGTTGCAGACCTAGCTTTCTCAACATATAATTCTTATTAAAATAAATAAGGTCAGCCTTTGTTCTAATTATGAAGCTAAAAGATCTCTTATGATTGAATTATGCTCTATGTGAAGTCAAATTTTCTATACAGGGCCGAAAAGAGTTCAGATGATTCTATAAATATTTGTGGTAAAAATGAGTAGCATTAGCATTGAACCAAGAGAAGTCATCATGATATGTTACAAATTACTCAAAAGGTAAGGATTGTCCTGGAGTTCAATATCCAATGGCATACCTTGATGGGCTGAGTTAGGCAGTCAGGAGACCAATTTCCTTTCCTAAAGTGTATAACTTGTTACTTGAACTAAAGGAGCCAAATCAATGAAAAAGATAAATTTTCTATTAGATTAAAATGGACTTTGTTCTATACATAAAGAAAAATGCATTATAGGAAGTCGACCTGATTTGGGAGCCGACCTTCGCCAGAGATCCATGATTGGTCTGAAGGTTGACACATGAGCGGATCAAGGACTCATGGACTGATGCTACAAGTGGGTAAACTAACTAAGATTCCAAAGGTTCAATACAAGGTATGTTTCAGTTTTACTTCAGGAAATGACTAATTCAAACATTTCAAGTTTACTTCAGGAATGGACTAGTTCAAATATGCATTTGGATTGGGAAAAAAATGGCTAATTTAAATCATTGTTTGGAGACCTGTAAAAATTAATACCATCATAATGGATCAACTAGGAGCATTCAAGGACTGTCCAATCACATTCTTACCAAAATAATTATTTGATGAGGTAAGCACCCCCCCATTTTTTGTAAGTTCAAACAATAGGCCCAAAATAAGAATGATAATATTTTTTTGTCTTTCAGAACTTGGAGTTGTCTAGATTTCAAACTGCATATTATACTATTCCTCAATTACTTTCAAATTTACTGCTTTGATTCCTATCCATCCATGTAACTTCTATGCAGTGATTGTAGCAAGGATACAATGTACGGTATATTGATATGGAGAAGGTTGTATATGGCTTGGCACTGGTCTGCAATGGCTGCAAGAATCTTCAGCCTATTTTTGTGGACCCATGGTTGCCTATTAATTCATCCAACCTTTAATGACAAGCTAATGCACTGTATACCAGTGAAATACAGTCATTTTGTTAAATAATTTTGTGATATTTGAAATTGGTGTTGCTATTTTCCATAATCAGTACATAGTTGTAGATGTTTGTGCTTGAAAATTAACATAGATGTAATTTATTTTCCATCAGATGTCAGATGCCATTTTTTTCATTTTTTTTTTTTAACTGTGATGAAACTTTCCACACTAGGATGTAGGAGCACCTTGTTTCTAACACTAATATGGATTACGTATTCACATATTTATCAATGTGTAATGTGGACACACCAAACACATAGTTACATTTTGGCCTTGTCACTTTCTTTTCCATTTAAGTAAAGGTGGATTAGAACATCCTTACTTTTGCAACATAATTCAACATTAGAATTAAAACCAATTTGATAGGACTTTTAGAAAGATAAAACCAGGCTAAATAACAACCTTTTTGATGTCTTGGGAATTCAATAGATAATTTTGTAATAGATAGGATGTAATGGACTGCATTTATTAAGTGGATTCCTTGTCCGTTGTATTAGTTAATGTTAGTTATGTAGTAATTGTTACTTTTGTACTTGTTTGTACTTAAAACTGTGTTCCAGCTATGGCACCTTCCTCTTCCAGTATAGTTGATGGTTGTGTTTGTTTTCCATCTCTTTCAGCACTTATACACAATAGGTAATGAGGGCATAAAGGAATATATGGAGGAGAGATAGAGGGTGCATGCATGTGCCATCCCAAGTCTTATTAAGGGTGCATATATATGGGAGGCATGCATTCTCAATGCATGTGTGAATGCCTCAGTACATCTCTAGCAGAGGCACATTCTTCCCTCATTTATCTTATGAAAGGAAGGTGCATTGGTATTATGGATTGATGCTTAATGCACATGCCTAGATTCATTTTACGCTCTAGTTATCCAATAAAGGATAATTAGGGTGAACCACTGTGGTGGTTCAAGAGATTGATCTTTTGAGCTCTAAAATTTTAGTTTTAATTCATTCAGATTTAATATTGAAACAATGATATGCAGTTTTAAGAGTTGAGATGTGTTTTTTTATATTATCAATAGTATGTCTTTTTAGGTTAACATACCCTATAATTATTTTGATCGGTGTATTTGGTTTTAACTAGATAGAATTTTAGGTTAAATTTCTAACTTTAGAATCAACTTATTATTGTCTGATTTTTGACATGGTATCAAATTGTGTTTGGTGAAATCCTTCCAAGAATCCATGTATAGGTAGTAGGGCTTCTACTTGCTCTAGGGAGTTTTTAAAAGGTTTCAAGGGTGGAATGCTAAGATCCATTCTTAAGAAAAACATTACAGACCTATGATAGGTTGTCTCTGGGTTGATTTATTTTCTCTAGTAGTGTGACTACATTCAATTTGAGATACGAAGATAAATTCAAAGTTCCCTTAAAATTCTTTTGTGGAAGTGTAAAGTACTACTGTTGTTGGAGCACAATGTGTAGGGTTTCATGCCTATTGATCCCATGTAGTTTGAAAATTATAAAATGATGGCCAAGAAAAAGAAAGTCATCCTCGACTCCATGTAGGATGATTTTATTCCTTGATTGTTGGAAAGACCACGAGTAAGGAGATTTTTGATGTTATAGTCATTTCATTGAGATGACCTCTACAACCCATGATAAGGGATATGTTTTCATGTAATAATACATTACCAAATAGTATTAAAAAAATGATTTCGGCCATGACATGCCCTCGATCTTAAAAAAAGATACCAAATTCTTACCGGAGATACGTCTGTAGTGGCAGAAGTAAGCCTGAGATGATCATCCACTTTGGCAAGGAACCCAAATTTTTCTTTTGGCATGATTCCAATATTTAATAAATGAGAAACTAAGATCAACAACCTCCCAAGCGAGCTAGGCTAGGATGCAAGATAGCTGGGACAATTGTCTTACATCGTAGCTCCCTTGGGAGGTTGTACATCTTCCTTTATCCTTTATAAACTACTACTATCATGCCATAAGACAAATATGAGTTCCTTCTTAAAGTGGATGATCATCTCAGCGTTACTTATTCCCCCAAAAAAAAATTCTAGGAGTTGTGTCACAATTCCAACGGTTGTTATCGTCGCATTTTTGAAGGTTTTTTACGTCACACTTCTGACGGTTGTTTCTGTTGCTGGTATGGACCAACCGTCGGAAAAATGTTATGCAAGCTGTCAGAATAGAAACGAGTTTCATGGCACTTCCAACAATTTTTTCTGTTGCTGGAAAACTAACAGAGCCGGACATGCGACAACATGTGCGACAATAGGCCTTCGGTATTGCGACACCTTCTGGGAAGGAATTGATGTCGTAATACCAATGTCTCCACATGATGTTGGAATAGCGACAATAAACAACATGATTGTAAAATTTATTAAATGAATACATGTGTCGTGTCTTGTGTCGCTCTATCGAGAGTTATTAGAAGTGTCGAAATTGTGACGGGACAGGAAACGACGGTTTTTCCAACCTCAAAGTGTTGCTCTTGGGACGTTTATGTGTCAAAATCACGAAATTTTGGCCATCGAAAATTGGGCCAAATATGCTAGTGTGGATTAAGACCACAGAGAATGAAACCTAGTCTATGGAAGTTGCAATATAATAGAACCTCTCAAGGTATAGATTAAATCATATATTTGTCATTATACATGAAATGTTTGGATTATTTTATATTTTTATTGAATCTTCTTCATTGCACTATTTGACAGTTATTGTTGTTATAATATCTTAAACTATGATTGACCTTGTTGGTCGGCAAGACATTAATAACGGGGCACTACCACAAGGAATGAAAATTTATGCTGAGAAATTCAGTAGGCTCCCCTACTATGAGAACCAATATATTGTTCATTTTTTTGATACAAGGCACATCAGGAAGAATGTAACAGATACCTTATGGAGAATATTAGATGGAAGGAGCGATAAAGATAAAAATGTGAATATTTATAATAACATTAAGGGGGCCAATCATTCAATTCAAAGTCTGATTCATTAAAATAGTGATAGATATGGAAAAAATATAAGCGCCCTTCCATGGTTATTGACGTAGAAGAAAATAAAGGATGTTAAAGAGGTTATTGAAAAAACTAAATTTCCCACTGGATTTTCTTCAAACATAAAGAATATCCTAACAAAGAAAGGTGAATTGGGTGGGGTAAAGACTCATGATTGGCATACATTCATTAAGGTAATTATTTTGGTGTATATATTTGTACATTAATGGTGAAACATATTAGTATTTTTGTTTTGTACTTATTTCTAAATAAATAATCATTGATTATCTTTTTTATTACAGTATTTTCTACCTCTATCTCTCCCACACAACTTTGAAAACAATGTAAAACAAGTTATATATGCTCTTGGGAAATACATGAGGTAAGTGGCGATTTATATGCAAAGTGTACTTTATTTAATAATTTGTTATACATTAACTTATATTTTACTACATGTGTTTTACTTGTAATGTACTATACATCTTATTGTTGAAACTTTTGATTTTCTTGTTTCATTTGTAGATGGTTGTCATCTAAAGAAATCGATAAAAAAAGATATAAAGTATTGGAGGAAACGAATTCCTCGTCTAATGTGTGAAATGAAAAAGTATCTACCTCCGACATTTTTCAAAGCACAAGAACACTACCTCATACACCAAGTTGAAGAGATTGAAAAGTGTGGACCTGTACACAGAAGATCAATGTGAATGGATGAGAGGCACTTGAAATATTTGAAGGCTTTGGTCAGACTAAGAGCACGTCCTAAGGGTTCTATGGCAGAGGGATATATGGTATATCAAACCATGGTTTATATTAGTCAATATAGTTTGACAAAAGGAAAGCGTACCAATGTATTGGAATGCATTTGGGATGTCGACTCTTTGAACAAATTTGAAGGGGAGCACCTATCGGGGAAAGGTATAATGAGGAAAGTGAGATGTAAGTATATATTGGAGATTTATAGTACATTTGAATTTATTTTTTTTATGTATATCATACTTATTTATTTTTTAATATTCACGCACAATCGAATATTATAGTGGTATAATGTGTTCACTAATTATATATATGCATGTGAAGTGTTTTATTTTAATATAGCCTATCGAGAGTGGGATGCAATACATTTATACATTTCAATCAATTTTGATGGAATGAAGGTCTGGATTGAACGATGCAAGCAAGCTAACAATGGTAGGTTATCATGGTATGGTGTGTCTACATTGGTCAAAGAAGCTGAACGTAGTGAAGATACCAATCTTACACAGAGGGAAATTGATTTAGCATAGGGTTTAGTACATTACTAGGGAAGCATGTAATTCACCTATATTACTTACATTTTTTACAATTATATTGATGCATATGGCATGATTTTTTATTAATTTTCAAAATTTACAAGTATAAATATGTTTATCAAATAATGAAAATGTATTTTTTACGTGTTTTGCATATTGCAGTTGAAACACCGCAAGGAAATGTGGTGCAATGGCCACAAATTTCGCATCAAAAGGTTGCATGAAAAGAGGACAACGTCAGATAGCAGGATAAATGTATTATTTCAGGTAGATAAAGTTGCATCTAGAGGTGACAAACATCCAAAAGTATCTGGAAATTGATACTATGGGTATCTGGATGATATATTTGACTGTGACTTTAAATCCCTCAAATTAGTTGTGTTCGATGTCAAATAGTACAGGCTATGAATCAATGAACGTGATCCCGATAGAGCTATTATTCAACATGCTAATGGATTTACCATGGTTAATACAAGGAATTTCGAGCCAAGCTCAGAGCCCTATGTTCTTCGAAGCCAATGCGAACAACTATTTTACTCAGAGCTTCCAGGTAAAGTAGGTTGGTCCTATGTTGTTAGATATGATCCAAGAGGAAGGCTGGTGAAGTATAATATAGCGAGAGAAGATGATGTAGAGGAGCAAGGGGTTCATGCATTAGACTAATACATTTAATAAGCTCAAGGATATGCTAATCCAGACAATGTTATGGACAAACTAAATGATATTGACAATATGTTGGATGAAGAACTTGAAGAGGTCGAACCAAAGGTGGGAGAGGATGTTCCGAATGATGATATGGATGATGATGATGATGATGTTGTTATGGCCAATCCTTTGAACATTAATTATGAACAGGATCATACAGATGATGATTTGGATGAAGAAGAACATAAATGATATCAAAATGTTGAAATGTATGAGGTATTTATTTATATGTTTTCAGTTGGTTTGTTCTCTTTCATTTACCTTCAATAGTAAAGAAATTTTTCTAAGATATCCTTATGGAAATTTATTTTGACTTGATCTTCATATGAAAATTCATCGAGCTAGAGGTGAGAGGAAACAATGCAATGGAAGGACTACTGAATGAAAAAATTAAACTATATATAAAATTAAACATAAATATAACTATAGATTAAATAACCAATATTAAAAATTAAAAATATAAATATAAATATAAAAAAAAAATTTCAAAAAACCGAAAATACTTCTAATTCATGCGCGCTTATATGAATTATTCCCAACCCCACACCCTTCCCCTCAACCCCTTAACAAATCGGTGTGATGGTCTGGTCTCCATTCACTCAACATAAATACTCCACCGAAACCCCACTCACTCAATACCAGCACATTGCAAACACTTACTTAGTAGATGACTCCCTGCAGACAGTGATTGTGCTTCATCCATAGGTGACGCTGATGGTTCTTCATGCACAGGCGATGGTGCTTCATCCAACCACTTAGCCGAGGACTCACTCCATCAACAAACCCCACTATATATTCTACCAATGACCATGGTAAGTTTCATTACTTATTTAGACTGACTGTGTGGAAAATGCAACATAAAATCCATTCCTATGTGTTACTATTCAAAAATATTTTTAATTTCTATTGCTAGATCTAAAATGATAGTATTAGCAAATTCACTTTTTGGCTTCATATTGTAACCCCAGAATTATAAATTAAAACCCTTAAATATTATTAATAACAAAACTCTTCAAATTACCATTAAATGATATATGTACATGAACATGAGAAGATGAAATGATAGTGAAAACCATTACCAATATGTTGTAAATCATAGAAACTATTATCTCTGGTTTGGAAGAAAACAGTTGCAAGAAATGACTTCAAAATAAAGGAGCGCATCATTAAGGAAATTTAATCTAACTCACAGAAGTAATTTAGACACCAACAACTTGATTACTTTACTCCAACAGAACAAACATACATAATATCGAACGGGAGGAACTCAACAAATTCATCGATTTTTGGAAAATTCTTTGAATAAATTTATTAATTCTATAAAGACAAAGTACAAAATTGGAAAAACTTCAGAGGCCCAGTCCTGAACCTCCTTTCTTCTTGGAAAGAGTCTTAAATACATTATTACAAAATGGACAGTTATGGAACTTTCAACTTCCCAAACTGTTTTCTTCGATTGTTACAATAAAAGTATAAAATAAAAACATCTGTAGTAAAAGAAAGTAAAATAAATGTGAAACATCATTCAATCATGAGGTGGCAGTGGCATGAGGTATTGGAATGGAATAAGTTCCTATGTCTGCATCATTTTCTTGCAGGGACATCCATTCTTTGCATTTTATCCATAGGTCTACGCTCAGGTTGAGACAATTTGCAAGCTTTACATGCGCCATTCTAAAATTTCTGATCCTGGAATATGAGGGTATTTCTCAAAACAAATTTTTCATCATCCATAATAACTGAAAGTATTTATGAAGAAAATTTATTATTGTGGCTCCCTTCAGAATAATAGTATTTTCATGCGTGTTGTTGATTTTAATGTTTGCCTCAACCACCAACGTTTCAAATGTCTCCCAAGGGATAATATTTCCTTATTGGTCCCAATAGGATGGAAAACCAACTCTGGTTCTTTTATCAAACAACACATTGAACCTTAACACTGCTTCTTTGACTTCCTTCAAAAAAAAATTTCAATGTTCTTCCTATATGAATTATTGATGATCATATTTTTAAACTCCAGCACACATCGAGTCTTGTCTTCAATCTTGAAATTATTCAACTCTTAAGTAGTTTTATAATTAATAAAATTAATTAATCTCTTGGCATATGAGGCCATGTTTTGCAACTTCTCTTTAATGGAAACAATGACATTTTCTAGGTCCCTTACAATACTCTTTTCTTCCCCAATAATGATCAGCAAATCCCATATGTTCTTGACAACATCAATAATTTCATTCCAAATAATCTCCCTGGATTGAATAAGAGATAAATTTTCCTTTACCTCTTTGATCTCCTAATAGGAATTCTAATATTCCTGCCTCTATTTTCATGCATTGACCTTAGTCATATGAAACTCATTCTCTATAAGGTTGAGCACTTTATAAGCTCCTTCCAACTCCCTCCCAACTTTCTTTAAATCAATTTCCTCCAATATTAACTCAGATGAGACTTGAGTTAATTGGGCAGCAGGGTCTTCTGAATTAGATGAAACAACTATTGTACAAATGTGAGAATCAATTTATTTCTGCAACATCTCACCTCTCTCATTTTAGCTCATTTTTGAAACGAGCAGGAATACACGATCTCAACTTAGTCGAGCCCCTCACCATATGAACAGTGACTGACTCCGTCCCAACTGGGCCTCACCATATTAATAGTGAGTCCCTACCGGGCCTATCCTCACACGTTACCTCTCCTTTTAGTCAAGAGTTCGGCTGGCTCACCCTCACCCATATGAATGAGTGAGTCGATGGTGGCCTTTTAGTCAAGCCCCTCACCATATGAATAGTGAGTGACTCCATCCCTACCGGGCCTCACCATATTCATAGTGAGTCCCTACCGAGCCTACCGGGCCTCTCGTTTTAGTCGAGAGTTAGGCTGGCTCACCCTCACCCTGGTGAAAAGATCTGCAAGACTGTGCCTGCTCATGTTGAGCCAGAAAACACAGTGAATTATGTGAAAGCCTGAGGTAGAGAAGACTATCTGTGGAAGACTGCAAATAATATGAGAGCTCGTGGCCAATGAGTATCTGACTAGAATAGGCATGCATATGTCCTAAAGCTTACAAAAGAAGAAAGGGGAGCACGTAGAGAGTAATGTGCGATACTATCACTATACCAGCTAGACAAAGCTAGCCAAGATAGAAATATAGAAAGCCAACCAGAAAAAGCCAGTCATCCAGAAAGGTAAGCAACACTAGTTGTTGATGGAGTAGTTTATGTCCTTGGTTATGTCCTTGATTAAGTAGTTGATCCCGCAGTTTGATACCCATCAGTAGATGACCCAATCCCAGTTTCTGCTAACCTTTGTGAGCGAGACCTAAATTATGCTGCCATATTGAATCAATACCTAGCGCCATAGATAACATCATCTATAAAACACAATATTCTCAATCTGTCTCACTAGTTCCTTGTTCAAGCCAGAGAGTGAAAGCCTTACGAAGTAAGAAGTAAGTGTTAGCCTTAAGAGACTAGCCTTAGTCCCATGCCCTATTGTCACCTTGAAATGGCTACAGGTGAAAGGCTTATGTCCCTTAGTTAGAGGCTTCTGATGGCTTATATAAAATGGTAAAAGGCTAAGGCTTCTGTTTACAGGTGAGCGTCTTCAGTTGGACTTGGTGAAAGGAAAAGGCAAAAGGCAGAAGGTTACAGGCTAAAGAGTCCCTCGGTGAAAGGAGGCATCTGCTGTTTATGAGAGGCTCCCAGCTATGACTACTACATCGACTCTTGGATAAAGTACTGGCATCTAAACCATGCATCAACTCTTGTATCAAAACCTGACATAGAAACCTGGCATTGAGTGGATCAATACTTGGATTGGCACCTCATAGCATCAAATATCGGCTATGCTCGACTATAATTATGTTTGGCCTTTTCATTAGGCTTTTGGGGCTGGTGATGGAGGCTAAAGATGAAAGGTGAAAGGCTGGCATCTGTGAGACTGGCTTCTGGTGGACTTTGCAAAAGGTTAGAGGCAAAAGAAGGTGGAAGAAATTGTATAGATATATATGGATTTCTAGAGATAAGATATCCAGATTCTTGTATAGATATTGAGATGTTTAGATATTAGAGAAAGACTCCTGGTTGGCACCTGGTTGGCAGAGGACTCATGTTTGGTATACTCTAGGAATAAGAATTATGGTTGTAATAATACTCCCAGTAGAATTCGAATCCTGGCATAAGGCGCTCCAACTCGCTCCTAAAAATACCAATTGGACTCAGCTCTTTAGATTGTGAATAAACGTCAGTAACAGCAGCAGGTTTTATATCGACTAGCTTCCATCTACATCATAGCCTTAAGTCTGACTTTAGTCTTCTGGAATAAGGCCCTAGGTATGAACTAGACTATAAGTTATCTATTTGGTCCCATGCCTTAAAAGTTGTAGTCGTCTATGGAAAGAAGCCTTATTAATAGAAGAGCCTTAGTCTTTGCATTAGCTGCATGGACTACCTTAGATAGCCTTAGATAACGCCATAGATAGTTCTAGCCTTATTCCATTCAAGCTTATAAGTAGTAACTATAGAGTAAGGTACTACTATCCATAGTCTTTGTATGTGGAATTAGTACTTCTTTCTTATAGAACCCCATGTTTGTAATGTTCCCACTTAGCCTCGGCTAAGAGGAACATTCAATTTTTTTTTAATTTCTGCATCATGAATAAATGAATAGAGGACATGTAAAACTTCTAAAAAGTCTGAATAAATCAATGCCCATGTGAACAAAGACAAATCAGGGCTATGTAAATAATCACTTGCAGGTGTAAAAGAGGTTTGAGCTAAATACTGGGTCAACCTTGACCAAATCAACAGCGTTGTCTAGGTTCATTGCATCTCCAAAAGGGACATCACAGTTCTAGAAGGGAGCTTCTAATGTGAAAATGGCGAACTCATCAAGATGTTTTAGCGTTTGCAAGAGCTTTCTCATCTTATAAAAGGAGAAGGAGGGCAGCAATACAAGGTTGTTGATAGATTATATTTTTGAGTATTTGTATGCTTATACAAATACCATTCTCTGCTGTTGAGTGGAGGATTGTATTTGAAATTCCTGTGCAGGAGTTTCACCTCTTCCTTTGATGATTCAAGGAGGAAAGTTTGCTAAAATGAACCACTATTAGGCTTGAGGCCAAGCTCCTACTTACATTGGCAGTGCTGATCCATTGAGGGTTTTTCTCTCTCTGCAAGCTGCAGCAAGTGGTGATCTAGATCTGCAAAGATCTAGTGTATTTTGAGAGCCTCTCTCCATGGAGTAGGTCCTTTGAGCTCCTGGAAGAGTGTATCATTTCTTGTACTTCAAATCCACAATTACTCAGTATTTTTTTGTGTCTCTTGAGCTACAGCGATGTCCCACTGGGAAAACTGTGTTATTTATGTATGAGGGTTTGTAGGTTGTCTTGCTCATAGTTTAGATCAGAGATCTCTTGTGTTGGGATTTGCCTTCCACTTGGTGATCCATAGATTGGCTTGCTGATCTATGTTCTGTTCAGATCTGATCCATTGTAATGAAATGATATATTCAGAAATTTACTGTAGCAGTTTCTAGATCTGCAACTTGTTTCTCAAATCTACTCTTATTCATGCATGCTTTTGTCAAAATTCCAAGTGGATCTTGTAGAAGAAACTATAGGGTTTCGATATCTGATATAGATCTAATATTTAGTCCATAGATATTCTCTAGATCTAAGTTGTAACTTACATCTGCTGAACCTCTTGAAAAATAATGTTGTTGAAGTATTTCTGCAAATATACATGTGCTCATGCTCTCTTTTCTGAAGATTTATTGATGCATTGGATCATGCTTTCTACTGTATAATGAAAGGGCTTTATAATAATGATTATTTTCTGCTGTAATAATGAGATATCAGTCCTCTTGCTGATATCCACTAAACATTAGCTAAAACTACGCAATTCCTGAAGCAGTGCTTGCATTTGACTGCAGCCTTCCCCTTTGGGTGCCTTTTAGCTAGTCTACTTTTTGGGAGATCTATTTAATGTGCCTAAACTGATTTTTTTCTGATGAAATTCCATACATAAGTCACATACAGCATAAATGAGGGGAACCAAGCCCTGATCTACATTATTCTTTTACATTTTTAATTATACAAATTTTTCCTTGAACACCTAGTTAAAAGTCCTGAAAAGGGGTTATTCCAAGTTCTATAGACAGAGTCTACAGTTGGCCAGGTAGCCTCTAGATCTCATCCTTTCTTTAAAATGTGACATATCCAGTAAATTCCTCTGTATTCCATCTCTGAAATAGAATCTTGTGAATCCTAAAAAAGGATCATTACAATGGTATCGGAGCTCCACTCTTCACACAGCCTATGCTAGAATTGGAGCATCAGTCATGCTGCATTCTGAAGATGAAGATCCTCTTTCTGAGAGGAAGGGGAGATATTAGAATAGAAGTCATAAAAAGTATGACTATACTACTGTTGACCTTGACAAGGGTCAAGACAAGGGGAATTCCCCTGAATCTGTGAATGATAAAGATAAGGAAGTAGAGGAGTTTGAAAAAACTCTCTTGGAGGCTATGAAAGATCTATCCAAGGAGATAAAGGAGATGAGGATGGATAGGATGAGGGAATCCCTTGGGAGATTCCATCAAGGAGAAATTTTTGATATGTCTCAATTTGGGACTGGTCAACCTGTGAGCTTGCCACAAGCTCCTCAGGCCTCACAATGCTCTACAAAGCCTACTTTCTTAGCGGTATCGAATGAAGGACTACAAGATCCAACCTCCCTGGAAGGGTACTTTGTATAATACAACTCATAAATTTAGAGGTTCAAGGATAACTTGAGCTTCCAAGACTTTTTCCATCTTAAGGACCGAAGGAGGGCATGGCAGTAGTACAGAGATGGTGGTTTCTTCCAGGGGAGACACCATACTATGGGCAGGTTATTTTTTCCCAAGTTCGATGGAACATCCTCTTGTTCTACCAAAGCATGGGTGGAAAAGTTGGACATCTATTTCCAGTTGAATAAAGTGCCCAAAGTAGAAGCCATCAAGATTGTTGCACTGCATTTTGAGGGAGAAGCCCACAACTGGTGGTTCCATGGACTATCTACATTGGGACACAACAATGTGTCCACATATGCTAAGTTCACTAGGAGACTAGTGGAGAGATTTGATCGGAAAGATCCGAAGGCCCATTTTATAATTTTGGAAAAGCTGAAGCAGACAGGAGATGCAGAGGCCTATATCTCTGAATTCCTAAGATTGTTAGTAATGGTTCCCGATATATCCGTAGCAAGGAGAGTCTATATGTTCATTAATGGCCCGAAGGAACCCTTGCATGGGTTGGTTAATTCTACCAAGCCCATCACTTTGCATGATGCCATTGAGAGAGCTAGAGATCTCCAAGATGCCTTGCCAAGAGCAAAGGAAAATTTCCAAAGAAAAGACCCTCATTCCTATAAGCGGAAGGAAGGGAAAGATGCTCCACCCAAGGAGAGCTCACTGAGGAAGCCTCTTAACCTTGATCTCCGGAAGGAGTTGAGGAAAAATAGATTGTGTTTTACTTGTCAAGAGCCATGGGTACCAGGACATATATGTGCTGCTGGGAGGGCACACTATATATAAGTCTTTTCAGACTTGGAGGAGGAAGATGGGAATGAAGGACCTAGGAGGGGTCACAGCGCTGGTGATGATGAGGAGGAAGATCAATCACCATCTAGAGGTGAAGAGGGAGCCTTTACTCCAACAAGTGGGACTCTTGCTTCTTTGAGAGGAGTGCCCAAATATTTGACCTTAAGGGTGCAAGGTTCAGTCATGAGCCAAAGAGTGTCTATTTTGATTGACAGTGGGGTAACCCACAACTTTATTGATGCTCACCTTGTGCAGAGGAGAGGGATCCCCACCGACTCTTATGATGGGTTCTCTGTTTTGGTTCTGGGAGATATAACTATGGAGTGCATGCAGTATGTTCCATCACTTTCTATGACTATGGGAGCCTACACCTTGGTGGACCATTTCTTTGTAGTTGACATACCAGACACTAACATCGTCATGGGTGTCCAGTGGTTCATTACCTTGGAAAAGTCACTACTGATTGGAAAGCCTTGCAGATGGAATGGGTGGAATTGAAGAGTGGGAAACAACAAATCATTCAAGGCATGCACACCTACCCTTCACCTAAAGTTTCCACTCAAACAACAGAGATGGAATTCCGTAGTGGGGGTAGGGACCTCACAGTGCCTTCTCTCATGCTTATGAGAATTTTGCAAGGAACATTCCTACCTCATGGCAAGCCACTTTGGATGCCATTGGATTCTGATCATGTGGGGAGAGCCTCACAAAGTGTTGTAACAATGGAGGAGAAAGCCACGACGCTATGGGAGGAAGAAAAGGAGAGGAACAACCTTCCCACAAATAATTTTGGCATGTGTAATGCCAAAGAAACAATCAGCAACAAGGAAAGCACCACCATAGATGCATCAGAAGCGCTGTCCTTGTTGAGCTGTGTAGATCCATATTGGAGATCTCAACTCCTTGTGGAGTACTCCAAAGATCTGCACACCAGGATGATATTAGATGGAATGAAGCAAGGAGGAGGCTATTTGGTCCATGAATGGGTCATCTATCATCTTGGTAAAGTATTCTTGTCTCAAGCCTCCAAGCTTAAGAAAGAAATACTACAAAGAGCACACAAAGAGTTCCTTTCTAGCTATATGCAATCAGCAAGGATCTACTCCCTAATCATGAGGATTTTTGATTGGGAGGGTATGAAGGAAGAATTGCATCAGAACTATGATTGGGAGGAACTACATCAGCACTTACAAGAGTGCAATAGTTATGAGGGGATGGGGCAGCCAAAGGATCCTATGCAGGAGACATTTCAACCATCTCTTCCTTCTCTTAAAAGAGGAGAAATACCCATGCCTAACTCCATGTGTGTGGGATACTTGAATGGTAAAGAATCTGATCTTATGGAGCATGTTTATTTTTCTAATTTCACACATTCTCTTACCATATGTGTGCAGGCCGTGGCTTCTACAAGGAGTGATATTACATGCAGATCTCATGGCATTTATGAGGCCAATAAAAATTCCAATTGTTTCCACTCCCTTAAGGTGCAAAGGGAGATTATCTATCATGATGGGTGCTTCCCAAAGGCACCTAACTTGGGTATCACTTTTAGCCATGTCATAGTGACCCATGCAGCAAAGATGTGGTGGGAATACCACTTGCCACAATCAAATTTACTCAAGACAAGGAGTGCATTGCATTGGTATCTTATGTGGGATTGTGACCCACCTACTCAAGTGCACATTTCAGTTTGCATATATGTGATTTTGCTTCCATACATAGATGATATATTGGTATTGTTTATGGGTTTGTATGGGCAAAAAGTGGGTAGTGTATATGTACCACATGGGATGGAACTTTATCCTGTACTTCATGATACATGTTTTAGATGTGACATTGCTTCACCCATGTTTATTTCTGTTGAGTTTTACACTCCTGAAGGGATAGACTATGCACCTATCGTGTTAGCATTGGAGGAGAAATTTCTGATGTATTGGCTTGACGAGCACTTGGTCCATGATGAAAACTTGATCCTTGATGGTGCCATCCATGGAGAAGGAGAAAAAATATAGCTCTTGCCCTGTCAGTTGCTTGAGGACAAGCAACATTTTGGAGGGGAGGACTGTAATGTTCCCACTTAGCCTCAGCTAAGAGGAACATTCAATTTTGTTTTAATTTCTGCATCATGAATAAATGAATAAAGGAGGACATGTAAAACTCCTAAAAAGTCTGAATAAATCAATGCACATGTGAACAAAGACAAATCAGGGCTATGTAAATAATCACTTGCAGGTGTGAAAGAGGTTTGAGCTAAAGACTGGGTCAACCTTTACCAAATCAACAGTGCTATCTAGGTTTATTGCATCTCCAAAAGTGATAGCGCACTTCTATAAGGGAACCTCTAATGTGAAAAGGGATAACTCATCAAGCTGGTTTAGGGTTTGCAAGAGCTTTCTCATCTTATAAAAGGAAAAGGGGGGCAGCAAGAGAAGGTTGTTCATAGATTATATTTCTGAGTATTTGTCTGCTTAGAAAAATACCATTCTCTGTTGTTGACAGGAGGAATGCATTTTAAATTCCTGTGCAAGAGTTTCACCTCTTCCTTTGATGATTCAAGGAGGAAATTTTGCTAAAATGAAACACTATCAGGCTTGAGGCCAAGCTCCTACTTACATTGGCAGTGCTGATCCATTGAGGGTTTTTTGTCTCTGCAGGTTGCAGCAAGTGGTGATCTAGATCTGCAGAGATCTAGTGTATTTTGAGAGCCTCTCTCCATGGAGTGGGTCATTTGACCTCTTGGAAGAGTGTATCATTTCTTGTACTTCAGATCTACACTTATTCAGTATTTTTCTATGTCTCTTGAGCTACAGCATTGTCCCACTGGGAAAACTGTGTTATTTATGTATGAGGGTTTGCAGGTTGTCCTGCTCATAGTTTAGATCAGAGATCTCTTGTGTTGGGTTTTTCCTTCCACTTGGTGATCCATAGATTGGCTTGCTGATATATGTTATGTTCAGATCTGATCCATTGTAATGAAATGATATATTCAGAAATTTATTGCAGCAGTTTCCAGATCTGCAACTTGTTTCTCAGATCTACTCTTACTCATGCATGCTTTTGTCAAAATTCCAAGTGGATATTGTAGAAGAAACTATAGAGTTTCCAGATCTGATATAGATCTAATATTTTTTCCATAGATATGCTCTAGATATAAGTTTTAACTTACATCTGCTAAACCTCCTGAAAAATAACGTTGTTGAAGCATTTCTGCAAATATACATGTGCTCCTGCTCGCTTTTTTGAAGATTTATTGCTGCATTGGCTCATGATTTATACTATATAATGAAAGGGATTTATCATAATGATTATTTTCTACTGTAATACTGAGGTATCACTCCTCTTTATGATCTCCATTAAACATTAGCTAAAACTGCGCAATTCCTGAAGCAGTGCTTGCATTTGACTGCAGCCTTCCCCTTTGGGTGCCTTTTAGCTAGTCTACTTTTTGGGAGATCTGTTTAATGTGCCTAAAATGATTTTTTTATGATGAAATTCCATAAATAAGTCACATATAGAATAAATGAGGGGAACCAAGCCCTGATCTATGTTATTTTTGCACATTTTTACTTATACAGCATTTTCCTTGAACACCTTGTTAAAAGTCCTAAAAAGGGGTTATTCCAAGTTCTATAGACAGGATCTACAGTTGGCCAGGTAGCCTCTGGATCTCATCCTTTATTTGAAAGGTGAAATATCCATTAAATTCCTCTATAGTCTATCTCTGAAATATAATATTTTGAATCCTGAAAAAGGATCATTACAATGTTTCCCATACATTCAAGTGCATAATAAAAGGTTCTAGATTTTGAAATAAAAAGGAAAGCACCAGCCAGTTTTCATTTTTTTGTCGTTTATTTTCAAAAGAATAAATAGAAATGGTTGTACCCAGAAAAAGAGACCTTTCTTTCAGTCTCCTTTCTTTGAAAGAGAGAAAGAAAGCACAAAGCTATTGTCTTAAGCTTTGGCTAAAGAGAGGCAAAAAGGTTACAGGTAAAGGTTACAGGTAAAGGGTATCAACCAGCAGTAGGCATAAGCTCAATGAAAAAGCAAGATAGTTCATCTCGGTTATCATAGCTAGAGCTGTATAGTAAGGCCTTAGAGACTGCTTTAAGAGTCTATGCAGCAATAAGTAATATTAGCTCTAATCACTATAAGTTGTAGTCTGTAGATTCTATCTGCTAGAGCCATAGAGTCAAGCCCTTGCACTATAGTAGTAGTGAAACTTTCCTTCCTCTTGAGTCCAACTATTGATATTTTCTCTTAGGTCTAATTTCTATATATAACGACCCATATAGTTTTTAGCTTATAGCAGATAAGTAGTTTATCTCTATAATAAAGACTATGTTCGCCTTTGGCTACTACACTTGAATATATATAACGACTTCTGCCTATATGTATGTAGTGCTTATAATGAATCTCTCTATCTCACAGACTAGTGAAGAAGCTGTAGTAGTGCTATTACAACTAACTCTTCTTTCAATCTCTCTAATCAAACTATTAGAACTAACTAAGTTCAGTAGTTGTTGTTTCTAGTAGTTGAATCTCTTCCATGGAGTAAGGTCTTTCCTTAAGGTATTTATTGATTACTTGCCTTAGTATTAAGCTGTAGAGAAAGAATTAATATCAGTAAGTATTGAGAGTAGTATGCCCGTTGGTCACTTGCCGAAGAAGTCTTAAGCCATAAAGTTCAAGCCCCATGGAATGTGTAGAGAGTTCATTAATAAGAGCTCTTGATTTCTCTCATTCATTCAAAGCATGCACCTACTAGATCTAGCCTCTCGTGTAATTCATTGCACAAGCCATGGTTGCATTATATATGTGAATATACAACCTTGGGGCATAACCTAAGAGAATATATAGTTTGACGGAGATGGAAAGGCAAGAACAAAGACTTGGTTTATATAATGGAATATTCAGTAAGATTACTTACAATGGAAAAGTGAAACGTAAAGATGCAATACATAGAAGATATGCTAGTAGTAGTGCCTGAGTCCCTTGAAATGAGAAGAAATTAGATTTTGAATTAGTAGTTAGTTCAATCTTGAGTCCCAATAGTTGCAATTCCAACAACTAACTAACAACTGTGCCTTAACATTAGTGCATAAGAAATAGAAGGTTCTATCTAGGATTTCATTTCAATCTAATATAGATTCTCTCTCTATAATGACTATATAAGACAAGCTCTAATGTTGGAGTTTGTGGAATGGGTGCTAACACTTCATGTTGGGCGCTACACCTCACCTCCCTCCTGGCCACTCCTTCTGGCAAGCAGCATATGCAGTTCTCAATCCTTTTCAAATCCCACAAAATAGAATCTTATTTCATCTGGTGGGCAATGCCTGCCCCACCCCAAACAAAAATCTCTATCCGGAAAGCTAATTCAGCCTGCCAAGTAAATGGATTAGTGCCCTTATGAATATGAATGAGAGTCTAGTTCAAGCTCAATACACTTAGTTCAATCATGCCCTATTTCTTTACCACTATCAGATAGATTATTTACATTAGTTTTCATAATCAATTATCTTCACAACCCACAAATCGTATTCACAAGCTTGTACATAGTGAAAGAAATATGTAACCTTGACAATATGGATAAGCTAGATTAGGAAATCACACCATCTATTAGTATAAGCTAAGGATATGAGTGTTATAGGACTAACCTTTCATCTATATATGTCAATTCTATTGGTTATTTTAGACTTCTATTTCCCTCCCTATAAGAAAGCCACCAAAGAAAAGTACTCCCAGCAATGCCAACTAGCTCTAAGCAATGAAACCTATCAATGAGAATACTCCTTCACTTCAACATCGAATTATAATAAGTTGTCATGGAGATAGAGATTGACTGTATGAATTACTATGAGTAAAAGGAAAGCGATACGGCTCCATACTTTAGAGTGGTTGATAACATAGGTAACATAGCTAGTCGAAGCTCATATCATAACACGCTAGCTTAAGTAACCTTTATTTCACTGTCCATATTACTATGGGGTTAAGTATCACTAATAATCTCATATGGGTATAGTTCTAAGTCTCATGTTTATACCTGTTTCATTAAAGTAATCATGAAAGTAATGAAAATCACTCATATTAGTAATAGTTAAAGTTGTGATTAGTATTAAATGCTTGAGAATTTCTCCTTAGTGTTCATTAGGTAAGCACTATTCAGTGATCTGAACCATATCGAATATGGTAATAGTACTAGTTGAATATGCAAGTACAAATATAGTGGTAATCATGAGCTCTTATTAGCTTAGTCTAATCAATGAAGAAAACCCCTTGTTATACATTAGTAATACAGATCAGTGTGTACTTACTTATAGCTTACTGACAGGTTAACAATCAAATACACATAGTACTAGATTACCATAGCTTCCCAATCAATGGAGTTGACTAGTACATTTCAAGCTTATACTAAGAGCTTCTATGTAGCTTGTTTCATTTGAATAGCTTACCTTTCTTATCACAAACTTAGTCATATCCCCCTGTTCCAATCTTTAGACAGGATTAGTGTACCCTATATAAGTTGCATAAACTATAGATACAAGGTAAGTAATCAAGTTGAGTGGTATCAAGCTTAGGAACTGCTTATACACACAAATATATATAGCAAGCTCCTTGTTCAGGATCGTAATACATGTTATCATTGATTATGCTTGAATTGAACATAGCTTATACTATGTATTACTTATGGATATGTGTTCTTTGTTATTGAATATGAGTAACCTTATGGTCTATAATCTTATACCTAATCAAGTATTGAATAGATATGGAATTCTATTTTTTCAATCTGTACTATGTACTTGTATATCCATCTTTATTAGAGCTTACATGAGAGTTATGGTGTGTTGTATTCCCATTGATATTTATAGCTTAGTAAGATCACTAGCTTGTATGCATATAATAGAGATAGTAGGTTAAGCTTTACTAATATAACATGCTTGAACACATGGCTAATCATGACCTATATAACATGGATACTCTTACTCTACCTGCTTGGTTCTTACTCATTACCTGTATTGAATAGGGAATCAGTACTAGTTAAGCTTAACTGGTGTGGTATATGCCCGATCATGTTCTATATTATAGGGATATGTGTTCTACTATATCATTTACTTCTATCCCCATTGTGTAGTAGCCATTACACTAGCTTTCCCTTTATTCCATAATATGGAACACGGTAAATCAAAGTATGGTACTATATCAATGGTGTCCTATATAGTACAGTGAACTTAATCTATGGGTTTATTAGTACCCTCTGCGTTAATTTCTCTTATTGGGTTGTATATGTATGCGATGAATATGGGAATATGAATAAGCAGACAGCTAATACAACACATATAAGGAATAGGCAACCTAACAAGATCACAACACTATAAAGTCCATGGTATATACATAATAAAGCACATATATGAGCAGAGTCAACACCGTCGCAAAAGGGTGAAGTATTAGCATAATGTTCAAAAACCCTATTATAGGTATAACCTAGATGTATTCCCATTACTTATAGAGATAGTGCTTATCATTTATGCTGACTAACCAATCTCTATACCCTTCAAAGCTATTTCTGTATTCAATAGGTAGAAGATAGAGTAGTACTTCTGGTAATAAAACATCACTATCTCATTGATTCAATTGTTTTGAGTGCAATATGTAACCTTTGTATAATAGATGAACGTAACAATGGTAATCACAAGGGAATTTGACATAACTGATAGACCAATAGTGTAAACATGTAGACTAGTAGCTTATGATTACAGCTGTAACTATAGGTGATCACTATTCCAATATAGGCTGAAAGAGTGATTAGTATATACTGTAAGTTCAACACACATTATACTCAATATAAACTCCATTACTTTACCATGATCTCAGATTAGCTTACATGTTACTAGCAATGAGTATCCATTATGATTACTTTCTAATATGGAGTTCTAGCTAGTCAATAAACGGGATTGATACTAATGAAAGTTGATGATCTACTAGTATTCACAGCTCTTATGAGTCACGTATTGAAAATAATCAACGTGTATGATCATAGTTATACTGTTTCCATGACTTGTAAGAGATTACATGAGGTACAGATATCTTCCAGTTTATCACAGCTATGATAAGTTTGTTGTATATGTTTTACATATGAGAAAGGTCTTGTATTCCCATATATTATGTACATATTGGTTACTAATAGACCTAATAGGAAGCTCAATACTAGTGGTTATCATGTTAATACTTAGGATTATAGTCTCCTTAGTTATAGTATGACTACCATCTATGACATTACACATCACACTTATCAAATATGACTGCTTTCATTTATTCTAATTACATTACTATCTATAAGATGCTCTTAATTAGCACAACACTTAATAGCTATGGTAATAGAAGTCTCTATGAGAAGAGTATGAGCTCTTTCCGTAATCACAGTACCCAAGCAAATCGAACCAATGAACTCACATTTATACTAAGCTATAACTATTATGGAAACAATGCATGTAGAAGATGAGTAACCAAACTTGTTGTTATGTTGTGAGTATTGCATGTTCTCTACAAGTAATGTCTATTCACTCTGCATCATATATTAGGTCAATACGATACGTAATCATTACATGGCTTTACCACCATCTCTATCCAATCCGAGCTCTGTTATTGGCTAGTTATATCACATATCTAATCCGATTCGAGTGTTCTAGCTCTATGTCGTAATCACTATGCTTTCATGAACTTGATATAGTTCCATAAGTCTTCTAGGTTGTTTGATGAGTATGGAACAAGAGTATTTGATATGATGAATTATCTTAATAAAGAGAACTAGGATATGGGTTTACTTTTGGAGAGACTAGTAGATTGAATTCTTATAACATGTGAACTAAATCCATGGTATGGCGTAATAAGAGTTACTAGTATATAATACGAGCTTCTTGTTCCAACTAAGTGTAATAGAAGCTATAAGATGTTATGCAGAAAACGCAGCTCAATGATTACACCTGTACTTACAACTAATCAAGCATGTTGAATATAACACATTATTAACCTAATTAACACATCATAGTTATATAAACTAATAGTGATGTTCAAACTCTCATAGTTATAGAGATAGCGTGTTGAAAGCTGACTATCGCCTGCCTGTAGTTTCCTTGATAACAATCTAGTTAGGCCTATGGGTTTGGTCTTGTGAGTTTCTTATTAACATCTTCTACGTTGATGATTCATATCTTGTACGCTGTGACAATGAATATATTCAATTCTATTCTCGGGCTCGGGTAAGATTCTCATCTCGAGTAAGCGGGTAAGATTCTCGGGTAAGTGGTTTCACTGACAATGAACTACACTAGGCTACGCTCGGGCAAGTACCTATAGGCTATGGTCGAGCTTCCCGATTGAGGTGCAAGCAATCAAGAAAATTCTTGGTCGAGCTGAGGATTTCAGGTCAACTTATTACCATGACTTAACGAATCCGGGATAGGTAGGGCAGGGTTGCAGATGTCACCTTATCTCCTTTAATAGGACAAGGATATATTCTGATAGGACAAGGGTTCATTTCATTTGATGAGGCGCTCTTAATCATGGGTTAGTAGCGGGGCGAAGGCTAATCGACCTGAAAAGTACTATAGGCGAGCCTCATAGACTGAATGGCTAATCTATCAATGAAAAGCTATGGTTGGTTGTCCCGTAGGTTGGTTGAAAGGATGTGAGCGGGCAAGGGCTAATAGTTATTTCAACAGTCAATCCAAGGACAAGAAAGAATCTATCACGAGTTCAGAATGCTCCTATTTGTGCCAAAGCAGTAATTGGTTTTGTCTAATGGTTTGTATAGTTAGCATATTCAAATATTCATTGATGCACGGCCCTCCTATCGGCTATTGACTTAAAGGTTTCCTCAACAAAATAGATTCAATTTGTATACCCTCTAACGCTATTTTATTCCCTTTTCAGTCTAAAGATTCAAACTAGAGGTAGTGCACCTCCTTTCAATTCATCTCTGAGGGTAAGCCCCTTTCAACCCCGACCATCTCCTGTTTTCAAAGAGTTGCCAAAACTCGAGTTGGAAACAATGAGTCGATTTCCCTTCCCTTTAGACCTTCGAAATCTTTTTGAACCTAGAGAGAATAAGGAGCTGGGTGCTTAGTCCATCGCTCACCCGAAATATTTTAGTGGAAATAAATCCAAGTGTATTGAAGATAGGCCTGCTCATCCCCATCATTCTGAATCGAAATGTTCCACTGGAGATTGAATCACCTCGACTGATAGGATTCACTATTCTTGCCCAAACTCATAATACTGTAAGGGGAAACTTAGACTTAGCAACCTTGAAACCTGGCCCAATAATCGACTATTAATAGCCCTGGATACACCTTACTTTCATTCTCATTCCTTCCTGGCCATGATCACTACACTAAACCGCGGCAAGTTTAGAGGTTTATTAGATTTGCCTTCCCTATTACCTAGCGAAGTCCTATTCGATCTACTCTCACTAAAAGAGTGGCAGATCTTATCTCACTAGTTGGTTTCCAATCTCGAAAGATGATTTCACTAACTCATGAAAGAAAGGAGAGCCGGGTTTGGATTCAGTGAAAGGTAGCGGTCGGCTGCTTCCCGTCGCTTAATACTCAAGATGTAGATATAGATTTTGAAATAGATGTAGATATAGTTAACATGACTAAATAACCCGATGAAATGATCTGCCCACTGTCGGAGAAAGAACCGAGATCGAATCACTTGAAGCTGAGGATCGAACGAGAGATATTCAAAACTATTTATCTTCATATCCACTAGTACCTTTGTTTTGACTTGTAAACTGGATGATTTGCCACAGCATCGGGACAACTGCACATTACGGATACCATCGTAGAGATTCAAGCTGAGGTGGCCATCCGACTTGGGTAACTTAAGTGATTCAAATATGTGCATGCTCAATCTGACGTCTCTGATTAAATCAAGCATTAGGATGGACGTCTCTGGTGAAAAGTGCCTAAGTAGGCTTTGAACAAGAGGGATTAATGTATGCTTTGGAAACCGACATCGGCTGGTTCTTTGATTCTAAGGGCACTGGGGGTTATAAACACTAGCTCCTGCTTGGGGATGTCATTAAGCCTATAATTACAAGAATCCAATTTTCTCCGGGTATACTGCAGACCACTCTTGACTGACTCATGACCCGAACACCTGACTCTTTGTGATACTATGACTTGTGCAAGACTCGACATTACTTCTGACCCTTTTATGATTATGTATAAGAACTGAATGTTATTTGATGAAAGAAGATCTAAACGGAAATAGAATTAAGAAACACAAACTGAAAGGAAGTGACCAATGCAAGAGAAAGAGCAGACTATTACCTAGACATTACTCAAAACTTGCTTCACCATGTTGTTGTTGTGGGTAGTCACTTAACTTCAATTGAAAAGGAGGCCTACATACTCTTTATGAAAAGTCATCACAGAGCCTATGAACCATTCATTGCTCAAACCAGGTTGGTGATACATGACATAAACTTGACAAAATAGGTATCTCCATTTCTTATGCAAGATGATAAACAAGAAACTTGTAGAAAAATTGAATAAATTATATATTATTCACCGAGATTCTCTTGATCACACACTATTTTAGCTTCATGCACAATACAAAATCTCTTCTACCATTGATCATTACATGCGGAAATAAAATCAATTGCATGCACACATTAAAACGATAAACAATCACACATATGAACACAGTATTTCATCGGAAAGCTTAAATCTGAAAACCCCAACTATCTGTATATTATATGTCATAGATATCATGTAACAATCATTGTACAAATCACCTCACAAGCTCTCAACACAACCTCCAATTTCTACACACTAATCAAGCTAGATCTAGCAAAACACATGCTCCAATCTCTGCCACCTGATAGCCAGCCTCTATTGCGCAATCCCTGCTGAAGAATGCCTCTTGATGAGAATTGATTACCCCAGCCTTGCTCATGCAGTATTTATAGGCATCTCTACTGAGTGTTGGATGCAAACCATGCATCACTTATAGTCACAACTGATAGTCACACTTGCCCTTTCACCTATCTCTGCATTGGTCTCCAATGAAACTATCCATGAACTAAAGTTAACTGATGTATTCTTTAGTTGATTAATGAGTTTATAACTAGTGAATTAATTAATAATTAATTCACACCACTCTCACTAATTGTATAGATTAGTTAAACTAAATACAAATAGCTCAAATATGTTTAGAGTCCAAATATTATTAAGAACTAATAATATTCGACATATCTATTTTTAGTCTGGCAATCTAAAAATAGATTCCTCCCAATATGTCTAAAAATAGAAATACATCTATTTTTCCAACTTGACCAACCATCCAAAAATAGCATCCCGCAACTCATAGAATATGATCGACATGTCTAAAAATAGACATAGTCTAAAAATAGACTTTGCGCCAAAAATCACCTGTGTGGCCCCACCTAGTTTAGGTGATCACTTTCCAACTAGGATCAGAAATGATGTTTCAGGATGCCTCCTTCACTATTTCTTGTTTCAATATTCAACAAAAATTAGGGACATCAAAAATCATTGAATCCTACTGGAAGGAAACATAAAAATCACTTACTATAATAGAGAAAAATATCCTACTATTTATACACGAGCGGGTGGAACTCATCCTTTCTATCATGTTGCTGAGTAGTACAATTTGACTGGAAATTGATAGGCAATTCCAGCTACTCTCCTTGCAAGGTCTTCAATGTGAATGTATGTTTCCCTGTCTCGGAGGCTATCTGATATGGTCCCACCCCCATGGCTTCCCTTTTGCCATGTCCTCCATGTTTCACTTTCCCTCTATCCCAAAGTAGAACCATATATCCCTCTTGCATTTTGACATCTCTTACAGCCTTATCAAAGATTTGATTTACCCACCTGTTCTTTCATCTCAATATGAGCCATTCCCCTAGTTGCCTAAAGTGCCACTAGCTCATCTACTCTTCTTTGAACTGAATCAGGATTTCAGCTCTTACTCCTTATATATATATATATATATATATATATATATATATATATATATATATATATATCTACCCGGACAAGGAAAATTTTAAAAACCCCTATAAATTTATATGTATAATAAATGGGAGAATTCCCATGATACATAGGAAAAATGGAAGGCGATTTTATTAATAATATAATATGTATATATAATTTTTTGGCGAATCTCTCACGAGATTATATTATCTTGTAAAATCATGGCGAATCACCAGTAGAAATGGCGAATCACTAGTACAAAATGGCGAATCGTTGTCTAGTGGAGTTCGGGGTGTTGGTTCCAATGAAGATATGGTAGTTGAACCAAGAGTTGAAGGAAGCGAACCATCAAGACCAAGCATGGCACATGGTGACTCGTGAGGGAATTAGTTCTCGTGCGGTTTGGAAAATGTGTTTTAGTTCTATTAAGTGTAATATTGTTGCTCATGCTACTACTAGCACTAATATTGAGGTTGGAGAGGAGTTTGAGGAAGCATGGAAGGTATCAGTGGTGGATAATTACAAAGATAACCCCATGATGGGCTCCATTTTGCCCTTTGGTATTTAGGCCTGCAAGATCTTATATCCGTTGAACCAACAATTAACCATTCAACCAACAATCAACTTGATTGAGTTGATTAGGTACGAGTCAACTTAGACTAATATTCAAAACTATGCTTTGCATTGTCCCATATTTATCACACTAATGCACACAACATTGAGCATTTGCACCCAACTCTCATGCATACACACAAAATTTTCATTAACATCTATAACCCTAACCAAGTGAGAATTGATCAACAATTTGCACCAAAGTTTCTAATAGTGCTGAAAGTTCATAAGAAATTTAGATCCATGGTACCTTAAATAAATTTTGAGATAACCTCCACATATTTGACCACAATAGAGAAAACTTGTGATAAATTTTAAACCTACAAAAATTACGATTCGTGTTCCTAGGAACAATCATAAGAAGTAGTTGACATATAGGTCGAGTTTTGAGCCTTGACACATTGATAATGCAATGGATTAGGTCAAAACTCACATATTGAAAATTCATCAATGAAGAGAAGACAATATCATTATGAATTACACATACTCCAAACTTCTTACCAAATTCTACTTAGTTGTCTGCAACTCAGCTATACATAATCTTATAGTAAATACAAAATCCACAAAGCCTTCTTCACATAGCTAATAAATGGCCATTGGAAGAGCACCCTTATATAATAGTAATAGTAGAAATCAGTAGATTATTTCATATTGAACTTCATAGCCATAGCACTCCTATGTATTTTATATTGTATTCAACTTGCACTATCAAATATACATACAATCATAGTTTTGATTGATACATGTAAATCATACTTGTGCACCATGTTGAATGCAATGTCAGTCAAGGCGTAAATTCGGTTTGACTTGTAATGATCTATGAATTTTGCATGCAAGTTATTATAACCAACAAAATTTTGGGCCTAGTTTGAATGAGAAGTGGAGGACACTCTCTGAGAGGCAAACTAGAATTTGTACGTGTTCTACAGTCCAATCTCAGTCAATGTTACAATATATCAAAAGAGTTATAGTTCAAGGTTACAAAACCACAGTGAAAATCTCCAGACAAAAAGAGGCAATGTTACAAAACCACAGTAGGCTTAGCCCAGCACCAATTACCCTGAACAACTCTAAACAAAACCATAAATTCATCTTTCTTTCAGCTCTACCTCAAACTGGAACAATCTATTCTGAATTGGAGACAAGAATGACATAAGATATTTAATAATTGTACTTCTTTTGGAGTCTGGGATTCCCTTGTCAGCGTCCAAAGACACGTTCAACTAACAAAAAAAAGACAAGGAAATTTTATAATCAAGTTTTTGAATATCATATATGACTAGCAGACTTTAAAACTAGTTTTAAAAAATATGTATATAATACAACACAAAATTATACAGCACAGCACATTGAATTTTTGGACAACAATATAAATAAACAATAGTACTAGCTAGGATCTTTGCTATTTAGATGAGGATAATTTACCAACATTGATTTACACCATCTAGAAGCTTGACACAATAGATCTTAAGCATGACAACAATTTAAAATAAAATTGTTTCTCAACATATGTGTAGACAAAGAACGTCCATCTGGTAAACGTCGACACTTAGTAGTGTTTACTTATGGCCCACCCCACATTCTAAATAAATATAAGCCAGAAAACATGTGTGTTTACATTCCTATTTCTCTTTCAAATAGTATTTTTTGTTTCTCCTTGCTAAGACCACGAAAGAGACCTATTTGTGATCTAGAAAACATGTATGCTTATATAATTACTACTCCTTCAGCTAGTGTTTTGGATTTTAGCTCCACTGATACTCTCCTAACTTAGAGCTAGATAGGATTGATTTGTGGTTATGGGTAGCTGATAACCGTTTGTGGCAATGGATAGCTGATAAAACGCTATTAGTTGGCTTCTAGGAGCTATTAGTTGGCTTCTAGGAGCTGGTTTGAATACGATCAACTGGGAAGGTGACAAATATGAGGTTCATTCCTCTCATTGATGGCAGACAAAAGCACATGATCCATGCCAATGCACTACACTTGGTCCAACAAGAAAAACAAAATGGGCTTTTCATTCCCAAGTGATTTTACTCATGCAATAGAGGTCCTTACTTCAGTAACAAGCTATGATATAAAACTCATTATGTAGGAAACAAAAATTCATTGTTAAGCTTAATGTTTCCCACCTCAAATCATTGGAGTGTAGGAAAATTACTCAGAAAATGTGGAACTTACTTCCCTATTCTATTTCCCATGTCGAGTGGAATTTGTGGTGGGAATGTGGAACTTACTTCCATGTTCTATTTGCCGTGTTGAGTGGAATTTGTGGTGGGACTGTGGAACTTACTTCCCTGTTCTATTGCCCGTGTCGAGTGGAATTTGTGGTGGGAATGTGGAACTTATTTCCTTGTCTTGGCCTTAACCCCAGATCTATCCCTCCTTGAAACATGATAATATCCAAGGAAAGATGGTCTCCCTATAAAATTCTACAAGGGTTTCTAAGACACCATTGGGAAACCTTTTAAACGTATGCTTGGAAGCTCTTCATCTAGAACCACTTGCAGAGAAAACTAATGCAGTCATATTCAATATAAAGTTATAAACCACAACTCAATTAATGATCCCATGCTAATCATTCTACTTTACATGGCTTTCAGGACTCCTATAGAAGTATTAACCACAAATAAATTAAAACGTGGCTACTTAATGGGTAGATTCATTTTATATAACATTGTGGAAGCTTCAAAGCTATCAGGTGAGCTGGAGAAATCCATCAAGAAGATCTGCTCCTCAAAATTGATTTTGATAAAGTCCTCCACATATTAGAATGGTATTTTACTTCAGATACGATGAAAGCAAGCCAGAAATGGTCCTTCAAAAAGGGTTTTCTTTGTCCAATAAAACATTTCATCATAGCTAATTCTATAGGTTAGCTAGAGTCAAGTACAAACCAAAGGAACGATCCTTATCAGGTGCCTACAAGATATTCTAAAATCCACTTTGTAGATGACTCTGTGCTCTCTCTATAATTAGCCAAATCTCTGGATGTGATGATGTATTGGATTTGGCCCAAGTTCAACAAAGAAGTGAGAATTATGTTCACCAAATCATCTTTTAAGGTTCAAGCTGGGCATCTAACATTAAGAAACGACTAAATCCTAATTAACAATTACATCCGAATCAGGTCATTTTTTATTCAAACATGGATGACATAACAATGTTGACAATGTGAACATGGAAGAACCTCCACAAGCTAGTGGAAAAGAGGATAAAGGCAAAGATGGTGGAAGCATCTACCCATGTTTTAAGATGTTTCTCCTACAACAACGTTGGAAATGTGGCATCATTGAACCTTACACAAAGGAAGGGTGATGCTTTGGTCTATTGTTGGTTTATTGTAATTAATGTTGATGAGGTATCATTCTACCATTGCTCTTCTATATTCCCTTTGCTTTTTTAGTTTATAGGTCAATCAAGTTCTGCAAGTGTTCATTTGTACACACCATGTAATTGATATCTATTTGATCCCTAAAGAGATCAGAGATTAACCACTGATAGCCACTAGCATGATTGGACAGATTAACAGTTTGCACACAAAATACTGGAAATCACTAACAATCACAAAATATCATCTTCCTTGGTTATCTCTTCCTCTTCTTGAATTTTGTAAATTATATATTATAAAAAAACTAAAGAAACAAGCTAGGAAGTGTTGTGATCTTTCTTGTTAAATTATAGAGAATCCTCATGACTAATTTGGGATTAGTCAATTTGTTGTTAGGTGCTTTAGTCAATCTGTATAACTAAAGTTTAATCTATATAAGTTGTATTGCGGTTGTACTAATATAGCTATGGAGTTCCCTGACAAACTAAGGTTAATACTTATAAAAATGACAAACCCAAAAGGGACAAAAACTTCAGAACATGCTCATAAGGTCATTTTCAAAATTAACAAACTCTAAATTCATGTACACTAGGGAAAAACAAACGTCCAAATTTTCCAACACATTAAAAACTCATTAGTTCTTTAGCTCATGTGCACATCTTTACTATGCCACCTTGTATTTAGACATGCCTAAAAATATCTTACAATGTTTATTTGTACACTAGCATAGATCATCTTAAACGCAAACCCATTAAGCATATAGAGAGAGAGAGAGAGAGAGAGAGAGAGAGAGAGATCAGACAAGAACATGTTAGTCTACAGGCATAAAAGTCTCGCTTGTTAATGGATCAAAGTTAAGATGAATATATGCTAGGTTTTTGTATTTTTAACATGATGTAAATTAACAAACAGCCAGCTTTTTACTTTTGACATTACATGCCAAACCACAAATAGTTTTCCATCGTAGTTCATTAGAGCTAGTGTGTAGTAAATTTAGTGTCCTAAATTGCTAACATAAATTATCAACCAGGGCTAGTAAACTGATGAAGTGTGGTGCACTATATGTGCTTAAGTGACCTCTTCCTTACTTCATTGTATGTGTTTTATTGATGTTTTTGGAGGTTTTGTATTTTTAGTAATTTTGTTCAAGAGATGAAATCAAATCTATGTCAAAAAGAAAAGAAAAGGAAACCTTTGACTCAAAATAGAGTGTAATTGTAAATTCTATCCCTAATTAGTAAAATGGTGAAAAATAGAACATTCTAATCCATGGATATCCTAGCTTGCAAATTAACATGAAATGTAACTCAACATAATACAACCAAATCTCTTTCATCTAATATTGATATGCTAGAAGAGTTTTTAAGAAAAAGAATGGTTGTAAGATAATGAGGATCTTTTAATCTAATTGCAAAACAGAACAGTAACTTAAAGCATTATAGTGAAATCTCATTCATTTGTTAAAGGTTTGTTGGAAGAGCTTGAGAAAAAGATTACTATAATTTAGTAAGAATCTCCTATGAAATGCTGAAACAACTTATAACATTACAACTAAATCTCATTCATGAGTTAAAGGTTTATTGGAAGAGCTTTTTGAAAGAGATTAATCATAATGTGAATTAAAGGTTTATTGGAAGAGCTTGTGAAAGAGACTAATTACAGTATAATGAGGAATCTGATCTAAAATTGTGTGAACAAAATATTTCTTATATAGAGATTGATAATAGGGGCTTTTACTGGTTATTTCACCTTTACTAGAAAGGATGAAACCAGAAGCTTCTGACCCTTTTACTGACTCTGCCTAAAGAAATATAATGTAAACACTAAAAACTAAATAACAAAAAATGAAATGCTAATAACTCAAAATATCACAATTGAATCTCATTCATTTAATAAAGATGTTTTGGAAGAGCTTGAGAAAGAGACTAACTGCAATATCATGAGGATCCTTTATCTAAGCAAATGACATGAAAAATAATGCTAAAAGCTATGATTTCAGAAAGCAATCTAAGTAAGGAAATATGACAAAACAGAATTGAAAACAACTTATCTAGAAAACATGCAAAACCTCCTTGAATAGCAGGGGCCCTCTGCTACCAATTTGGTGTAATCCTTAGCTTCATCTCCTTAAAATTGTAATCAAAACAGCATCAAAGAACTGAATTTCTTTATTGAAAACCTCACAAATCTACATCCCATTCCATTTTAAACTTTGTTACAAAAGACTCTCTATTCCTTTCTCTCCTTCTCCTATTTTTCACTACTTTTTCATTACCCATGATAGGAGAAAGCTTCTCCTATTTATACAAAATATGAGAAGTTATATCATTAATGGGAGTCCATGAATCTCTCCCTCCATCTCTAGAGTTACAATCAAAATAGGAAATGATAAGACACATGTCTTTCTAGAGTTTCAACATAACTAAGAAATGAGACACATATCCTCTTAGAGTTTCAATACAACAAGGAAATGAGACACATATCCTCTTGATCCCATTATCTTCTCCAACCAAATTCGAATTTGGCCTTAAAGTGCCACATAAGAGTCTTCTAGAAGTCTCCTTTTTGACCTGCACATGTCACAAAACTCATAACACATATATAGATATATGAAACTATGTTAATTTTCTAGTTTCTAATCATAAATTCACTTTAAATACATAAAATAAATAACTTTGGAAAACAAGGATCCTAAACCATATATTTATGAAAATGGTTACTTGATGTAGGGTTTTAGGTCAGATGGCTATGAAATAAGAGCTAAATGGTTATGACATAATGGAAATATGTATGAATATGGAAAACACTTTTGAGACTCAATAGCTAGCATTACCACAGACATAACACATCTATTACACCAAGGTTGTAGAGTGTGCCTCACTGTAGTGCAATAATGAACTAAGAACATTGATTTTACCCAATACCAGTCTACATCTGCACCCTTTGATACAGATCTACCTAGGACTAATGTTTCTAGAAATACCCTAAAGGGGGTCCATCTATAAAAATTCTCTAAAGGTATCCACAAAACAAACGGTAAACCACATACAACACTCTCTAGAATATCAAAACAACATATAAAGAAACTGACAGCGTGATAAAAAAGTAACTCGATAGAAATATTCAAGCAATTTATTACTTTCAATACTTTTCATATACACACCTGCATATCTTCGAAATCACCATAAGAAGCCTCTGGAACATTTAGAGTGCCCTGAATTTGATTCATTTCCTCCTCAATCAACCACTCACCTGTTTCAAACCAAAATTTGACTCAGATTATAGACCAACCTTATACATTTCATAATCATATAAAAATATTAAATAATCCTCACCTTGAAACTTCAAGGCGATCTCATAAGAGTAACCAATTCGTTTCTTATTGCGCAATGTCACCAACGATTCCTGAAGCAATGTTCAGTAATTATACTCAGTTCAACATGAATTCAAGGGCTCAATAATAATTTATACACAACATTCTCTACACTAAAAAATGTTTAGAGGAATAAATCTGTTTCCAGGCTTTTAATTCAGGTAAAATTGAAACTGACATTGGTTAATTAGTTTTCACATAGATGTCTTCCCAAAAGCTGATGTGAAAAAAAGATAATTGAAGTGAACTCCTGCCTTCGAGTGTAAGTAAAAGGTTACTCGATCAGCGAGAATTTAAGGTACAAGGCTATTATTATCTCATAACCTGCATAACATTAATCAAGCATTCCACTTTCTTTCTGAAGGGGTAGGGAAAATAATTGCACAAGAAAGAGTTTTGGATGCAACCAACAAAGAAGAAAGTACTGAATGCCCAGTCAACATGGGGAAAATAGGAAGAGTTTCAAAAATATTGAATTTTGTAGGATGGCCTTGGGGGGTTCTAACAAAACAAAACAAAAACAAAAAGTCCCGAGAGAAGGAAAATGCTGCAAAACAGACAAAAACTGATGCATAATTAAAGAAGAAGGTTTGCAAGGATACTCAAAAATCCCACAAACAATTATAATCACTATTTGTGAAGTTTGCAGAATAACAGGAAGGAAATCAGTCTTCATCATGACTCAAAATCACAAAGTCAAAATCCATCCAAACCAAACAAAATACCAAGTACAAGAGCTCGCAGAGAAATAAGCTGCAGCTTTTCAGCTTAAGCAATGTACTCATAATTCCTCTGGCAAATAAGGAATGACTAGCAAACAATTCTTTAAGGCGGCTCATCCAAAAGATTCAGATCGATCCCAAACCTACTAAAAATTATACATTATGATAAAAAAGGCCCATTGTTTTAGCAAAATATTCAACCCTAAAACAATTTTAGTGAAGCTACACCCAACACCAACAACATCACATTTTGGATTTCCTAAGACTTATGAAAAAACCAAGAATTTAATCTTCAGGGGAGGCATGAAAACAGACATCCAAGATTTTGTAGCATCCTAGGATGCTTGCCAAAGCAACACAAAGAATTTACTAGGTGCATTGCACAATGCAGCCTTTATTAATCCCAGCGCATATTTGGACAGACATTTCAATGAATTTTATTGTTGGACTTCCAAAAGCGAGCAAAAAAACAGTGAGTAAGGTCATAGTAGATTGTCTTTTAAAAACAACTCATTTTCGTGCCTCCACTCATCCTTTCACTCCTTTCTCAATTTCCCAAGCATTCGTGGATAATATCTTCAAGCTACACAGTATGCCAACTTCCATTGTTTCAAATCTGCAGGGATGGCTACAGTTAATGACTATATTAAGGGTTACACTAAGCAGTCTACAACGCCTCCATTGCTAGCTCAACCTTTGCAATATATGCAAAATTTCCAATCTTATATTGTTGGGCCTGGACCTCCAATGCAAAGCTTTTAGATTTTTCTCCATACTATCAAATTTATCCTATAAGTCCTCTTTAATATCTCATTTGGGGACCTAATTGAATGACAGGAGATTACATGGCACATTTAGGTAATACGTGAATGGGGAAGATGATCTAGAGGGATAGCCACTAATTGGAGTAACCGAGAGACCTTTGAGAGTCAACACTGAGCATTCCTAAGAGACTGAATGAGGTAATGACCTCTGAAGAACAGAGTGCTAAATTATAAGTACAAATTTATGTCTTTCCTTGAAGCTAAATGCCACAAATCCCTAAATATACAAAGGAATGATACCAATTTGAGGATGGTCTTGAGGCAAACAGGTTGGGCTGCAAACTCTGCTCGAAAAACAACCTCAGGTACATTTTTCTTGCATCAAATGTAACTAAGAAATAGGATCTATACTCTTTCTAACTTCTCCCAATCAACTTGAGTCTTGAAATAAAATTCCATACATTCACTACCTTATTAGTTATACAGTACTACTGAAAAAATCAATAACAACCTCTAATAAGGCATGTTCGTAAGAACAAATCAGTGAATCTTTTATATCCTTTTTCAGTATACGAAAGTTCAGAAAGATAGTAAACAATACAAATCCATTTCCTTTTATCTATGATATATCAAATCCAAAGGGTATCAACAAATAAATTCTTAATCCTAAAAGTACTAAACGTGTAAAACAAGCATATTATACTATGCAACCCAAGTGACCAATTTAAATATGATGGCAATATTTCATGTAAAATTTATATTATTGGCCAGTGCAATATCTAGCAACCATTATTATGTAAAATTAGCACAAAAATTAGTACATCTTGCTCATAATTTTTTTTACATTAACAAGCATGTAAGCAACTTGTATTTCTAGTTGTATAACTTCATCTTTACTATATGCAAGATAATCTCAATAGTGGAAGTAAAGAGGAAATGTTCCTGGGTTACAAATCCATTTTTTTGCCTTGTCCATTTAAGTTGAAATTTCTAAATATTGACACTCTCTGTAAGCACTTTACCATCTTGTGGATCATAGAATATCTCAATCAGAATTATAATGCACCTTATATATTTGAACATTGTATAAAAACCTTGGAAATAAAAGCTATGAAGCAGACCCAACAATGATTCAAAACAAATGAACGTATATACAAAATTGGCAATTTGTACCAAAAATATGATTATACAAGTTCCAACAAGGTTTCTGCAGTCAAGCAAAGCTACGAAAGAGTAATGCTCGGAGTACTTACCAATATGCTTGACAATGGAAGTGGCTTTAAGCCCAATTGTTGTTAAACCTGTAGACATTGTTGTTCCTTTTATTTTGCAAACCTTTCATTGAAGTCAGAAATCAATACCTAGAATCCAAGTTGATACTTGCCCTCAAATTATTGGTGTATTTGTGGGGATGCTTAAGACCATTTCCATTACCGACATTCATCCACATTGCCTCTGTTTTATTGCTTGGTTTAGTGTTGTCACTATAAATCAAGGGATAACTAAGTATTTTTACTTCGGTACTTGCAATCAAATTGTTGTTGTATTTGTGGGGATGCTTAAGGCCATTTCCATTAGTGACAGTCATCCCCATTTCCATTAGTGACAGTCATCCACATTGGCCTTTTTTTATTGCTTGGTTTAGTGGGAAATACCTTGCTAGTAGTAGTAACCAGTCTACCTTGCCTCAAACAGGAGCACATTCGACGAAGGGCACACCCGCACTGTATATTTGAACTCATGTCAAACTTTTGCTTCCACATTTACTCAAGTTTAAATGTTTATGACTCAGTTACTCAAAATTTATCTTAAGAAACTGCTGAAATGAATTGCAGTCAATGCTTAATAAGCAGATAATGAATCACCAATGGAGGAGGTATCTACAGGGATGGCTGCAGGTAATGAATATATTAATGGCTACACTAAGCAGTCTACAACACCTCCATTGCCAGCTCAACCTTTGCAATATATGCAAAATTTCCAATCTCATATTGTTGGGCCTGGACCTCCAATGCAAAGCTTTTAGATTTTTCTCCATATTATCAAATTTATCCTAGAAGTACTCTTTAAGAGTTCAGTTGAGGACCTAATTGAATGACAGGAGATGACATGGAACATTTAGGTAATACGTGAATGGGGAAGATGATCTAGAGAGATAGCCACTAATTCGAGTAACCGAGAGACCTTTGAGAGTCAACATTGAGCATGCCTCAAGAGACTGAATGAGGTAATGATCTCTGAAGAACAGAGTGCTAACTTCTAAGTACAAATTTATGTCTTTCCTTGAAGCTAAATCCCACAAATTCCTAAATCTACAAAGGAATGATACCAATTTGAAGATGGTCTTGAGGCAAATAGGTTGGGCTGCAAACTCTGCTCGAACAACCACCTCAGGTACATTATGCTTGCATCAAATTTACCTAAGAACACTACAAGAAAAAAGGACATTGGTGAGGGGTGAAAATGGTCACCATAATCTCATTGGTGAGGGTCAAAAGAGCTTTCGTCACCAAAAATTGAACGTCACCAAAAGTGGCGTCACTGAAAGTATAAGTGTTGTGGTGACATTCAAGGTCCGTCACCAATAATGATTTATAGTGACGGATAGTGACCATCACCATTTCATATGAGCAATGGTGACGGACAATCACCTCCGTCACCAAAAAACTGAACGTCACCAGAGGTGGCGTCGCCAAAAGTATGTGTGTGGTGACATTCAAGGTCCGTCATGAATATTTATTATAATGATAGATAGTGACTGTCACCATTTCATATGAACAACAACGATTTTTTGTGACGGACCTTTCATGGCCGTCACTATTAGTGCATATATATGGTGACGTTCATTGACCGTCACCATAAACTCATTGGTGACATCAAGGTCCATCACGAATAATGACTATAATGACAAACAATACCCTCTCCATTTCATATCAAAAACAAAGATTTATGGTGATGGACCTTTAATAGTCATCACTATTGATGTGTGTATATGGTGGCGTTCGTTGACCGTCACCATTTCATATTTTGGTGAGGGTTGAAAAATGTGACCATAAGCTCATTGGTGATGGTCAAAAGAGCATTCGTCACCAAAAATTGATTGTCGTCATTCCTTATGAATATCAGGGCACGATGGAATTGAACCACCAACCTCCTGCTTATAAAGAAGGTGCTCTTCCATTGAGCTAGCACCCTTTAAAGAATTAGCATTTAAACTAGAAATTTCCCCTAAAGGTGCAAAGATACACCAAAGGAATAGAAAATCTAGGAAAATCAAAAGTTGCTAAAAATAATATGTTCAATATACATAATAAAAAGACAATAAGAATAAATTTTGATATAATCTAACAAAGCATGTCCTACGTAGGAGAATAATTGAAAATCACAACTAGAAATTTGAATCACAACATAACAATATAAAAGAACATGCAATAGGAAAGGAACAACTCCACAGTTTGAGAAATATGAAAAATCCATGGGCTTGTTCTTATATATTGATATAGATAACTAAATAGAAATCTAGATTTATGAAATTCAAGTATCACACAAGAATGTCTTGAAAAAATATCAATATGTAAAATAGTATTTTTTTGCATTTGGATTTACCTGGCAGAATCTTAGGAAAAATTTTCCACAGAAATGGCCAATAAACATAACAACATGGACCTTAAACATAACAACATGGACCTCAGGAGCAATTGTGTAGGGGATAAAATATGAAGGTAAAGCACTAGAGAAGTATTCAAAGCAAATGATGAAAAGCGTATCTAGAAAGAACTAAGAACCCTCTGAAGTAAACCACCCATTTATCATCGTGACTAGTACACTTGCAAAAAAATATTAGAATAAATTATGAACTATTACACCAAAAAACAGTGAATTTTTCCACTAAAATACAGTTTCAAATTAATCACTAGCATGACGCTAACTTCTCTACAAAAATAGGGAAGTTTCATGACAGTGTATAATAGAGTTCATGGCAGTCGTGTTGATAAAACCTTCCAAGGAATAAGACCACAACAATGAACAAGAGTGTCATCATACTTAATACTATTAAAGAGTGGTCAATAGCAAAAGTGAATTAACGGACCTTCATAACTTGCATTGGTTCCTTATCCTTCATCCAACCCTAAAATTTTAGACCAAGGTTAACATTTTGAAGGGAAATTAAGAAAAGTCACATGATCTTGTGAAATAAGAGTTTTATCACTACCATTAACTATAATGTAATAGTTTTGCACAAACAAATAATCCTTGTCTAAAGTGAAGTAGTCAGTGATGATTAAGACTAATTGTGGGCTTAGAATTGTTTTTCCATTTTTTTTGAATTGTTAGAATTACCGTACTTAGTAGCAGAGGCATTTCCACCATGGATTGGGAAGTCCACAACAGCCACTTATGTAAGTGGGATTGTTGACTATAATCATTTTAACCTTCTCCTTCCTTTTGCTCAGCCACTGAAATATGTGTTGAGAACTTTTTTCTTAAGACATCCCTCATTAGAATGGGCAGACCATTAGTGATAATCATAATATTATCGTAACATTTCCACTATCATTACAATTGATTTTGGACTAAAATTTAGACTTATGGGTATCTTTGTCATGCCTTGTAAACAAATGAAGATGACAAGGGGAAGGAGCAGAAGAAGAGGGATTAGAAAACATCCGCTGAGAGGAGATTGAATTTTTGTCAATGATGCTCCATCTTTAGGGATCGCTTCTGTAACTTGCTTTCAATATTCAAGGCAAGCTAGAAAGCCTTGCTCCAATGAACTGAGTGCATGAAAATTCCATCTTGTGTTGAATATGAAACAAGAGACACTTGATAAAATTAAAACATTAATCCCCGACGATGAATTTTTCAATATACTAATGAACAATCAATACCAACAATTTTCAGAGAGGCATCCACCGCTAAGTAGCTCTTTCCTAAGAGGTTAGAAACATTTTCTAATAACTAGTGTGTAGAAGCCATTGAAATCACCCAATAGGCACCACATTGCACACAACATGTTGAGTTGTGGGAGAAAGAATCTTAAATTATAATGCACCCTTCTGCGAGAGTAACAACATTTTGGAGAAACAAAAATGCCTATGACAAGTGATATACCTGTTGGAGGTATAGAAATGTTGCCAGCAGATCAGGAGG
This sequence comes from Pinus albicaulis, assembly GCA_034641835.2. NCBI lineage: Eukaryota > Viridiplantae > Streptophyta > Pinopsida > Pinales > Pinaceae > Pinus > Pinus albicaulis. The sequence continues at coordinate 499,719,383 of CM076576.1, read as the reverse complement.
TTGGTCCAGACCCCAAGAGATATCTAGGGAACAACCCCAAACCCGAGTAGCTTTGAGGTTATGGTAGAAACATTGAGAAGGAATGTTAAGGCAAAAGTCTTGCAATCAAACTAAACTCACAGGATAACTACAAACCAAGAGTGACAAAGTTCTAGACAGTTCCTTAGTCTAAAGAGGCTAGAAGCTCATGCAACACTAGAAGGTTATTTTATTGGGCAAAGAGAATGCTATGTGCATCTTGCAGATGAAAACTGCTCTTGCACATGATGGGAAAAAGGGCTTGCAAAAATATGCCCTGTGTGCAGCATCAACACACACAAAATTCTCTTTTGCCCAATGCACTAACCTTCTAGTTGTGGCCAAATAGCGCTTGGGTCACAGTGGCAAGGCTTTCAGTAGCAGGCACTTACCAAATTTTCCATAATTTGCGCTATTGTACCAGAACTAGATCTTGGACCTATGCTAAGATGTGAGGTGTTTCCACTGCAAGACATCAAGAAATGTGTTTAGCATTCAGAGCTGGCAAACTTGAGAAACACCTTGACCAGGGAAAAACACCCAGAAAGAAACAAAATAATAATAATAATAATAATACCTCTAGACGATTATAAATAGGAAACCCTACTATCACTGCACTGAAGGTGCAGGCCTTCACTTTTTTATTTTTCATTATAATTTGCACAAAATCCCTCTAATCCTAGAATGTCACATTTTTGCATTTAGAAACAGTTCAATACTTTTTCATTTGGTCACGTATGAATCCCAATGGACAACTGGTATTATATATGCCATACATAACAATTAGTAAGCCAAAAAAAGTAAATGCAATGTTTCAACTATAACTTCTTATCATGAAATGTTAGTTACAGTAACAACAATGGTATGCCAATTGCATAAGCCATATGTATCTCCTGTGGAAACGCTGATTTTAATCCCCGTGTGAGCCAAAATCTCAATAAATAGCAACATAAAGAACTAATATGCAGTAGAATTGTTGTAGAAACTATTTTATAAATGGGAAAGGTAATGAATTATGGAATAGCATATCATGCGTACTACCTATTTAGTTACTTAACTTGCAATATCTACTATCATTTTCAATTTCTTTATTTTGGTACACTTCTCATTTTATCTAGAATTACAGTGAGATAGTTGTCTGATAGTTGGTCATATTATAGTAGGAATGTCATCAATATAGGAAATCTAGTTTTTGACTGAAAATGAGAGCAGGACATAAGGAAAATCATTGCCACAAGGTAAAACTATGATTGAAAACTTCTTATTGGAATGTATATTATTTGGAGTTAAATAAAAACCATGATTATTTGTGGTAATGCTATGGATATTGGAGAATAGACATTCAATAAATTATTGTCACTGTAACACGTCTACAATGTAGTTGTAGATCCTTTTTCACCTTGGTTTCTATTTTCTACAATGGCTTGTAGTGGTAGCATGATGTGTGCATTAGATATTTGCTTCCAATGTTCTAGTGAACCTGGTCTTTTCAAGAGGGTCATAACCTATTAGGAAAGAAATTATTTTTTCATAAGAGGTATTCCTAGAAAAAATTGGTCAAGAGGCCAATCTAAAGGAAAAAATTATAATATATATTGTGACTTCTCCAAAGCTTGAAACTTATTCAATGGTTGATACTTCACTAGTCAGTCAATAATGCAACAGCGTTCAGAAACTAAAACACAGTGGTGACTTGCAGGTCATGTTTGTGTTATGCTAGTACAAGCTTAGTCTATTCAGAGGCCTGCCATATGCAACAAAAGATATTTGCAGAGAAGCTTGCCATGTGCACTATTGGAATTGTAGGACAAATGAAATAGTTAGTTTATATATCTTCAGCGATTTTGAATTAGGAAAGAAGCCCTTAAAATGTACATCCATCATAAGACTAGGCCGAGTTCAATCTAGTCAAGTGTGTTGCTGCTTGCACACACTTGTTATTTATTTTTCCCATTTTAGGCCTTAGCAAACTGACATAGTAAATGTATAAGAGTTCCCAAAATAAGTGTCTAAGTGAGATGGAAGACATGTGAGAAAATTCAAGCTGGCCTATCCATGTTCACCCATTATTGGGCTTCTTTAGGATTAATAGTTGAGGAAATTTTTTCAGCATTGTGGGACTAAGAAAGTATGTCAACTTGTAAGATTAAATAACATTGCAACACCATGAGAGTCATCTAGAATTGTTGAACTGATGATGAACAATTCAGCATAATAATAGGAGACAACTTAGCAACTTCTTAGTGTCATGTTGCATGAAGAATTGACTCGAACCTAAGTTTTTGAGGCAACTGATATACTGCCCAAATCATGTCCTTTAGGAGACAAAGTTTGCACATTGAGTGTGTGAGAGGACGAATGGGTATCATGTTCACATGGATTGATACATTAGTCCAATTTATATTTTCTTATCTTTTCCTAAAGGCTAATATCAGTAAATGCGAACATGAGAGTGGGTGCCCTCACATTTGAAGAGACAAATCTAGAGGGATTGTGTTAAAGACCAACTAAGTTAATCATTCTACCCTCATGCTTAATGGAAATAAACATTTGATATGATTCACTTCATATGTGCCCAAAGTTTGAAAACACTAAAGTTTAAACTCCCAACGTGTCCTTTATGAGAGTGGGTGCCTTCACATTTGAAGAGACAAATCTAGAGGGATTGTGTTAAAGACCATTTAAGTTAATAATTCTACCCTCATGCTTAATGGAAATAAACATTTCATATGATTCATGTCATATGTTCCCAACGTTTGAAAACACTAAATTTTAAACTCCTAGGATCTCATCACTTTATTTATTTATGATTTTTACAAAAATTGGAGGTCATTGGTGAGAAAAAATCTCAAAAACCCTAAAAAAATTATCAAAATGATTAGAAAAAGGGATGTTTCTTGTAGAGGTAATGGGGTCTCTGCAAGAGGCAGACAAGGAGAAGGTAACTTGTTCAACAAAAGAGGCTCTAAATCCTCTTGTATCCAAGCACTAAATATCATTGATGACGAAGATGAGTCTAAGTTTGAAGATGAATATGATGAATTTGATTCAGTGAAGCTTGTGGGGAACAAGCAACCAATGTTGAGTCCTATTGAAAAAGCAGATCCAAAAAAAAGTAGTGTGAAGGTTACTGGGGATGTTAATTATTTGAGCCAATCAAGATTTCACTAGCACAATATCTCACCATTGACACTCAAGGCAACCAACACAGTGGGATATGAGCGTATGACCATTGTGCAAGAAGTAACTCTTCCATCTATTCTCAAAGGAAAGGATGTGTAGGCCAAGGTTAAAACTTGCACCAGCAAGACAATATCATTTATATTTTCTGCTATTGAGGTGATAATGAAATCACAATTCCTCCAAGGTCATAAAAGGTCGCCTATTCTTGTTCTTGTCATTTGTCCCACTATGGAACTTGCAAGTCAAGTTGTTGTCCAGGCCAATGTTTTATTTAAATACCATGAAAATATTGTTGTAAAAATAGTTAGTGAGGGCACTAAATTACCCAGAAAACATAAATGGTTACAAACAAATCCTTGCCAAATATTAGTGGCCACTCATGGAAGGCTTTGGTACCATATAGAGAATACCCCAACTGTCTTGAATCATTTAATGGGTGTGAAAATGCTCGTACTTTGATGAAGTCAGTCATTTTCTAGATATAGGGTTCCATAGGGATATTGATATAGGGACATCCCTAGTTCCTTATTACAACCATGCCGACCCAAGTAACAAATCCTTGATATAGGGCTACCAACCCCTATAATGAATCTTGATTATGGGGATGTCACCACTTGTGACAAATCCTTGTCACAAGATTTTAAGCCCCCCATAATAGGCAAATCCCTCTTACAAGGCATCATCAACACTCATAAAATTGATCGAATATTGAGTACAACCCAATGTTACATATTGAAACACTCACCAAGGTTTGGGGCACGATCCCCACGCTTCCATGACAATGAAACTTTAAGTGAAACAATTGCAATGTCCCCAAAATAGTGAAATGTGATGCAAAACATTTTACTTTTAATGAGGGATGTTTCAAATATGTAAATTGGGTATCTAAGGTTATGGAGATGAAAATCCATGAGGCCAACCAAGGTTATGGAGTAAATTGCAAGGCATGAGCAACAAATAATGAAGCAAATGTATAATCCAATGTTTGTTAAGAGTTCTAAAACTCTAATGCACAAGGAAGATATGCATCAGCAAGAAAGAGATGAAAGTAAATCTCAGTAGTCAAGGACAAAGTTAGATGAATCAATTGACAAGTTGTGGATGTTGATGAAGAGAATGACCAGGAGAAGGTACAACAAGAGGAAAAGGACAACCAGCAACAAAGTACAATTGACTAAGGACCTATGCATTAGCAAGGCAAGTGGAAAAGAATAACATAGGATTTGGAAGCCTAGATAAGTGAATATAACATCAACACTAGGAAAACAACATGTAGGGAAGAATGGAAAACTACAACACAAGCTTGGGATCCTATAGGATTCAAGAACTAATGACACATGAACAGGAGTTCATGAAATTTTTCTACAATGGGAGTCTAATGCAGGAGCACTAAAACTTCCAAAAGCCATCAAGCATTCTGAAGAAAAGCTCCAAAAGGGTTTTCAACATTGAAAATTAATTTCAATTCCTTATTTATAAATATTGTTTGTTTCTTTTAATTATTATATAATATTTTTAGAAAACGTATGGGTAGGAACGATTTTGTCCTCAAGGAAAAATAAATTTTACCTTGAAAAGCATAAGAGATTTAGGGAATAAATCATGGAGCTAATTTTCTTTTAAAGTTGTATTTGATCAATTTAAAATTAAGAGAAAATAAAATGACATTCAAATAAATGGAAAATAGGGCCATAGAGAGAATGAATGCCTCTCACCATGTGTATGCACAAAACTAGTTTAATGAATAAGAGTTCATGCATTTACTATAACGGACTGTGTTGGATATATGTTGTTATAAATTAATGTATAACGAAGACCATGCATTTATTCCATATTCGATTTAATCTGAGTCAAATTTTAATTATCTATTCATTTCCGGTTGAAGAATCTCTTTTTTGTGCACACTAGAGGGTTTTGGGAAAATGAAGCTATTGTCAATGTTTTAGGAGTATAATTGACTAAGAGAAGGCACCGAACTGTCAGTAAATCATTGGAGGCATAAGGTTAACATGAAATTATGGAATGGGCTATTTTGATCCAACTAATCAACTCTTGCATCAGTTTTTTTGGACCATGAATATTAATTTGTAAAAGAATTGGAAGGAGAGTCCAATCTCTATGATATGGAATCGCCTTGGAAGTGGTCAAGAGGAACAGACAGAGATAGAGAATTGAATCCAACTGAGTTTCTCTATCTTGTGAGGATTGAGTTCCAACTGAAATAAGATTTTCGAGTCCAAATCTACGTTGAGCTATATAGAAGCGTGACCATATTAAGATGAGACAATCACCATGGATATTAAGCTTAAGTGAATGTTTTCGGTAAAATTTTCGGCATAAATACTGGAAAATGTGTTTTTAACCTTGCGTTGGCAATTTAATTTGAATTATGGAAACATGTCATTTTCTGTTTTGCTATATATTTCAATTAATGATCGAAATTGTAAATGTGATAAACATTGGCAAAGAGCTCCACTGTAGAATTTCACTCCACAACGTCATGCAGAGTGTGGAATGGGCATATGAATGGGTTATATTGTAGGTTTTCTGTTGTGGTTGAAGTGGTACCCACTGCCGGTGAAGTTTTCCTCCTGCAAGGTTCCATGGTCAAACCCACAAGGAGAAAGGGGTGCATGCGCATATAACCACAGAAGACCCTATAAATGCCAAATGAGCCTTTGTCGTGGCTATATAATTAAGCATACCATCTACTCTAAATGGGTGTTTGCAGCAGCAACTACTTTGTGAATTTTAGGATTCTTTTGCTAATCTCCTTCCGGGAAGCAACTACTTTGTGAATTTCTGGATTCTTTTGCTAATCTCCTTCCAGGAAGCAAAGTTTGTGCTGTGGCATGTGCTATATGCTCCTGCCTACTCCACATGAAGATTCCTTTCATGGTTTCTCTGACATCCATCTTCTTAGAGTTGCATTCCATATCAGTGGAAAACTCAAATAAAGATTTCAGTCATGGAGTCTCTATATTGAGTTCTGAGTGTCTTTTAAAACAATCTATTGATCGGAATGGCGGAGGGTTTGGTGATCCAATCACTTGCGGGCGCTGTACCATCTGAGCTACTGGGTATCATTAAAGATGTGTTGAAGAAGAGTTTTTCCTGCAAGGAGAATTGCAAACGCCTCCAAAAAACCCTGGAAGGAATCACACCTGTATTACTTGACAACTTTGCGAGTAGTGTAGAGTTGTCTCAACCTAGCCAGAAGCTGCTCAACGAACTTTATCAGCAGCTGCAGGAGGGTAAGAGGTTCGTTAAGGCCTGTTCCAAGGTAATTTGCTTGAATATCTTCAGGAGCTATAATTATGCAAATAAAATTGAAGGCTTGAATTTGTATATTGTCAATTTCACTCAGACGAAAGGTTGGGCACATATCTGTTCTGAATTGCATAGCCTGTGAGTATAGCAGGATCAACTTGTGACTATTGGGCACAGAATAGAGCATAAAATTGAGAATATTGACCTCAAAATCGAGGATAAACTTGAAGGGATTGGGCACAAAATTGACGCAATAAGGGAAGAATATGACCTTAATTTTATCGCATATCAGATGTATCAATTGGAAATTGGTAAAAGGGCTTCCCAATCGAGCGTCCTAGAATTTCCAGATTTTAGAGTTGGTTTGAAGGGTTTGGTGTATGAGCTGAAAAAACGTCTCTTGCGCAATGATGCTCCACTGCTTAGAGTAATAGGCATGGGGTGCAGTGGAAAGACTACTGTGGCATTAGCCCTCTGCAATGATAATGAAGTCAAAGGTCATTTTAAGGAGATGATAGTTTTTGAAAGAGTTTCACAATCACCAAACCTTAAGGGGACTTCTTGAGAGAATGTGGGACAAGATTGTTCGCCAGAAAAGACCTGAATTTCATGACGTCGAAGATGCGCATCAACGGCTGCGACAAAGGTTTCGCCAAATGGAACCTCAACCAACTTTGGTGGTGCTGGATGATGTTTGGGAAATTTATCATCTTGAAAAGCTTTTGTTTGAAAGAAAAGGGTTTAAAACTCTTTTTACAACTAGAAACAACAATGTTGTTAAATCTGATTACCGGTATGATTTGCCGTGTTTGATAGAGCAAGATGACGTGTCCCTTTTCTGCTTTTCGGCATTTGATCGAAATTCCATTCTAGAAATAGCAGATTACAACCTAGTCAAAGAGGTAATAGAAGAATGCAAAGGATTTTTTCTTGCTCTTAAGGTGATTCGAAGGTCTCTCCATGGTTAGCCACGTGCAGCATGGATCACTGCCAAGGACAAACAATATCTAAGTATCACGAAATAGAAGTTCTGAAACGAATGGCAACAAGCATAGATATCTTGGAAGAAGAAGTCTGAGACTGCTTTCTGGACGTGGGAATATTTCCAGAGGCTAGAAAAATATATGTTGATCCACTGTTAGACTTGGGTATTTATGTTCATAAGTTGAAATGGATAGCTTCTTACACAATCTTAATAGAACTCACGAGTTGAAATCTTGTGACTTTGGTGAAAAATAAAAAAGGTAGCCTGGGGAGTCCTTATGGCTGTAGTGGTGAGCTTTCCTTAATTCAGCATGATGCATTGCGAGACCTGGCTATCTATTGGACCGAGCAAGAGCCTATAATTGAAAGACACAAAAGGTTTATCATACCTCAGAAAGCTGATTCTATTCGCAAAATGTGGAAGAAGCATGCATAGGTGATTTCAATTGTGAGATTGTTTCCTTCCACACAGGTTTGATGGAGGAGAAGGATTGGTGTCAGATGAACTTCCCTAATGCCAAGGCACTTATTTTGAACTTTTCTGCAAGTGAATACTTTCTTCCACCATTCATGCAATCAATGGATAAATTAAAGGTTCTCATAATTGTAAATCACAATTCTAAGCGGGCTACTCTCAAAGGTATATCATTCCTCTCTTCATTAACGCAGCTAAAAGTTATTCGGTTACAAAGAGTAAGTGTTCCTCCCCTCCAAGAATACTGATAGTCCTGGAAAAAACTAGAGAAGTTATCCTTGGTTCTATGTGAGGGTTGTGGGAATACTACAGGATTACATATGGGGGTGGATTTAAATTTCCCCTGTCTTCTTGAGTTAGCTATCTTCTTGAGTTAGCTATCGATCATTGTAGTGATTTGAGGGAACTTCTTATGAGTATTTGTAGTTGGACTATCCTTAAACGGTTGTCTGTCACAAATTTCCACGATCTTCATAAGTTATCAGAAGATATAGGTAATCTCGGCTCACTGCAGATGCTCAAATTGTATGCATGCCCAAGTTTAAAATAACTACCATATTCAGTTTGCAAGCTAAGAAAACTACAATTCCTTGATATTTCACTTTGTGGGTACCTAAAACAACTCCCAGATAAATTGGGCCAATTATCTAGTTTAAAAGAACTTGGTATGAGGGAGTGCTCTCGTGTGAAGCAACTTCCCAAATCGGCTAGTGACTTAAGGTCTCTGGTTCATGTCATATGTGATGAGAATATTCGGCATCAGTGGTTATATATCAAGGCCTTTACCATTCCCAACCTCCGTGTGGAAGTTGCAGAAGAACACTTCCATTTGGATTGGCTTGAATATTGATTGATTCATAATATATAGGATGGCACTTGCAGGGATTTTCTCTCTCATGCAGATCTCCTGAGCTAAGGTGAAAAAATGGGTGTCTAATAAGCAGAGTTAAATTGGAGCCTCGAACATTGCTGGTTGAAATTTGGAAAATAACAAAACCTTAGCATAATGGGGCTATGAGGTTTACTCAACAAGGAGCTCTAGGAGATCAACCCTACACAGTTGTTCGCAGTGATAGAAATAATTTATGGTGTGCCTGGAAGACACTATCCTGCAGCATTGAGACTTTTTCAATTGGTACAAAGTATAACTTACTTTTATACATGATATTTTTCTGTCTAATCATGTTCAAAGTGAATAATATGATCAATTTTGTCCAACATCTGTGAACCTGGTAAACTTCCTGCAATTACTGAAATTTTGATGGCTTGGGCAGTAATAAACAACATGGCAACGTCATGCAGATTTTGGCTCATGGCATAATGGGTAAGATGGGAGAAATAGGCACAATCGTTTAATTTACCTGCAAGTTGGAAGGGCATACAAAGTTTTCACTTGTTATCATTGGAACATAACCAGTTGACAGGGTTTCTTCCAGAATGGATCTGGAAATTCGAGGATTTGCAATTTCTCAGTTTCTCCAATAATTTGTTTTATGGAGAAATTCCCACCCAAGTATCTGAATTGAAAGTTCTTTGTACTACACCCGATCCATCAGAGGAAGGCTCTAACTTGTTATCATTGGAACATAACCAGTTGACAGGGTTTCTTCTAGAATAGATCTGGAAATTCAAGGATTTGCAAGTGCTCAGTTTCTCCAATAATTTGTTTTATGGAGAAATTCCCACTCATGTATCTGAATTGAAAGTTCTTTGTACTACAGTCGATCCATCAGAGGGAGGCTCTAAGGACGAAACTCTATGGGGATGTTTTGATGTGCTATCTGCTAATGGTTTCACTAGATCAGAAAAAACTGATGCTATGTTCTGTGTTCAATTTCAAGGGTCAGGAACAAAATTTTCAACTTCAACTTCTTTATTTTTCTAAAGGTTTGATCAACTTGTCAAACAATAGGTTAACCGATAGGATTCCTTCATATTTTGGGTTGGTCAAAGTCTGATTTTAAATATCTCCATCAATAAATTCACAGGACACAGACACATCAAATATGGGGTCTAGACCAAAAAAATAAGTCAGATATTACTGCAAACGCAACATGCAACTCAGATTCAAGGCATCGAAATCAAAAAAATTCAATAAGTTCGCTTGCAAAGCATTAAAATATGGGGTTTTCAGAAAATAGAAAAAGATTCAACTTGGTTATTTTCGGAGGTTCATTTTATAAATACCTTGGGCAGGCTATCGAAGCAATCCATGAGAATCAGTACCTGAATGAGAATGGTCCCCCATACCACAACTTGTCGTTACGAAAGAATTGGAATGTGACTACCTAGGATTGGATACTCTTTGCTTGATACACTCTACTCGACTCCGCTTGGTCCACTTGGATACTGCGCTTTGATACCCCACTGTTACCATTTCATCTTTGACCCATTATGCATTCAATAAGGAAGTTCAAGAACCAAAGTGAGTCAATCCCAATCCATTCCCCCAGATTTCGTAGACCGAGAGTAGATTCTTGCTCCAGATTGATCTCGAGATACAACATCGTCAGGGGGGTGGGTAGCATCTTGAATTTACTTCCTCCTCAGAGGCCAATCCGGCATGCATCTCAACAACTATGGCATCAACTACCTCAAACGATACAAGGGGTAGAGCATCCCTGCAGAAAGCCCTCCAGAAGGTTCCACTTTCAGGCAGGAATAACAATTTATCAAAAAATAAAAATAGAATCGTTCGCTTCCTTGAAAGTACTCAAATTGAATTTTCAACCAATGCGCGGGCGAGGGCGGAATTTTTTGGGAGGGGATTGGAATTAATTTAAAATTAAAAATTAAATAAAAATTAAATTGCAATAATAATATTTAAAAAAATAATTATATATAATATTAAATTAAAAATTCAATATAAATAAATAAAATATTAAAATGCATATGAATTATTTAATATGTAAAACTTATAAACATAATGAATTAGTAGTTATAATTATTTCTGTGATCATCTTTAAATTAAAAGACTCAAAATTAAATTTATCTAGTTTTTCCTTATTTTAATAGACATAAAAAGGTATGATAAAATGCCCTCTTTTAAGGTTTGATAGTTATTATTTTTTTTACTAAGCTTTCATCTATCATAATGAGGCCAATTGCCCATATTTAGCATTATGAGAGTTGTTATGGTTGCTACAACACCACCCAAAATATTTGGCATTTGTCGAACTCTGATGTTTTCCCCATTCGCACTTTACATGTTTCCCCCACACATCATGTGTTGCCTCAGATGTTGACATTATGACGACATTACAGTTTCGAAGGTGTGTCACTTCGGTGATGTGCCAAGAGACTCCCTTCACTTCAAAACTTATCTTTCCCTAGTATGTATCGCAACCAACAGAAGCACTGAATGTGGACACGCAGAATTTCATTTTGGATCCCCTTATGTTGACTATACTAGAGTTTGGGAGAAACCATAATTTGGAAAGAAAGTGACCCCCTTTCTGTGTTTAACCTATGCCTCTAAGGGCATAGTCTCATTGACATCACACACCATGGTGAGATTTATTGCATAGCATGTCACCCTAGGCCCTTGACTGGTCCTATGCCTCAGCATGTGCAATAGGGTTTGAGAGAATTATATATTTTTCTCAGCATCCTTGAAACCTTAGGAGTTGGTGATTGAAGGTCCAAACCTGCCATGAATTAATCCTTACTCTCGAGGGTGATTATCATCTTCACCTTCTCATCTTATCTCAAAACTGGATCACTCATATGCATCAGGGTTTACAAGGTACCTCATATAGCATTAGTACTCATTCCCTCTCATTTCATTAGGTTTTGGGCAAGTAGTTGTTGTTGGGAGTTATCTTGTCATCAACCTACATTTTCAAGGGTGTTTTCCCATTGGTCATATTGTGCATGTGCCATTATTCTCTCCATTAATTTAGGGTTTGGATTATTATGGTCTTGTTCATATGTTATAAAATCCTAAGTTATCATAGGCATGAATCAAAGGTTAAAACCTTTTCCTCTTGAATTTCACTTTGGCATGTATTACTCGGGTTTCTCTCCACCAAAATTTAAGGAATCATATCCATCATATCCATGTGCATAGGCATTATTTTCCCAAAATGAGGTTTGTTTATGTGTGAGAGAGTAAGCCTCCAAAGCTTGGAATTTCACTTCATATGTTAATATTAGAAGGAATGTTTGAACATTCAAGTCATAATCGTTTACAAAACTACCTGAAAGTCTCTAGTGTAATTATCACAAGATATACTTAAGTTGAGGATAACCTGATCATGATCGTTGAAGTCATTACTTAATGCATGCCTGAAATTCTACTATTTGGTTGATAACCAAATCTTTATATTGCGAATGTGAAACAACTTTGGATAGTGATACCCTAGAGCCATAAAGAGACTTACTATTTGTATTAGTATTCATATTTTTTTATGTTGTGGCTCATGCCTTCTTGTAATGTGCCATTGCAAGTCTTTTCTTAAACCACTAAGGCGGGAACACCAATTAAAAAGGAATAAAGACACAGTGATCTACATACAAGAGGGCTCTCGACCATATGTGTATTTGGTCACTTCTTCTCATGAGGTTGGTGTGTGTGCACATGGATAAACCAATCCAGGTTTTCGTTGAAAGCATCGCCCCAAACGATGAAAGGAGCATCGCCTAACTGGGCCTCACATGAAAATTTGGAAAGCACCAAGACATTGGTCATTGAGAAAGCATTGGGTAAGGGTGAACATGCGAGACTATGAGAAACAAAACACTTGAGTCTTCCAGCCTTTTGATACGGTTGTAGAAGTAAAGACTAAAGCAGAGGCAAATGCATCAGTCATTTATGTACCAATGCCATTTGTTTTTGCAACTATTTTGGAAGCAATGAATGCCAAACTATACTTGTTTTTTTGCATTAAGGAGGGCGTTACCCGACATGGTATGGTACGTGTAAAGAAAAATTTAAACGAGCAATCGAAGACTCCACTTATCGGGTCAAATTTTCAAGCCTGGTGAGTGAAAAATTGATATTTATATGGAGTCGCCTTGGCTACATATTAAGTCGAAGCATGAAATCCAACGATATCGTGAGAAGGAAGCACTTAGGAAGAAGACTTATTTAAATAATAAATATTGGCTTCAGGGCTTGGCAGGTGTTTAATTAAAGTGGCCCATGCTTGGAGTTTTGGCTTTATTGGCTGGACATGTGAGGATCAACAGAATTGCATCCAAAGGTCACATTTAAATAACTATTGGTAAAAATCTCAATGGTCACCACAACACGAATGTGCACTCCAAAGTAGAGCATAAAAATAAAATGGTAAAGGGAGTTAACGAGTTCTGATCATTACGAGAGAGAGAGAGGACGAGTTGTGCTTTTCTTTTGGGTGATATGAACATTTATATACAAGTCAGATGCCATGAGAATATGGCATGTATGTATGTATATTATTAACATCCCATAACAAAGACCTTTTAATTATGGCAATGTGTTATTACGGTGCAAGCGAAGCCACAGATCAATCAAGACGTTAATAAAACAATCTTCTGGGAGTGGACGTTGGCTTCTAAAATACAACGATAAGGCTCCAAAAGGATTGCATAGGTGTTAGCACTAACGTCCACCAACTAGGCCATAGTGAGACCACGCGTAGCTAAACATACATAGCTAAGTAACATGGATTTACATTTGAGCCCTTAGCTTTGCCTGGTAAATGTCTAAAAAACATGGGCATGGAAATCTTCTTTGTTGTTTGCAAACTCCTTATAACACAAATAGTTGAATTTTAGGCCTGTCTTTAGAGAAACGACTATAGCTTAATGTTAGACCTGACTATATAATCTTCAAGGGAGATTTCAACCCATTTTTGGTATAGATTAACTTCTTGAGATTGAAGTCAACAGGACAGGCTGGAAATTGATAGTAGAAAAGCATTAGAGAAAAAGCCACTGGTTGGAGGGATCTATAAGTATTTCCTGGGATTGTTTTTTGGGCACGTGTTGTGATGTGTTCACTTGGGGTATTGATTTTGAGATTGACCTGTGAATAGTATTCATGGAATTAAATTTTTTTTATTTGCTAAAATGGAACTCTTGGCAAAGATAGTAGTCAAGAACTTGAACAAATCCATCTTTGAATGCAGACCTAGCCATGAAATCTGTCATCCTAACATTCTTAAAGAACCACAAGGGACTTTTTGATGCTAGCAGTGTAATTTATTTTCTTCACTAACCATCCAGTAATTTGTCTCCTACAAATTTCTTTATGTGCCTATATCCATGAAAATATTTCAATCCATCAAAAATGACATTTCAGCTGCCTAGAAGAATATAAAAGGGATTAGAACTTGTAGTAAAAAAATGCTACCATGCTATCTTAAATATGTAATTGATTATTTAATCAGTTTCTTCATTCATCATGGCCCTCTCAATCCCATGCCAATAGAATGGGGTACCTCATATGATATATCAAGCCTTGCAAATGTGGGCAAATAGTAAATCTTTCCAGTGAAAGTGCTTTAGCAGTCAAAATTATTCAAGCTTATTTCTGGTCAAGGTTTTTCACTCTAATATGCGATGGGGAGGAAGAAATATGTGCTTGCTCCTTATGAAATTTTCTCCATCCCAAGAACTCCTTTTTAGAGTTTCAATTCCATTACAAGTTGAAGTGAATATCTCCATAAGTGATTTCTATTTTTATTTATTTTTAAATTGTGACAAATGAATGATTGACTGTGTTCATTCTTGGTAGTTCTAAATGTTGTTTCTCGTGAAACACAGATTGCATTAACCCTGCTCAGTGTTGAGTCTTCATTATTATCAGGAACAGACAGCTTTCTAATTTTAGACATAAACATAATTACTTCAGGATGAATATTAGCTAGCTGCTCTTTCACAGCATCAACCTTCTCAGTCCATAGCACAATTGCGATTTTTCTGATTGTCTCTTGCTCCATTATTTTTGCAGCTTAATGTCCCTATCAATGTTGTTGGCACTTTACCTCTGTGAATTTACTCCAAATTTGACATGCTAAGCCCCCGATCATCTCTAGTCGCACTTAGTGATTCGATCACCTGCATTGACATAAACCAGAAAGGATGCATAGAACATCAACCAAAACCTATTCCACTGCAGAAATGAGACATCTTACAAGAAAATCAAAACTGATGAATATGACAGCTAGTCCACCTTGTAACGAAACGTCTTTGCACCTAGTGAAAATAAGGATGGCTTTACATATGTTTAAGGTTAACCTGCCCGCTACTCCTTCCTTTTACTGGTTTTCATGATCTTAAGCTTATAATGCTGGGTGCGAGTGTCCTGCCCTATTAAACCATCACATATCATTCAACAACTAAATCCATGCATTTTCACCATTGTATCAGTGTATGAATTTGCATCAATGTACTAAATTAATATGACTTCAAATTTTGAAATTTTCCTGCAAGATAACATTTATCATTAAAAAAATCTGATCAAACATGAAGTAATCTCATGAATCCTTCAGATTTGTATTGCAATATCCATCTCAGATCGATAGATTCAGAATCTTAAATATTCTTATAAAAATGAATCCAGTTTCTCAAAAATATTAAAGAAGCTCAAACCACATAACAAAATAAAAAACTAGTAATTCAGATGCAATAAAATAGTACTTTTCCAATACTTCAGCAAAAATGGTTCAACACTAACATAACTTAAAAAATTATTGAACTCTAACATGGAGCTACAAGAAAATCTCTTTATTCAAATTGAAATAAGGCAACAAAATTTAGAGAACATTTGAGAAAACCATTAAAAAGTACATGCATCTCCAGTTAGAATTTGCAGTGCTCCTCGGGTTTTCACATTTTCAAATAACAAATTTGGATACCTAAATTATTCGAACAAAAATATGCAGTTAGGAAGATTCACATATTGTTGGTCCCCTGTCTGAATCGAATGGAAAATTGTGCCAATATGATATTTCAGTAAGAGGAGATTTAAAGGTGTGATTCCACATTTGTAGCTGAAAACATTGGTGTATGATTGATTGTGTTAAGCCCAATATTTTTATTTTTATTGATGATCATGGGCTCTTTCCAAAAACCAGTGCACAATGCATCATCCGATGAAGGACTTTTATCTGCCGATGTGTGCCATTCACTTTGATTTGGATCATATTGAGGGGAAATTCTACTAGCATAAATATTCTCAAAGGGTTTGGCTACATTCAAAACCATTCTGATGAAAGCCAAGAACATCATGAATAGATCCCCCAATCCTACATCTTGAATATTGGACTTAGTAGAATACCTGAAGAATGCAGTTTCGAAAACCGCAGATTGTTGAGACTGAAATTGCACCCGAAAGAAATTGTAATAGATCCCCCAATCCTACATCTTAACTATTGAACTTAATAGAATCCATGAAGAATGCAAATTTGAAAACCACATATTGTTGAGACTAAAATTGCACCCAGAAGAAATTGCATTAGATCCCCCAATCCTGCATCTTAACTATTGAACTTAGTAGAATCCTTGAAGAATGCAACTTCAAAAACTGCAGATTGTTGAGACTGAACTGGCACCCGAAAGAAATTGTAGTAAGGCAATTGCAAGAACAAGACCCACAACAAAAACCCTAATAACTAAGCCAGCGGGAGATAACATAAACACATGTTTTGGGTGGGAGAAATGTAATTTTAACTCGAGGTCTAAAATTTAAAAGAAAATGGAATACTCTCGCCCTCCATTTTTCCAAACATCATTTTTAATATTATGCCTTCAAATATCATTTTAATATCATACCCATTGTTTTTCTTATGGATGTTGAGCGCACTCCGTGATTCTTTGTAATGCCAACAATTGATTTAAAAGGAAGCTTCAAAAATCAATTCAATTTCATTCTAATGAATTTATTTTAAAAAAATTGATGGTGAACCACACAATGAGTGGTTCGAAAGGCGTGTACCATGAAAGTCTTATGTGATTTATCTAGAAGAGTTTTTAAAGAAATTAATTAATTAATTAATAAAATAAAATTGAGATAAAATAGTAAATTTAGGAGAGGTTTTTGCAACCCATGGTTTTGCTCATGGTATTCCACCTTGCCAACAAGCGGGAATTAACCCGATCGTAGGTCCCAACTAGACCTACTCTCATTTGGAATGGCTAATCCCAACGGGTTTTAGGGATTATTATAAGGGTTAGGGGAATAATTAGTTAGTGGTTAAGGGATTAAGGATTAGGGGCTTAGGGCTTAGGGGAATAGGGGCTTAGGGGTTAGAGGTTTAGGGTTTAGAGGTTAGGGGAATAATGAGATAGTGGTTAAGGGGTTAGGATTGGGGGCTTATGGGTTAAGGGGTTAGGGATTGAGGGCTTAGGGGTTAGGGGAATAATGAGTTAGTTGTTAAATGGGTTAGGGGTTAAGGGAATATTATGCATTTAGAGGTTAAGGGGTTAGTATTATGCATTTAGAGGTATATGGTTTAGGGGGTTAAATGGGTTAGGGGTTTGGAATTAGGGTTTAATGGTTAGGGGCTAAGGGGTTATAGGTTTAGGGTTTAGGGGGTTAAATGGGTTAGGGGTTTAGGGGGTTAGGGGATTTAGCAATTAAGGATTTTAGGGGCTAGAAGGTAGGGGCTAATGGGGTTAGGTTTTAGAGGGTTAGATGGGTTAGGTGTCGGGAATTAGGTTTTAAGGGGTTAGGGTTAAGGGTTTAAAAGTTTAGGGTTTAAGGGGTTAGGGGTTAAGGGTTTATAGTTTTAGGGTTTAGGGGGTTAAATGGGTTAGGGGTTTACTAGGGGTTTAGGGGGTTAAATGGGTTAAGGGTTAAGGGTTTAGGGGTTAGGGGTTAAGGGTTTAGAGGTTTATGGTTTAGGGGTTAAATGGGTTAGGGGTTTAGAGTTTTAGGTGGTTAAATGGGTTAGGGGTTGGGAATTAGTGTTTAAGGTGTTAGGGGTTAAGATGATAGTTTCATTGGTCTCTGTTTGTGCACAATAGTTTCTTATTCTTTGTGTCTCAATGTAAAAATTTTGTAAGTATTGTTGCTTGTTGCCATGTCTTCTTTATTTATTAGTTTATAGCATTTGTTAGCCATTGCTTTACATTTATTGATGAAAATTTCTATTGAAATCAAACCAAATGTATGTTCAATCTCTAGTTTCAAACTCAGCCACAGTGTTGTCACACAATTTAATTCCGGAGAATGGCCATCTGATGAAGTCTTAATAACCAGACTGCACCTCATGACTACTCCAGAAAATCTTAAGTTCGAGTGTCCCACATTCATGAGAAATTTGTCTCTTATACTCTTGCTCCACCTGACTGTGTCCTGAAAATACCCTTGTTTATTGCAAAAACATCCTAATGTTGTCGACCTTGTCCCTTAATAGACCAAGGAAACATATGTGACTGAGAGGAATGGAAAGCACTACAAAGTTGAAGAGAGTACAAAAGACTAAGATGGTTTAAAGGATAAGCTTTAAGAATGTAGCAGTGTTGAAACAAATAAAAGTTGTCCCAAACAAATAGTTGATAATGTGAAACCTTCTTTTGTACCAGTCAAGCAAGACTACATTCATGTGAGAGAAAGAAGAGGCCAAGCGACTGATAGGCATAGCCTGGAAGATAGGGTATGGTTCCCTCTTTTTGATGAAATATTTGATCTACATTTTGTCTATCGAAGATTAACCATTTTAACCTTGCCAAAAAGGCGGAATTAACCCAATCGTAGGTCCCAATATGTCATGATATATATTAAATCTAGATATATATGAGAAGGAATAATAAAGACATATATTAATAGAGGTGGCGAGACAAAGGGAGTCACAAGGGAGAGATGGTGATAAACTGAAGGAGAGGGGAGAGAAGGAATGGAGAGAGAGAGAGAGGGAGAGGAGTGAGAGAGGTAGAGAAGGGTAAGAGAGGGAGATAGTGACACAAAGATGGAAGGGGGGCAGAAATAAGGATAGAGGGAGGGATATAGTGAGAGGATTGGAGGGTAGAGAGAGAGAGAGAGAGAGAGAGAGAGAGAGAGAGAGAGAGAGAGAGAGCGAGGTAGGAGAGAAAGGAAGAGAGAAGAACGACAAGAGATAGGACTTAAGAGAGAGGAACTAGTATCATAGAAGAAAGAATATGTGACCAAATTACTCTATATGGAGATGGGAGATAGGGGCACCCTACCTACCTACTAAATGTCTAAACCAAATGTGGTGTAAACGTCTGTAATGGTGGTCAATTATACGAGGAGAGGATTTTATGAGGAGGCACTAGATTTTTAATGTGATATGCAAAAAAAAAGTACCGAACCTAACCATTTCCAACAACCACACATATACAACAGTGTGAATACAAAGGGAGTGTGAATTGAGATTGCTAAGTACTGCTCCTATAAAATAAAATAAAATATCAATTAAGTAAAAAGCAGATATAAACTAAACTATACTAGAAATGATTTTTGTATTATAGTAGAATGAAATGGAAGAGATGAGATGTGATGCAGAAATATGCAAATACTATTGAAAACAAGAGAATACCCTCGGAGAATTAAAAAAATCCTAACAGCAGGACGGAACTTTAGTATATGCCTATCAAAATTTCAGTTTTGTTCGAGCAGAAATTGAAGGATGCAAATTCAAGAGTGAAAACACAACATGTACAACGGATTAAAACAACAAATATATTAGGCCCACTCTACACAAATATGCAATCTGAGAATTCAGGATAAAAAGAGCAGGCTCCAAAAACAATTGCATAGAAGTCTTTATTACTCAAATAGAAGAATGTCACAGCAAGTTGTCATCTCACAAAATCTCCTACTACAACCTACAAGCTAACAGTACTCACTCTTATTATCTATTTCTACAAATGTCTAACTAGTGTGCCCATCCTTTTCATTTATAAGTTAAGAGAAGGTGTTGTTAGAAAACAAGCTAATGATAGCGTTAGTGGTGCATCTCCCTTGAGCATGAGCAACTCCCTCAGAACTTTGCCTTGTATGCAAGGCTTTTCTTTTAGAGTAGTGCATTATCATAGTAGATATAACTCCTTTCTTGAAGGTGCCTCATTCCATAAGTGTGCACTCATGAATGCACCTAAGATTATGGTGTTAATATCCTCAACTAGTGTGCCATACTTGGTGGGTGTGAACCAACAACTAGTTTGTCTATCCTCGAAGGTGTCGTTATAAGCTTCTAGCTGTATTTAATAATCTTTCTTACTGGTGTACCACAATCTAGCTCTGCAATCCTATTGCTGCTCAACTTCTCAAGGCTGAGGTGAGACCAACTAGGACCAACTAGGTAATCTAACACTCTTGAGAATTTTTTTTTTTCCAATAACCCAAGATTCTCCCCCAACTTGTCAAACTTCCCCTTTGTTAGGAGCTTTGTCAAACTATTAACCATATGCAACTTTGTCAGAATGTGGTCCAACACTACTAACTCCCTAATGAACTTGGAATCTTAGGAAATTGTATTGAATATCAATGTGTTTGAAATGGTCATGACACATTGGATTTTCATAAAGCTTGATGTAACTTTGATTCTCACAAGAGACAATATTGTGCTTCAACAACTGATTGGTTGACTCTACAATCAAGTTGCAAATCTAGATAGCTTCATAATAAGTATATGAAACTGCCATATACTTTTCTTCAGTGGAACTGAATGCAATTGTTGCTTTCTTCTTGTTGATTTAATAAAAATGATTTATAAAATGATAATAATGATGTTTAAAATGAGCCTTATGATGGTCTATTTATACACATTGATTGTTCACAAGGTATAGGGGTATGTTTATAACATCACTGCCCCTGAAAGCTTTGTCTTGAAAACACAGTAATTATAATTTTCTTTAGTTAAGCACATTTTTGTGGTGGAATGAAGTTTATCAGATATCTATTTATACTTTATAGAGGTTTGAATTTGTTTGTCCTTTGAGTGTTGGTGAGGTTTCTTTGTATTTTTTGCATCATAGTCTAAATTATTTTGACCTTATTGTTTAACATGAAAGATTTATGCTTATTGGAAATATATTTTAAATACCTACATGATCAAGAAACCATTATGGTTAATTAAATTACTAATTAGGTACTGCAGAAAGAGGATGATGTTGAGAGGGCTTGCCTAGGTGACTCTGGGAGCAACCCGGAGGTGGTCAGACAAAGCTCTTCTAAGTTACAAATCTGAAGAGAAAAAATTGGTGATGTATATGTGGTTGCTCCACTTGGGCTCTATGGAAAATCTTGGCAGAGAGTGTTTACCTTTCTGTGTCTTCACGAAAGTAGGTTCTCTGGTCATAGAATAAGATCACTACATGTAGGTGATGGTTTTGTAGTAAGTTCTCAGCCTTATCTTCAGAATGGCTAACAGAGAGAATCAGGTTTGAATACAGGATATAATTTGATGAATTTGGAGATTTAGAGTTAAAGAAAAAATTGTGGTGATGTTTGGATGGGTGCTAATTTGTAGGGTTTTCCATTTTTATAATTTTCTTTGTTGTGATTTCTACCATGCTACCTAGTTGCTTTCCTATTTCCCTAGCATTTTAACTTTTTCGATGTCTATCTCTCTATTGTTTCTTGCCCCATTTGAAATGTAATCCTTATTTGGTAGGTGTTTTCTTCAATATAGTGTAAATATTTTTCCATCACACAGCTTTTGTGGGGTTTGTCTATGGAAATAGCTTGTAAGGCCCATTCATCAGGGTATTTGATGAAATGAAATGATTATCAATGATCACCAACTAATGGTACCTACAGATATTTACTCTAACAATTCTACAGTTTTCCTGTGCCAACAATTATACAACATTTTAACCTCATGAATTAGTCTCCTATGTTCTCTTAGCTGATTCTATAAGCACTTATTTTTTTTGTCAAAGCTTTTACTCTCTAGTCCCATTGAGCTATTTTAGTTATTTGTGGACATTGATCTATTTTCATTTCATTTCTTCAATTTTTCTGACTGTTATGCATTTCCTTTGGCCAATGCCTTCTTTCTTACCTATGATTTTTCTTCTTAAGAATTCCATCCAGCCAGAGCAACAGGGGCAGCAGGAGCCACGCAGTCCAGCCAAAGCCCAGCAGGGGCAACGCAGAGGTAGCAGGAGCCACGCAAGGCTGACGCAGCCCCAATCAGGGCAGCGCAGGGGCAGTGTAAGCCCTTCAGGTGTGACGCAGGCCCTTACTGAGCAGTGCAGAGGCTGACGCAGGCCAGTTATGCTAACTTAGAGGGATTCAAAGTAGTGTATTAGTATCATTTTTTTTCTCTGTTGGGTGAACCAATTTTGGTGCCCAAGATTGTTGTACTTAGATTTTGCATAATAATGAAAACCCTCCAGAGCTAGCTGCACCGGTTTTCCCACATTGGGTTTTTTCAGGGGATAGTTGTCTAGAAAATCTGTGTGTCACTTTGTCTATGAGCATGTTATTCAGTATTTGATCTGTAAGTGTAGGTTCCTAGTTGTATTTACTATTTACTTCACTAAGTTATTGAATATTTTGGAAATTAACTTGTAACTTAATTCAAGTAGGAGAAGTAAATCAAGATACTGCAATAGGGTTTCTTAGATTAAGAAATTTTCACATTCACTAGGTCTAGCCCCATAATTAGGTCACCTAGGGCAACAATTTCCCAGGAATCTAGCTAGAGGAAAAATTCTATCTCCTAGAGGCAACTGCATTGCTGGGTGGCCTCACTCTCCTCAGATCTTGGGCCAATTCCTATGGTGGAATATCCAGATACCTCAAGCCCTAGCTCTAGGATCGAGTTTTGCCTAGGTGTTCCCAAGGATAGAACCTAGTAGGATCAATTTGACCTATCGAAGTAAAAACACTTGTCTGATCCTTTCCCATCACCTTGTCCAGGATAGGAACATAATTGGTTGCTAAATTCCATCCCTGAACCCGGGTTGGGTCCACTTGGCGCCATGTGGTCCCATTTGGTGTCAAAGGCCTTTCATCAAGGACCATTTGGGAATCCAAGTTCCCAAAGGATTTTAGGGAGTGAGAACTTCCTTCATAAGTCTTATTCTTCTTCCTCAACCCTTCAATCCCCCTCCTCTCTCCCTAGAAGATAATTCCCTTGCTTAAAATGAAAGCAAGTCCCACTCTTTATTTTATCTTAGGGAAAGGGTTTCGAGGGTCACTTCCCACCTATTCATTGACCTATACTCTACAAGTGACTTCCTAAACTATCGGGACTCCACCCATCGGTGAAAGTCCATAAAGAGAAAGGAGCCTTAGTTGTGGTGACAATGGGCTAAGCCTCCATCGTTTCCCTTGTCCTAGCAGTTGCCCTCTTAGGAACCCCTTTTAGATCCACTACTAGTTTGAGTGGTAACAAGTTGTTCACAATTCCATTTGTGAACAACTCTTTGGTGTGCCCAATGTTTCCATACTACAGCTCCAAGATGAGAAGTCCAGGGCTATGGAGGCTTCCCTTCTTCTCACTAAATCAATCCTCTACAATATAGTGAACTAGGGCTAGTTGGTTGGCCCACTTGACTGTTACTTTAGTCCTTCAAAGTCTGCACATCCTTAGGCCCTATATACCTACCCTTCTACCAATTTTGTTGTCCTTCACCAGAACAAGAGTCAGGGATCTTCTTTGATAGTAACCTAACAACCCTCCAACTGTACTTGGCCTACCATCAATCTACCCAGCCACAGTCAATTCCTTTTACTGATCTAGGGCCCACAATATTGTCTTCATCTAGGGCTCTTCAGATCTTCCACCTAACAATGGTTTGAGTCCTCTCAAGATCACTGTTCTTGTGTATCGAAAATTTGATCTTTTTTTTTCCAGTCTATGAACAAATATGAACTACTCATCTTATCATACTTCTAACAATCTATAGATGACTGAACTAGGGTCACAAATCAGCCACTAACAATCCATTTACTAATTTTTTATAGGTTTCTTCAGATGTTTGTCTAAAAATCTATGGAAAGTCCACCAAAATAAACTCCTTCGCATGTCAATCCATTCTTCATATGGCACATTTCTTCTGCATGCTCAATCTTCTGCTCAGGTTCCACCCTCCTTTGGATCTATTGTCTCTACACATACTGAATTTGCAAACCATCTTCCAGATCTGCGGTCTTTATTGTAGAAATAAACCTCGCTCTAAGGGTCACAACCAATCTTCTTCTACGCAAATTTTTCATAGTCTTAAGGTCATACCTTATGAACTAAACATGCTAGGAAACTGTCCTAACTAGGGCATTATACTTATGTACTTCTAATTGTTGTAGAACAAACCCTATCCACACAGAAAAAACATGACTCTTGCCTCAATAAGAGACTCGACCTAGATCATATGGATCCATAGATTCTGGGCATTTCTTTGACTGAATCTTGACATGAACTTCAGATCTCAATGTCAACCCTCAAACTAGGGTTAACTCAGTCAATATTATGCCTGTGTTGACTTCTGTTGTGGCTCTAAATTATAGTGCAAGCCCTCCTCCATTTATGTTGGTATTTACCACAGACCTTACGACCTACTAACCACCTCAAGGAAAGATGGTATCAACCCTCTCTTCTATTTCATGTAGAAAATCTAACCAATGGGATTCAATCTAATCTTGAAATCATGTACTAAAATAAGACATCGAATCCTTCCTACAATTTGTGGAAACAAAATACAATCGCACAATCACATATAAGTAAGAGAAAAAAGTTACCAATCGCACAACACAAGATTTATCTAGGGAAGCAACTGCTCAAAATCCTCTATCTCTATTTTGTATTAAGTCAAGGAATCTTGAAACAACACAATTCTTAATCTCTCTTGAGATTCTCCAGCACTCTGCCAATTGTCTCCTGCTGATCTAGGAAAAATTGGTCTAGTACTTAGCCAATTCTCAGCCTTCCTTCAAGCTTCCTTTCTCACGCAATTCCTATGGAATTATCTCCATATTAATTAGGAAAATCAACCTTCCTTGATTCACAATCCATCATGGCATCCCAATGAATTTATAATTGCACATGGGAAATTTTCTATAAATACAACTGATAGTTATGTTCCTCTGAACTGTGTTACAATAAGGATCAAGGGTATTTTTATTATTCAAAATAAGATAAAACCCTAAAAAACCAAAACCCTATCCTGAGGAGATGTAACACCAAGAGTTTATGGGCCCCGTTGGGGTTAGTTGGGCAGCCAACTTCCCGGGGTCGTAACTTGGTCATATGATCTTCGTTTGATGCACATGATACCTCGTTAGAAAGATCTCACCGAGGACTACAACTATTAATGCAAATTCTATGAAATCACCAAACCTTTCATGCCCAAAAAACATTGTTTGGGGCCTCAAAATGGCTTCGAAATTTCAGGACCTGAAAAACTGACAAAAATAGTAAATTGTGCTATAATTAAGGAAACTGAAAAAATGAAAGAGACAATGGCAAGGGCCCAAGTGGAATAGGTGGGTGGCCACCAATATCCACCTCGATCACATTAAATCGAATTTCTTGAGCTAACTCAATTATCGTGACTTAGTTAATTGACACAAGTTGTTATGAGATGAAATTACAATTTATTGTCCAATTTATTTAAGGGAAAAATAAATTAGATGCCTCACATTCCTCACTCTCGGTACATCAAAATTCCTCACCAGTGTGCGTGCATTTTTTTTGTCCTTTCTAGTCGCCAATTTCACTGTTTCTTGTTGCAAATTTCAACACTCCCTCTCAACAAGAAAGGAATTCAATCTATCCCCATCTTGTACCTTTGGAATGTTCTGCATGTTACACTTCTCTAGTGTTGTTTGCACCTGCAAATCCTGAAATTGAATAGCCTCTGAACAACTAAATCAGTATAATGCATCTGTCGTCAGAGTCTTCTGATTGCTACTAGCTACTGCACCTGTCTAGTACTGGATTCTCTGCACTGCTACTGACATCTGCGTCTGTGCCCTTTGAATTGTTGCTAAATCTATTTGTGCTCCAGTATTTGACATCTGTCACTCTGATTTCTGTCTTGCTAACATATGACTACATCAATCTAACTGATCCTTCCTACTACTGCTATACTGTGGGCTCCTCGTAGCTAGGTTCGATCCATTAGACACACCATCTCAATGGACCTTGCCCAAATTTCTTATCTTGGGATTATGTCTACACATAACCCCACCTTACACCTCGAGGTATGGCTACTCCCTGTTCCAATCTGGCTTGAAATTTCCCCCTCATGGAGGTCTCTTCTTGAGTGGACGCTTCCACTCAGTCTCCTCTCTGCTTCTCCAATTGTGGCAGCTACTCCACAACCTTATGAGACTGCTTCTCATGAGGATGCATGTTGAGAGGTAATTTATGCTCCCTCTAAACCACCAAGTCTCTAACTTCTTCCTTTCTCCTCAAAGCTTTGCATGCATCTGGTACCTCAAGTGCATATAGGTTCTTGACTCGCACATAGTGTAATTGTCCCGAAGTTACAAAACGTTTCTAAAAAAGAGTTGATTTTAAATCGATGATATCTCCCTCATCGGAGCTATGATTTGACCGATTTTTTTTTTTTCCATTTGGGTAGATTTTCGCAAGGAATCCAAATATTCTATTTGTTTTCAAAAAATTTACACCAAAATCTTCAGATATTCTCTACAAACTAGCCACCCAAAAAATTCCTTCTCTGATACCATGTAGAAAATCTAACCAACGAGATTCAATCTGATCTTGTAATCTACTAAAACAAGATACTAAATCCTTCCTACAATTTACGGAAACAAAACACGATCGCATAATCACATATAAGTGAGAGAAATAAATTATCAATCGCACAATAACATGATGTATTTGGGGAAAGAAACTAATCAAAACCCCTCTATCTCTATTGTGTATTAAGTCAAGGAATCATGAAACAATACAATGCTTAACCTCTCATGAGATTCTCCAGCACTCTGTCAATTGTCTCTTGTTGATCTAGGTAAACTTGATCTAGTACTTAGCCAATTCTCATCCTTACTTCAGCCTGCCTTGCTCATGCAATTCCTAGGGAATTAACTCCTTATTAATTAGGAAAATCAGTCTTCCTTGATTGTGCAATCCATTATGGCATCCCAATGACTTTATAATTGCACATGGGAAATTTCTCTGAATATAACTGATATTTATGTTCCCTTTAACCTCTGTCTCAACTGGGTATTCCTCGAAATTGACATGCATGCAACTATTAATAGTGAATTATCAGTTATCTGATTGATCACTCATTGTGAATTAAATCTAATTTAATTCAATGGACCTCTCACTAGCTCATCACTAAGTTAGAACTAGTTAAACTGATTTTAACTCATTTAATTGAGTTAATTACACTTGCACCCCACCAATGCATCTACTTCAACTGAACCCCAAAAATATTAGAATCCCTCTAGATGCCTCATATTAGACCCTCAACTCGAATTTCTTGAGCTAACTCGGTCATCATGACTTAATTACCTGACACAAGTTGTTATGAGATGAAATTACAATTTACTGTCCAATTTATTTAAGGGAAAAATAAATTCGATGCCCCACATTCCTCACTCCTGGTGCATCAAAATTCCTCACCAGTGTGGGTGCAGTTTTTTTGTCCTTTCTAGTTTCCAATCTCACTGTTTTGTTGCAAATTTCAACATTTCAAAATTGGATGCGGCCTTCACACAAAGACACCATTGAAATCACATGCCTAGAGTCTCATGAGAAACCTCTCTTAAGCTTGATCTGCCAGAAGAGAACCAACAATATGCCATCCTACTTCCTAGTGCAAACCGACCATTAAGGTATGAAACATTCTTCTGAACCCTCACATGATGATCTTGCTCTTGGAGGATGATCATGACCTCCCTTTAGTAACCCTTACTCGGCCCTCGTACTCAACCTAATTTAGGACTACATCTCTCTTCACCCCCTTGATGTGTCAGATAGTGGGAATACATGTCAAACATGCTAAAATGTGCCAAGTGATAAGGCATGCCAAGATGTGCAAGGGTGTTTCAATGCGTGTGAGGGACTGTCAAGACAAAAAAAGGGATAAAAAAGTTAAACTACAAGGAAATGAACACATAAGATGGTTAATAAGTCATCAATTTACCTTTTCCAAGAGGGGCATGCTAGGCACACTAACACTAGGCAGAAATAGGTGCCAAGTGAAAAGTCTTAGTGCATTCTAAGTGCCAAGTATTCCTTTGTTGCTTCTCATCTACTTTCCAAAAATTGGTCATCACAAATAAATTTAGTATTAAACCATGCTAAATCATACCAAGGCATCTCAATATATTTTATACATGCTAAGACTTTCCAAGCGCCAACATGTGCCAAGCGCCAATATGTGTCAGGGACTAGTGTTATGCATGTTATGAAGTGGAAGGGAATGTTGAAGAGTGCTAAGATGTGCCAGAGAGTGATAATGAATGTTGATGAGTGTAAAGGAGTACTAGGAAAAAACATTAAGGGATAACTAGGTAAAAATTCATGGAATTTAATGAATATGAGGAATGTGTACTGCGAGAGACTAGTGTTAATGGTCAGTGTTGGTTGTCATGCCAAGGAGGGAGTGACAAGGCATGCTAAGCATTGGTAAGGAATGCTAGGGAATATCAAGGCATGTTAAGAATTCCCAAAGTGTTCTTGGGAGTTCCAAGGTGTGCTAATTACATCATGTGCCAATTAATAGTGCCAAGATATGCCAATACATGCTAGGTGCTAAGGATGTGGCACAGGGTGCCAGGGTATGTCAATATGTGTTAAGGCAACAAAAGGAAGAACCAATAATAGGGTTAATAAGTCAGGACTTTATCTTTTTGAAAAGGGGTATGCTAGGCACACTAATAATAGGTCCCAATACATGCCAAGTGGCACTGTGTGCCAAGTGCTAATGTATGTCAATGCATTCAACCAAGGTGTTCCAGGGCATGCTAGGGACTATATGCAACATGCCAACACATGCTAGGAGAGTTCCATGTTGTGCTAGTGCATGCCACCATGTGCGTGGGCGTCATTGTCATCACAAGATGTTCTAGGTACAAAGATGTTCCAAGACATGTGGGGTGCTAAGAAATGTTAGTGTGTGCCAAAGCATTAATTTAAGGTGTGCCCAGATTGTTGAGGATTGTTAGGTCTTTCTCATTAATATAATTTTTAGAGCTCGATTATGTATTAAATAATATATTTCATACACACAACAGTGGAACTTTATCTAAATGGATTTTTATAGATAATAAACTTAATAGATATGAATCATGTGTTGACTCATAGGAAATCTCTCTTTGACTAGTCATTACTTGAGGGAAATGATACATGCTTATTACTTCTTAAAAAATTGATTGACCCTAACCACTATGGCCTTGGACATATTATAAAAAATTCTCCACAATAATGGTATTAAATCGTTATCTTTTGACAAAAAATATATTAACAGGCACATAGCGTCATCAAAAACTCATTGGAATGATCAATGATGACAAACATTTT
Organism: Pinus albicaulis; assembly: GCA_034641835.2. Taxonomy (NCBI): domain Eukaryota; kingdom Viridiplantae; phylum Streptophyta; class Pinopsida; order Pinales; family Pinaceae; genus Pinus; species Pinus albicaulis. The sequence continues at coordinate 499,690,049 of CM076576.1, read as the reverse complement.
TTGATCGTCACCAAAAGTAACAAAAAGAGTGAGGGTCATTAAAATTTCATCACTAGAAGTGTCACCAAAGAGAGAATTAGTGATGGGCCTTTAACGACCCTCACCAAAAGTGAAATGTCTTTGGTGACAGACCATAAAGGACCATCACTATATACACTTACAGTGACAGTTTTTTAATGATCAATGATGACGGACATTTTTTGACCGTCACCAAAGTAACAAAAAGAGCATTGGTGAGGGTCATTAAAAGTTTGTCACTAGAAGTGTCACCAAAGAGAGAATTAGTGATGGGCCTTTAACGACCCTCACCAAAAGTGTCATTGAAAATGTCTTTGGTGACGGACCATAAAGGACCATCACTATATACACTTACAGTGATGGTTTTTTAATGACCGTCACCATATGTGACATTGGTGACGGACCTTAAAGGTCCGTCACAAGCATGACCCTCACCAATGTGCTTTTTTCTTGTAGTGGAAATAGGATCTGGACTCTTTCTAGCTTCTCCCAATCAACTCGAGTCTTGAAATAAAATTCAATACATTTACTACCTTATTAGTTATACAGTACTACTGAAAAAATCAATAACAACCTCTAATAAGGCATGTTCGTAAGAACAAATCAATGAAACTTTTATATCCTTTTCCAGTATAGGTAAGTTCAGATAGATAGTAAAAAATACAAATCCATTTCCTTTTATCTATGATATATCAAATCCAAAGGGTATCAACAAATAAATTCTTAGTCCTAAAAGTACTAAACGTGTAAAACAAGCATATTCTATTATGCAACCCAAGTGACCAAATTAAATATGACGAGTGTGCCAATGATTTCTACCGATCATAATATGGAAATATTTCATGTAAAATTTCTATTATTAGCCAATGCAATATCTAACACGCATTATTATGTAAAATTAGCTCAAAAATTAGTACATCTTGCTCATAATTGTTTTCATTAACAAGCATGCAAGCAACTTGTATTTCTAGTTGTATAACTTCATCTTTACTATATGCAAGATAATCTCAATAGTGGAAGTAAAGAGGACATGTTCCTGGGTTACAAATCCATTTTTTTGCCTTGTCCATTTAAGTTGAAATTGCTTGATATTGACACTCTCTGTAAGCACTTTTCCATCTTGTGGATCATAGAATATTTTAAGCAGAATTATAATGCACCTTATATCTTTGACCATTATATGGAAACCTTGGAAATAAAATTTATGAAGCAAACCCAATAGTGATTCAGAAAAAGTGAACATATATACAAAATTGGCAATCTGTACCAAAAATATGATTATACAAGTTGTTTCCAACAAGTTTTCTGTAGTCAAGCAAAGCTATGAAAGAGTAATGCTCAGAGTACTTACCAAGGTGCTTGAAACTGGCAGTGGCTTTAAGCCTAGTTATGGTTAAACCTGCAGACATTGTTTTTCCTTGTATTTTTCAAACCTTTCATTGACGTCAGCAAATCTATACCTAGAATCCAAGTTGATACTTGCCCTCAAATTTTTTGTGTATTTGTGGGGATTCTTAATACCATTGCCATTGGCGACATTCATCCACATTGCCTTTGTTTTTTTTCTTGGTTTAGTGTTGTCACTATAGATCAAGGGATAACTAAGTATTTTTACTTCGATACTTGCCATCAAATTGTTGGTGTATTTGTGGGGATGCTTAAGGTCATTTCCATTAGTGACAGTCATCCACATTGGCCTTGTTTTATTGCTTGGTTTAGTGGGAAATACCTTTCCAGTAGTAGTAACCAGTCTACCTTGCCTCAAACAGGAGCACATTCGATGAAGGACACACCCACACTATAGACTTGCACTCACTTCAAACTTCCACTTCAACATTTACTCAAGTTTAAGTGTTTATGATTTAGTTACTAAAAATTTATCATAAGAAACTGCTGAAATGAATTGCACTCAATGCTTAAGAAGCATATAATGAATCGCCCATGGAGGAGATACCTATAGGGATGGTTGCACGTAATGACTATATTCAAGGCTACACTGACCATTCTACAATGCCTCCATTGCCAGCTCAACCTTTACAATATATGAAAAATTTCCAATCTCATATTGTTGGCCCTGGACCTCAAATGCAAAGCTTTTAGCTTTTTCTCCATTTTATCAAAGTTATCCTGGAAGTCCTTTTTAATAGCTCAGTTAAGGACCTAATTTAATGACAGGATATGGCATGGCACATCTAGGTAATACGTGAATGGGGAAGATGATCTAGAGAGCTAGCCACTAACTGGAGTAATCGAGAGACCTTTTAGAGTCAACACTGAGCATGCCTTTAAGAGACTGAATGAGGTAATGACCTCCAAATAATAGAGTGCTAACTTATAAATACAAATTTATGTCTTTCCTTGAAGCTAAATCCCACAAATCCCTAAATATGAAAAGGAATGATACCAATTTGAAGAAGGTCTTGAGGCAAACAGGTTGGGTTGTAAACACTGCCCGAACAACAACCCGAGGTACCTTTTTCTTGCATCAAATGTACCTAAGAAATAGGATCTGGACTCTTTCTAACTTCTCCCGATCAACATGAGTCTTGAAATAAAATTCCATATATTTACTACCTTATTAGTTATACAATACTACCGAAAAAATCAATAACAACCTCTAATAAGGCATGTTTGTAAGAAAAAATCAGTGAATCTTTTATATCCTTTTTCAGTATAGGTAAGTTCAAAAAGATAGTAAACAATAAAAATTCATTCCCTTTTATCTATGATATATCAAATCCAAAGGGTATCAACAAATAAATTCTTAATCGTAAAAGAACTAAAAGTGTAAAACAAGCATATTCTATTATGCAACCCAAGTGACCAATTTAAATATGATGTGTGTGCAAATGATTGCTACCAATCATACTATGGAAATATTGTATGTAAGATTTCTATTATTGGCCAATGCAATATCTAACACCCATTATTATGTAAAATTAGCACAAAAATTAGTACATCTTGCTCATAATGTTTTTGCATTAACAAGCGTGGAAGCAACTTGTATTTCTAGTTGTATAACTTCATCTTTACTATATGCAAGATAATCTCAATAGTGGATGTAAAGAGGACATGTTCCTGGGTTGAAAATCCATTTTTTTCCTTATCCATTTAAGTCGAAATTGCTTGATATTGACACTCTCTGTAAGCACTTTTCCATCTTGTAGATCATAGAATATCTCAATCAAAATTATAATGCACCTTATATCTTTGACCATTGTATGAAAAACTTGGAAATAAAAGCTATGTAGCAGACCCAATAGTGATTTAGAACAAATGAACATGTATACAAAATTGGCAATCTGAACCAAAAATATGATTATACAAGTCGTTGCCAACAAGGTTTCTGCAGTCAGTCAAAGCTACAAAAGAGTAATGGTCGAAGTACTTACCAAGATGCTTGACAATGGAAGTGTCTTTAAGCCAAGTTGTTGTTAAACCTGGAGACATTGTTGTTCCTTGTATTTTGCAAACCTTTCATTGAAGTCAGCATGTCAATACCTAGAATCCAAGTTGATACATGCCCTCAAATTGTTGTTGTATTTGTGGGGATGCTTAAGACCATTGCCATTGCTAACATTCATCCACATTGCCTTTTTTTATTGCTTCGTTTAGTGTTGTCACTATAAATCAAGGGATAACTAAGTATTTTTACTTTGATACTTGCCATCAAATTGGTGTATTTGTGGGGATGCTTAAGGCCATTTCCATTAGTGACAGTCATCCACATTGGCCTTGTTTTATTGCTTTTTTTAGTGGGAAATACCTTTCTAGTAGTAGTAACCAGTCTACTTTGCCTCAAACAGGAGCACATTCGACCAAGGAAAAACCTGCACTGTAGACTTCACACACCGAGGCTGTAGAATTTACACACCCACAACTTATACACCTGCAACTCAACAATGATGGGTTACAAAGAGAAAAAAATATGACTTCCGAAGTCTCTTGCTGGAATATTTATACCAAGAGTCGACATTATCTTACCTCACCTTGAAAATAACCTGTGCTCTTCCACCACATGAATTAAGCTGAAAAATCTGAGAATATACCGATGAAAAATCTCGATGGTCTCCTTGGTGCTGCTTTGGTCTGATGTGGTCTCGTCGGCTCTGCTCTATCTAAAGACCAAAGTATTAATGGGTGAAATTTTATGTAAAATGCCTAAATGGGTTTTAACATGCACGCTTCCTAGGGTAAGGAGACACCAGCGGTTAAGTGTAGAAGACCTTCCTTATGCTCTTTTGTATAGTGAATAAAGACCCAAGGAGGGCATGGTAGGAGGGTCGATGGCTATAATAAATATGATTAGTGCAGGAAGGCGAGGTGATCTCATTGACCAGCGATTAAGGGTGCTATTTCCCTCTTCCCTCTTACCTAAAAACTCATGTTTATCAGATGAACAGAATGAATCAAACATACATAAGGATCATCGTTGTCTCTTGCTCGAAAATGATAGAAAGGATTGGGGTTTTATCTTGCTCAAAAATGACAGAAGGATTAGAAAAATGTATTTTATAGAGATGAATTTCAACCTTACCCTCGATTTGCAAACCAAGAAATCTGGCTATTGCAACCAAATCTGTATCTTGCTCGAAAATGATAGAAGGATTAACAAGCTGTAATTTATAGAGATCAATTCCAACCTTACCCTCAATTTGCAAACCAAGAAATCTGGCTATTGCAACCAAATCGAACTTCAAAACCTATAAATCAAGGTAAATCCACCCAAATTCAATGAGTCCAACCTCCAAACCAGGCGAATCAGGCCTTTGCAATGTAAATCTAGGGTGAATCCCACCTTTTCAATTTTTATCCGCTTTAATTTTGAGGGCTAAAATATAATAATTTTTTATTTTTTAAATAAATTTTGGGCTAAGTTGTTAACTATATAAAAAATGGGTGCAATATAAACAATTTGCCTCCTCAAACTATAAAACCCCTTAAATTTCGCCTTTGGGCTGAAATTCGCCCCTAAAATTTTCCATGTGCTTGGGACTACATAGTTCCATCAGAAAGGTAACATCCAGTCTTCGAAACAAACACTTCTACAAAGAGGTATAACACTATGACGAAAAGGAAATACACACTACTTCAGTCTATTACATCACTACCAGGATGAACCACCCAAAATGAGATCATAAGTGTGAAACAAGAAAAAGTGTATAAATCCTGTCCAAAAGAACCTATTGACCATTGCTTATCAAGATACATCATCAGGAAAGAAACAAAATTTCATTCACTAGGGTTGCTTGGTTCTCCAGTACCACTAGCTTCTCCAATCCAGGACCTGCCACTGAATGCTCTTCTTCAACAGGTTCCACTTTCACCTTTACAATATGTTTATCATCAGGTGCTCTATACAGTGTGTCACCACCACAAATAGAACAGTTTGAGTTTGAGGACTGCTTGATAGAAGGATCCAAGATTGGCAGATTACCCATCAATTCCACAGGCACCAAGTAATCACTCTTGTTATACCTAGACCCTTTATTATAGGCTACTTTGACTTTATTATCCAGAAGATAACTTATAATATCGGCCAATTTTGATGACGGTGATTGGTAAAGTCCACTGCTAATTAAACGCTTCTGGTTTATTCATAACTTTTACTTTGTCCATTGTTGCACTGACTCTGTCCCCTAACCCCATGATTACAGTTCACATTACCACAGCCCCTTGCTTGAAGCTTAAAGCCTCTTACCATTGGAATTGCATAGTTTGCTAGGTTCCCCACCACACCCTACTGAAACTCCACTGCCGAAGGTGCCTGTATGAGAAGCATTGTCTACTACCGCTTAAGTAGTTCCTATAATATGCAAACTACTAGATGGGGTCTAAACCTATATACCCTGCTGCTGATGATTAATCATCTCTGTGGACCCATCATTCATCTGAAATTGCTCCACCTTCTTCATCATTCCCTCTTGTGTGTCCTTCACATCCACTCAGTAGCCCCTAAAGATTACCATTCCCATTATGAGCATTATGAACCTGATGCACTCTTGCTCTAGGGAGTCTAGGAAACTTCCCCCTGCCCCTTTCAAATCTCCCTCTATTGCCCAAGGTGCCTCTATCAAATAAGGCTCTCACATCCCCTTCTGGCACTTGCACTTGAAATGAAACCTGCAAAATGAAATCACATCTAATTATTGGTCTTTTTTGAATCAGTAGGCACTCTCCTATCTCCTCCAAAAACATGAGCATTTCTCTTTTTCCACATAAACCATAAGACTTCCGTGGGTGGAACTAAACATCCCAATCTTGTCATAAATTAGATCTTGAAATGAATCCCATCCAACCTGCCATTGTCAAGGTCTTCTTGCATACTTGCTCCAAGGAAGAATTATAGGTCTCCAAAACACTTGAGCATAAGCGCAAGAAAGGAACAGATGTTCCACAGTTGAAAGATTCCCACAATACAAAAAATTCTGATTGGAAATGCTATAATCAGTAATAACCTTACCAATAGCCAAACATCCACTTCCCATTCAGGCTCTAGCTGTGACCTGGTTTCTTCTAAAGCTCTCTTCAAAACCGTGTAGGTTCTAAAATCAGTATCTTGCAAATTAGACCTTTGGGCTAACTCAGACCATGGAAGAATGTCCATGTTAACAATGATATCGCTAAAGGCCAAAATTCGCTCTTTTTCCCATTCTACGATAGAACAACCTCTTATCAAGGCTAAGCGCTTACCGCTGATGCACGAAACCTACCAGGGATACCTTAACATTTGACACTTTATTCTTGTTTTGAAGGGAAAATCAATAATTGTTTGAGACTATGATGCCTTCCAGTTTTGGGATTTGGCACCTTACCTGCCCTTGCTGCCCTTACTATCTTTGCCTCTTCCTTTTATGCTCTTGGTGGTTCTATAAGTCAATATCGATCTTTATAAAATGGAACTACGGGTGATGCTTAAAGGTATACAATTGAATAAATGGGTTTTGGTTCCGCTGCCACCCCAACTTTATTTGTCTAATGGTTCTTATTGACGCGGGACATTGACATCTTGATGCACTTTGATCTGGATGTGAAGTGAGATCATAGAGGCGCTTTACTATGAACACCTGATTCTTCTCGTTATACAGAGGCATCTTCTCTTCCTGCAAAGGCCTGATCTCGTTCATAATTTCGTACACTAGCAATGGACTTTCTCTCATATGATGGAGCGTAACTTATAGAAACACACACAAATATTATAACATCATAGGTAGTAACACATCCTACTAGGATTAAATAATTACCAACAAATAAGTGACTACTACATCCATAGGACTGGGATAATGGCTCTTGAACAAGGAATAATGCAAGTGGTTATGGAACCGGATAAACTTCAATCGCTTCTTATGCTTTTGCTCAGTCAAAAAATTGATTTGCATTTGGTTATGGTTCACGAGAAACTTTGTCTCTTGCCGCCTCCATCTTTGGTGGTGCCTCTACCTATTCTGCTGCTGAATCAATGGCTGCTACCTCTACCCATGTTGTTTCTTTGACTTGGTTACCCAGCACAGAATCTAGATCATCTGCTACGGGGTTATCCACTAAATCAACGGGTAGAAAAACCACTTCATTTGCCTCCACTCTTTCTGCTATCTACCCCTATTCTTGTACCTCTATTGCTGAAGCCTTTGTTTCCACCTTGGTTTCCACCTTTACTTCATCCTCTGCATTAGCCTTTTTCTATGCCTTGGCCTCTGCTACTGACTACGTTACAGTTGCTGCCTCTTACTATCAAACTAAAGGATCTGTATCTGGCTCGGATCAATGCTTCTTTGTTGTTTGAAGTTGACTTAATAGAGTTATATTTATAGTTACTAAGCTAGTTATAGTTAGAGTGAAGCAGATTATTTTGTATCGTAGTTCCTAAGTAATCCTTTGCTTCTTATTACTAATAGAGTATTCCAATATATATAATACTAATATATATCTATATATATATAAGATATAGATATTGAGACTCTGATATCAATCAAAAGTGAAGTCTAAGTCTAGTCTAATATCTAGGGATATATTACTAATGATATAAGAGTATATATCTTGAGTGAGTAATTTTTTCCTTTACCTTGTGTTCCTAATGAGAAGGGATGACAGCCTATAACTAATATGATGATAAGGAAGAGATTCACTAATATAGCTGAAGGTTCCAAGGAGTTAAGTTATAATGATCTAACATGAGAATACTGATCCTTTCCCTAATAGATAGTGTAGTTATATCGATATCGGAGGAATGGTGGCTTTGTTGGTACAAGGACTAGTCAAAACCTATGTTGAGGTGAGGCCTAAGGTGTTTGGTAGTTAGCTCATGTTATTGTCGATTCTTGTGTCGGGATGGAAGATGGTTCATGAATATAGTTGTTAGAGATCGAGTTTCAGTCCTAGCCTTATAGAGGAAGAGTTAGTCCTAGCTTTATAGAGAGTAATAGATTGCTTAGGGAGTTGTGTGAACACATGCAAGTAGTTTATTGAGGACCTAGTTGTATTAGGATAATATCCTACATAGGGAAGAGAGTAAGAGATTGATTCCTTACCTTCACTGGGTTCAAGTAAGTGTCTTTGATTCCTTATCTAAGGGATAGAGAAACTAATATAATGATAAGTAATATCTTCCTTATATACCAAGTTATAATTGGTTTCTTAGAAATTGTTGTTAACCTTAGAATGAGTCCTTATTCTGTCTTAGGTCAATAGTGTATCTCGATGGATAGATAGATAAGGGCTAGTTTATTGGTACAAAGCCAGCATCAAAGTTCTTATTGAATTGAAGTAAAAGGATGGAGTACTGCAACTATGTTTTCCGTTTCTTTTTGTTAGTGCTTGTTAGAAGGTTCATAAATATAGTTGCTCTAGTCAGAGCTTGTTGTTTTTAAGATAGTAAGAGATTCACTTATCTAGTTAGAGGTTCCTTGTGTTAGGAGTGAAGTAATGGGAAAGGTTCCTATTCCTTGTGTTTCCCAGTTATGTATACTTAGTAATATCTTTCTGTTCCTTGTGTTTCCCTATACAAGTGTTGTATACCGAGGAATAGAATGCTTTATGTTGTAGTTCCTTAGTTATCCTGTACTAGCTTAATTGTGTTGATCTATCGATCTAGGATTTAGTGTGGTTTTCTTAATCAAACTATAAGAAAACTCGTGTTGGAAGTAAAAGGTAAGGGTTCAATACTAGAGATAATGTTATCATGTCTTTTTCCGACATAGTTTGATGAATAACATCTATTTTGTGAGATGCTTCCTATTGTTTATAGCTTTATAGTGTAAGAGCTTATTTCTTATAGAGTCTCTTATTTCTCTTAATATTATATTGTTTCTAAGAGAATCTAATATGACTAATAGATAGAGTATTGAATCCATTGGGATTTCCTAATGATAAGATAGTAATATATTCCAAGTTAGGAGTTAAAAAAGAATGATATCTTAGTAGATTACTTGTAGTCCTAATATAGTTCTAGATTCCTTATAGAAGTTAGGAGTTAACTCATAATGATTTAACAGTATCTTCCTTATATTCCTTCTAGAGCTAGAGGTTCCAAGGAGTTAAGTAATAATTAGGAAACATGAGAGTACTAATTCTTTCCCTAAGGAATGGTATGTTTAGATCGATATCGTAATTAGGGTAGGTTTGTTAGTAAAAACCCGACGGTAAAGTAGTTGTGGAATGGAAGGCAAAGTGAAATGCTAGTATCAGTTTCAATGCTAGTAAATGCTAGTATTCAGCTAGTAGAATGCCAACATGAGCTATCAACTGGAATGCTAACATCAGTTTCAATTTAAGAATAGGGTGGTCTGTGACTTCGTGAATTTTTCCTCTCCAAATGGGTGGTGGGTGGGAGAAAGGACGTATCCTTAGCTCTTTAACAACTTGCTTGCTTTAATAAGTTCTTGAACCTGCTTTGCTTGCTTTGAAATATAAATGAAATTGCTTACTTTGGATAGAGATTCTACTGGTTATGGAAGAGTTAGAGCTAGAGCTTGGAAAAAATTCACTAGGTTCAGCTGGACGCTTTAGCGTCACAATTTTGGGGGTTATGGGGTTTCTCCCCCGTGCTAATCCAAAAGAAATCCTCTCTCTGAAGTCTTACTAATCAACAGTTGTTGATCTAGTTGATTATTTAGTTGTTTATTCACTAGCACAAATAGTTTCAATTGGTCCAACACTAACAGTAGCATAACCAACAACATCTTAAGAAGCAGAGCTAGAGGTAGATTCTTTCAATTATGTCGATCCTTATCTTGATGCCATTGATGTAGTCGATTATGCAGTTGATTCTGACCTTGATATTTCTTTATGATGTAGTTGAAGCGGTTTCAACAGTTGATTATGATCTTGATCTAGCAAAGCAAATGACCCACCAGGACCAGCATACTCATTAGGAACAGGTCTAGCAACAGATCCAGATGTAGTTCTAGGACGATAGCGAGATCCATACATATATTCGTATATAGATGCATATCAAGAGCAAGACCCGGTTTTTGATTGTCAAGATCCAGTACCAGTCATTGTTTAACCTATTGATCCAGCAGAAGCACCAGTAGCAGTGGTTGAAGCAATTTAAGTTGCATATCCAGTCCCAATTGATCCATTTGATTGAGTAGCAGAGGCAGAATCAATTGCATTTTCACCAACAGAGGCAAAGGAAAAGTAAGCAGTCGAAGTATAGACATAAGCACCAGCAACAATTGGAGAAACAAAAGGGGAAGCAACAATAGCTGGCTGCATAAGAGGTAGAAGCAACTGAGTGATTGAAATTAGTTTCTCCAACATCATAGGCAGAAGCATAAGTAGAAGCAGATACAAGGGAAAAGGTTGGTTGTCTATTCAAAATCTATAGGAATTCATGATAGTGTATGGTAGCGTATAGAACACTGACCTGCACAACAACTTGCACTAAAGACCCTTAGAACTGTGTTTCATGGTGATGCCATAAAGAATCGAAAAGAAAAGCGCTACTATCAATGGATGCATGCTATTGGACCCATCCCTTTTCATTTTTGCCTTCCTCGGTAGCAGCAGGAAAGGCATTTGACCCAGGTTATCTAATTTAAGCAGCATAGGTTGCATAGACAGGTTTAGTTCCTAATTTTGGTGAAGCACCAGATGATCTAGTTTCAGTTTATGATACAGTTTCATTTTCTCTAGTTCCAATTGATTCAGTTTAAGTTGATCTAGTAGAAGCTTCACCCATTGATTCAGTTGCCCCAGCAACATCACAGCTAGTTGAAGTTGATGACCTCTAGCCAGTTTCTATTGATCCAGTCCCGGCTTCTTTTCTAGAATTACCTCCAGTTCGATAGCCAAATTAAGTGTTAGTTCTAGTTGATCTACCAGAATCTAGACATTGGCCAGCAGAGGCAGCACCTGCAGTTGAATCGGCACCAAAAGCAGCAATTCCATCAGTAGGAGAAGTTCTATACCCAGCAGCATAGACAAAGGCATAAGTGGTCTCATAGACAGGAGAAAAAGCATACCTAGGGGCTTCAACGACATAGCCATCTAAGGTAGAGGTAGCAGCCCTACTAGTTCCAAAGCGAGTAGTTGATCCAGCAGTGGCACCACCAGAAGTTGTGGTTTAACCAGTCAATGTGCCAGCAAAGGCAAGGGTAGTAGAAATTACGATTTCAGTTCCTATAGGTGTTCCAACAAGAGGAAAAGAGTTAGAGCTTCTAGGGGTTATATAGAGGCAAAGGCATAGGTCGCTATAGAGGCATCAGTGAAACTAGCGAAGTGCGTGGAATTAGTGTAGATCAAATATCCACTTAGACCTACATAAGCTATTGTTCCTGTGTATCTAAGATAGAATAAATATGGTGGGTATAATGTACAAAGTGGGTAGAAGTGGTTTCCAAATCTCCTAAGTACGAGTTAGGTTCCACATTTGGTTTCAGGGCTGGTATATGAACAGTATGTAGTTCCTCCCGCTTGAATGGCTATCTCGAAGCTGCTATCAAGCCCGGTTTTTGGGCTAATAGGTACTTTGACCTATATACAACATTTTCTCAAGGTTTTCTTAGGGTTCAATGATTGAATGAATAAACTTGGTGGGTCATCGATGAAAACACATGGGAAACATTGGGGTTATTGTAACTGATAGCGATGCATTTATAATTCATTTGTTCTGCCCTTCTTTCATGTGGTCCCTGCCCGTCAATCTAATACTTAGGGAAATGAGAACTTGCATCCGTGTCGAGTAATGAGCAATAAAAATAGATCAACGGGTGGTCTCGTTGACCAAGTGAAAGATCGATACCCACGGCCAGCAGGACTAGTTCCAGTTCTTGATCGAGAACCATAACCTACAGCAGCCATTGATCCAAATCCATATACGAAGTTATAAGCAGTAGAGCCAAGAGCTAGAGCAAAGCAAACCCGAAGGATACTACTACAAAAGCCAGCCAGACTGGCCAAAGCCATAAATAAAGCAGCCAGTTGGCCAAGAAAACCACTCTAAGCCAAGCCAGTCAAAGCCAGTTCCATCCGTTGACCCAGTTGGTGGAGTTGGACCAGCACCAAAGCAAGCAGCAGTAGCTACAACATTAAGCATGAACCATCAATCACTTAGATAGAGTTTTCCAGTTTACCTTGTTGTTTACCCAGTAGTAGGACCAGCATCCTGACCAGTAAGAAAGCCAAAGCCTGTTGTTCATGATTATTTGGATTCAGTCTTTGCTTCTCAAGCAGAATAACCGAATTCTCAATATGAAGAGTTAGATCTTCTGAATGAAGAGCCAGATGTTCGAGAGCCATACTCTTATGATTGATTTCCAAATCTAGACCTTTGTGATAGAGATGCTGACCTTAGGTTCCCATACCTTAAATATCGAGATCTTTATTGAGCTTATGCTTTTCGTGATCGATATCCAAACCCATACCCAACAGTTATTGATGTATATGAAGCAGAAGTAGATCCAGTTCTAGAAGCAGCAGTAACAGTTGACCTAGTTGACCGAACAGAAGCACCTATAGAAAGCAGCTAAAGCATATCTCTATATAACAGATGCTTACCCAGATGCTTTTGATCATGATTCAGATGTTCATAATAGGGATGAAGAGCCAGATGTTAGGGATGAAGCACCATATGTTCCAGATGAAGAACCAAATGATCATGGTAGAGAGTCTGACCTTCGTGATCGTGCTTTGGAGTCTGATGCTCGTGTTCCAGATCGAGACCCGGACCCACCTATAGCACCAAAGGAAGCATCCTAGCTAGTCGTTGATTCGGTTGACTAAGTTGCAGTTCCAGGTCCTCTAGCGTATGCAGGTAATCCAGTTGAGTCAATTGATTAAGAAGTAGTTGATTCCTTTTATTAAGCCCCGGCAGATCCATCCGGTTTATCCAGTCAATGAGAAGAAAAGGTAAAGCACGGGCATAGGAGGTAGCTACTAGTTGATAGAACAAAGTAAGCAGCTATTTACTCTGTTGATTATGGCGATCCAGCACTAGTAGTAGATCTGAGTCCATATGAAGAAGCATGAGCTGTTCGATACCCAGTAGTAGATCTAGTAGCAACAGAACAAGCAGAGACAGGGACAGATACAGAGCCATAGCTAATAGCAGATCCAGTTGTTTATTCCACATAAGCAGCACTCGTGGTAGATCGAGTTGAACGAGCAGTTCAAGATGCAGCAGAGACAGTAGTGGAGACAGTAGAAAAGGCAGGTGTTCCAAATGTTTAAGTAAGTAATTAAGCTATTTATTCTGTTCCAGATGTTCCAGACGCTCCACCTCTAGCATCACCTACAACACTAGTAGATCTAAATCCAGTTGTTGACCTTGAAGCGAGGTCGATAGCCAGATACTACAACTTAAGTTGTTGCTCGATTAAGGGGAAGAAATAGAGGGGCGGTTATACCCCACTTCATAAGAGAGTGATGGGTGCAAATATTATATACGTAATTACGCAATCGAAGAATTGATTGATGGATTGAGCGAGCATGTATTGATGGATTGAGTGAGAAATTGATTGAGGGAAGCATTGATGAAGCCATTGAGTCAGTCAGCCCAACCTTAATTGATTGATTGAGCGATTGATCTAGCAACAACTATTGATGAAGCGATTGAGTTAGCCTAGCCTTAGATTGATGTGAACTGAGAAAGCCATTGAGTCAGAACCAGCTAGATGATAATGCCAGTGATTGATGGAATGATTGATTAAGGGAGTAAGCCTAGGAAGATGGAGATTGAGAAAGCCAGTAAGACAACCAGAATTGGTTGATTGATGAGCCAGTGAGTGATCGAGCAAGCCAGCCTTCATCGAGTAACCTCCCCCCACCCCCTTGGTCTTTGATCGATTTCGAATGCCAATAAATCATGCGATTGATTCAGTCAGCCAGATGATATTGATAGAGCGAAGGTCAACTACAATGAATTCCCTCCCCCTTTTTCTGAGGAAGTTCGAAAGCAGCCATCGAAGTTTCTTTGGATCACACCAATGCTTGGAATGAATGTAGTAGGAGCAAGATCTGATGATGGATATGCCTACTCTGCTGCTAGAATAGGTGTTGGACAAATGGAACTGTATAAACTTACTTGGATAGTGCTACTTCTACCCATGCTGCTGGTAGATATATTGGTTTTTCTCGAGCAACTAACTGGAACTGGATCTACTACGGTGCAAGGCCAATCATTTCATAAACATTCATTCATAGCCATTGATCTATAAATTCGGAATTTTCATAATTACGTATATTAAGCTTTTGATCAAATTAGAAGGGTTATGACCATTTTTCCTATTTACCTACCCCCCCCCCCACCCATTACACTTGGTTGTAGAGAGAGAACCACCCACCCACTAGCGCTTGGCAGTAGCCTGTTACACTTGGTTGTAGAGATAGATCAAATACAATCAGTAGATGCTCTCAACATTAGTTTAGGTGCCCGGTAAATAGATAAGAGAGATAAGAGAGAGAAGGCAGGCCAGGTAGTAAACGCACGATAGATATACCCATTCGTTACCCGTTGATTTTTCTATCGATGCTGACAGAACCAATATCTCGTTCATGGATCAGAAGTGGCCAGCTATATAACGTCCTGAAATGGCCTGAGAAGCGAAAGTGATTGGATGATTGGGCCCATTAACCTTTTTGGATTGAATCAGACGGATGGAGAAGAACTGATTGGAATAAATGCATAATTACATATATAATATATGCATTGTCGAAGAGAAGAATCACAAATGCATAATTACATATATAATATATGCATTTTCTGGTGTAATGTAATATATAATTCCTCACCCATATGAATGAGTGAGTTGATGGCGGCCTTTTAGTCGAGCCCCTCACCATATTCATAGTGAGTGACTTCGTCCCTACCGAGCCTCGCCATATTCATAGTGAGTCCCTAGCGGGCCTACCGAGCCTATCCTTTTAGTCAAGCCTGCTTGCGCATCATTACGTAACTATGTATATAATGAGTGACTAGGCCAATATAACCCCTCCCCTTGCCCATAATGAATTACAGAAAAGGACAAGTCCTGAGTGATTGATCGATTGATGGGAATTTGGTACTTTCGATCAATTATTTGATCCATTATTATTGAGCGTAATTACATATATAATAAATAAAGCGTAATAGCTCCTTAGATCTTGAGGGGAAGAAAGAAAGGGTGAGCAATCGAACTCTCGACCAACGATGCGCAAGCAGGCTTGACCACTATTTACCCCCCCACCCCAATCCCCAAGGGGATGGGTATGAAGTCGCTTGTCCGCATCGGGCAAGGCCTGGTAGGGACTCACTATTCAGATAGTGAGGCTCGGAGGGACTCAACTAAAAGGAGAGGCCCAATAGGGTGAGCTTGCCGAACTCTCGACTATAAGGCCGCCATCAACTCACTCATTCATATGGGTGAGGAATTTCTTGCTTGCTCGAAAAAAGGAGAGCAAGGTGCAGAGTTGCTTGCTCGACCAAAGAGAGAGCAAGGGACGGAGTCACTCACTATTCATATGGTGAGGCCTAGAGGGACTTGACTAAAAGGATAGGCCCGGTAGGCCCGGTAGGGACTCACTATGAATATGGTGAGGCTAGGTAGGGACAGAGTCACTCACTATGAATATGGTGAGGGGCTCGACTAAAAGGCCTCCATCGACTCACTCATTCATATGGGTGAGGCCCAAAGTGACTCGACTAAAAGGAGAGGCCCAATAGGGTGAGGGTGAGGGTGAGGGATGAACTCTTGACAATAGGTCGCCATCAACGTGTGACGATAGGCCCAGTAGGGACTCAATATTCATATAGTGAGGAGAAACTATATTTTGCGGGAGGGGCCCCAAAAGAGAGGAACTTGAAGAAAAATAGGCCGCCATCGACATGTGAGAATAGGCCCGGTAGGCCCAGTAGGGACTCACTATGAATATGGTGAGGACCCAATAGGGGGCTTAACTAAAGGGAGAGGAGAAACTCTATTTTGGGCGAGGGGACCCAAAAGAGAGGAACTTGAAGAACTAAAAGCCTACCATCGACGTGTCAGGATAGGCCCGGTAGGGACTCACTATTCATATGCTGAGGGACTCACCATGAATATGGTGAGGACACGGTAGGGGGCTCGACTAAAGGGAGAGGATAAATTCTATTTTGGGGGAGGGGCCCCAAAAGAGAGGATCTTGAAGAACTATAAGGCCGCCATCGACTCACTATTCAGATGGTGAGGAATTTCTTGCTTGCTCAACCAAAGAGAGAGCAAGGGTGAGTAAATGAGGGGACCTTCTAGCAATTTGAAGGGAATAAATATAAGTAATAAGAGTTATTAGGAATGAAAAGAGAAGGAACGAGGAAAGAAGCGACTGATGAGTGAGTGGGAGCGCTATGAAGAGCATAGAGCTATAGTTTTGAATAAACACCTCTAATATGATGATAAAACCCAAGCACTTGGGAAAAAAGATGGAGCAGGATCACGTAGACTAACAAGTTATCGCGGACAGGAGTTTAAGATCCATGAACTTTGTACAAAGCATCCCGGAGGAATATGAGCAATCGAATCGGAAAAGAAATAGGGATAAGAACAAAGATTTCGTCCATTTCCCACCAATCCACAATAATACCTCTATAACCGCGATGGATGATAAGGGGAATAAAAAAACTGGGGCCTTCGCGGGTTGCTTGGAGGAAACAAAAGGGGGGTCTCGTCGCTTGACCAAGTATGCTGCTGAAGCAATTACAGAATATGTTGGGCGATCCGCAAAAAAGAGAGGGAAGCCAGTTATAGTGAGAGTGAAAGGATTTACTTATCTCGGGAAAAATAAAGCAATGATCTCGAGCTCTCGAAAAGTAGGGAGAAAATCTCTAATTATGTACATCAATGATGTAACCCAACTTTCACATAACGGATGTTGACTCCCCAGGAAACGTCGTGTTTAAATCTCATCATAAATTGATTAAGTTCTCCATTTACTTCTACCTATTATTCTTACTCACTCAAATTGAGGAATTCATTTCTCGACTAACAGGAGAGGAACTGAAACTGGTTTCTTTCTACACAACTCAGTTCCTTTGGCCTGTCGGCCCAACCACTATCAAAGCCTCAGTTCCCAGATAAACCCATCCCTCAGTCCTTATTTCCCCTTTCAGAGCCTCCAGTCGAGACCTGAGCTGGCCACTGAGAAAAACTCCTTGAGGTCAGGTAGTTGGTTAGGTCAAGGCTGACCAAATTGAATTTCGTCATCTCACGAAACCTTCAGTGCATTAATCAGAAAGCATAATTACATCTATAAGATATCTCACGGAATGACATATCTCAGTCTCAGGAATGAACAGTAATTACGTATATAATTCCTCCCCCGTCTCTCTCGTTGGTCGAGCCCTATCGGGGGCATGATGGCAGCCCATTGGTCGAGCCCTATTGGGGGCATGACGGCAGCCCGGTGGTCGAGTCATGCTTATGCATGATGGCGGCATTTATATTCAAGCTTGCTTGCACATCATGACTGGAAGAAATAAATGAGAAACCATAATTACATATATAATGAATGATCGGGAATCCCTTCCTGAAGAAAGGAAATTGCAAGGTACGGAAGTGAGTTTTGAACGACTCTCCCTATCAAAGTTTTCCACCCGCCCACGAGACTTGACTTTGTGCCTGCTCTCAACGATGGTGCTATGGTAGATAAGCAGATCCACTTGAAAATCCCCTTTCCCTTCAAGGTTATAGGTGCGGTAACTTACGTGTTATATCTTATATTATGCAAAGGATACATATCTTCTGTAAGTGCTTCTTTTTTCTTCTCTTGAGTCAGGTAAGGTCATCAATAGGGTCCTTCTCTCGAGTATGGGAACATGGGGGAACATCACCTCTTTTGGGGCTGAATTTAAGGGATACATTACCTCTTTAGTCCTCTGGTAGAGACTTGAATGAGTGGAGGAAGGAGTTAGGGGGATGGGGTGGACCTCACACTGGGCACTACCGGACCTCCCTTAATTAAATCATTACTGGACCTGACCTACAACCTTAATGGCTAAACCTATCCCCTCTCCCTGAGGTTTAGTTCTAGGATTTTAGTAAACAGATCGTATATCTACTGTCTGTTGCATATGATTCTCAACAGGTGAATGATACAGAAATCAATTTCTATATAACGAGCAATATGAACTCGCTCTTGGTGTTGCTTAGCCCTGTCCCTTGCGCATAGTCTCTTTTTGGGGTATGGGGTAACCCTCATTCTTTCGGCCAATGACGGTGCTCCTTCTCTTTCCTCTTGGCCAGCGATGTGAGACCCCTATGTTGGGTATGTATTTAAAGGGGACATATATCTCTCTCATCTGTCGTCGGTAAGCACTTCTCTCACGTATGTTGTTGGCAAAAAAAGGAACTAAAAGATCTTGTGATTGTACCCTCCTTAAACACGAGGTTGCGAGTATAAAAAAGCAAGAATCCATTTGCTTTTCCTTTCCATAATGTGATAGGCAACTCTTCTCTAGTCACACACACACACATCTAGCCATTCATTGTATCAGCCTTCTCGGGAGCTTTGACCATTTTTCTCTTGGTTTCCTTCTTTGTCAAGCGAGTAAATCTAGTGTGTGATTTCCTAGGATTCCCCCAGATCAAGGGGGTTTGGGTCAGGTCTAGCCTCTTTCTCATCCGGTGGTAATGATTCATGGTACATATCCTCTCTCGGGTATGGAAACATGGGCCTTTTTTCTCTCTTGTCTGCTGCCAACTTGGTTCACATATCGTGATATAACATAAAAGTAACAACTCGAACTCCCTCTCATATGGTGCTGAGGGAACTTGATCAATATTTTCTGATGCATGGCTAAATTGATAGGCTTGTATGATCACAACATGGCAAGTGTCTTCTTTCGGTAATGATGGAAACATAATCAATCTAAAAAAATGGATCGATGGGGCCTGAACCTCTCCGGCGTATGGCATCAACATGGCTCCTCAATCTCTTTATGAAGGTGTGAACATGGGAACAGAATCTCCTGAACTGGTGAAAAAATGGGTTTGATAGGTGCCAAGGTCTTGGAGGTCTAGATATCCTCAATCGAGGTAGAATCGAGGATTGAAAAAGAAATGAAATCTAACTCAAGTGAACCCGAAGGCGAATAAACGCCCACACTGCCCCTAGATCTATAATGACCCGAAAAGCTAGTTTGGTATGTTAGGGGTGGGTCCAGTGGATCCAAAGTAACCTTCTGAGATGCGTGTTTTCCTCTCCCTTATGGTCGAGTGGCCTTATGGCACCTAAGGGAACCCTTTTTCAGGTTACGAGTCATATTTATCCACTGGGATATCGAAGTTTTTGAGTAAGCCAAATTGATTCATTCGTGTAGTTAAGTTTATTCCTTCTTATAAGGACAAGAGGGCAACATTAGAGGCATAGGCGGGTGAGAAGTAAAACCCTATTCAAATTAGTACATTCTATTAGCAGTGAATTTAGAATTTGGGTTTGTCCGGCCAGCTTCTGAGATGCAATTTGAGATATAAGAAACCTTAGGTTGTGTGGGTTTGTAGGCATAATCCCCCTAGCCACCGAGGTTGAAAAATTGCATTTGTTTAGGTCAATGAATTATTTCCATCATGTCAGGTTATTCCCCCATCCAGATGTATCAACCATATTCTAGCATGCTAGTGTCACCATTGAGGGTGCGCTAGCAAAGCATTCAAAGTAGTAAGTGCCTACCCAAAAAATCGATCCACATGTCGCCTGTTTCTCAATTTGAAAAACCTTATCAGATGCCTTTGTAGAGATATAAAACCCTCACCCTCATACCTAAGAGAAAGGGTTCCCGGTGAAAGGGTCAAGTTCTTCTGGATGAAGGTGAAAGGTTCAATGTTCAAGGTTCTCAATCAATGTGAAATGCTCAAAGTAACCAGTGAATGGCGGTGAAAGGAAAAAGGGTCAGGCGACAGAGGGTTCCAAGGTGACAGGTGAAGGGAGGTTCGCGGTGAAAGGTTTTTGATGAGAGGCACCTTCCTTATATCCATTGGACCACCCCTGGCATAAGCTGTCTTTCTTAATCGATAAATTGGTGGGCTTGGCGGGCTTCCGGATAGCATAAGGGGTTATACCAGTTTGGGGCTAGTTTGTTAATATGGGGTTCGACCAAAAAAAAGCAATGGATCCCATCCAACTACTGTACTGGCCAGTTCATCCATGCCAGGAAATATACTAAAGAAAGATATCAAGGCCATGCCAATTGTTCTAGTCCGTGAATCCCCAAAGACCTGGTTGAATGCAGTGTTGTATAAAGCCATTTTTGTGGGGAGGAAAATTTAGGTTCTCGAACTAGAATTTATCTTTAGGGAACTGGCTCAAATCGATTAGCGGAACCACATTTGAAGGTAATTAATTCAATAGCTAGCCCGACCTAATAATTAGGAGTTCCGGATAGGATAAGGCCTAATCAAAAGGTGAACCATAAATAAGAATATCCCGGGTTAGAAGGACAGGGGGCTTAACAATGGATCTCCCTTATAAAGAGATTGCTGCTAAGCCACATTCATCTAAGGGATGAAGATGAATGACTTGATCGAATTGACTTGATTTCAGTTTGAGAACTTTCCGTGTGGTTTGGAGAAAGACGCCAGAACTATGTCTTAGATAATTACTCTTTATGTAGTCAGTATGTATGAGATTAGAATTCTTTATCAAGTAGAATGGTTATCAATCAAGTAGAGGGGCTTTCCCTATATATAGTAAAGGTCTTGGTTTCTCATTGTATCAAGTATACCAAGCATCAAGGGTTTACACCTGCCATACTTCTCATCATACCTTTAAATGCAGTGATGAGGGAAAACAAACCTAATACACCACCTACTCGCGCTAGAAAGTGTCTATTAACTACTCTACACCTACTGAACTTACTTACTACACTTGGTTCAATCAGCGCTTGCTTCATATGGTAGAATTGGCTTGTTGCCGACCACCCTGTCTTAGATTAGGGTGTCTTCCTCTCCATGGCCCAGACTAACATCAAGGTTATAAAGTCTTCCTTTCAAAACTTACCTTTTTATATTCAACAAGTTATGTAGAGGGAATTTCCTATTCATATTCAAACAGCTAGAATCTCTCAATATCAAACTAGCTATCATATCATGTTGTTCAAGTTGAACAACAGGAGAATTTAGAACTATAGGCTCTAACTCAAGGCTCTTCCTAACTAACTAGAAATATAACTAATGATCATGAGATATCAAAGCTAGAAAAAAGACTCCTTATAAGTAAAAGGTTCACTCTGATCTATAGGTATAAGATTGATTAGAATGGGTATAATATAGATTAGGAATTAGATCTATTAGTTAAGAATATTTAGGTATTGTTTGCTTTCTTGAAATAAAAGAGAAACTAATTAATGGAAATTCCTACTCTTTCTACTTCAACTACCTTTCCCCAGCACCTCACCCTTTTTCTAGTAGAGGAAGATGGGACTTGTCTTCCAAAACTGCTATTATGGGCGTTAGCACCCCACCTTAGAGTGGCTTTTCTCTTCTTTAGCACTTGGCGTTCCTCTCCCGATGGTCGAGTAATAAATTCCTCATCTTTAGGATTTAATTATGGATTCCCCAACTCACCTTGTCACTGAGCCTTTAGTGGAATATGTCATGGGGAGGGACTCTTCTTGAGAACCTTTCTTATTGCTAGGATTTTAACCCACTAACAAACCTTGTTTGTAGGGGAGGTGCCCCGATACTACAGACCCTTACTTTCTTTTCCACAAGGATTTGAATCCAGACAGACACTTCACCCTACAACTAGAGACAAGGTAAGAGAGTCTCTAATGATGTAATGAAATAGAGAATATATGCATTTCAGAAGGGGTTGGTACCAACGTGTGGCTAAAGCGACGAGAAAACACACGCAAATTCCAATTCATCGGCTTCTCCCTAACCTGCCTCTGTATGAATGCTTATTAATAGATTCTGAAATGATCTATTATGATTCTATTATATTCTTATTATATTAGATGGATCAACGTCACCCATGCCTTCCCTCTCCCTTCTCTGCCTTCCCTCTCTATGTCTTCCTTACTAACCGGGATGGTAAAGATACATATCTGACACCATATTCGGGGATATGATCTGAATAGGGATTTCTCACTCACATGATTATATGGAAGGTTTGGTAATCCATTCATCACGTTGGTAATGATCTGCCTATAGTTTTGAAATATACCGTAAAATTGAACGGAGATCATATCCTCTTGTTCCCATCAACCCACCAAGCACTAGGAACATGGATGCTTCTTACTATAGATGGATGGATAGAGGGTCATACTCTTATAGGGGTAGGTATGGGGTTGGATCCGCGCTTCCACAACTTCCACAGCGATTATCGAGACTAGCATTTCTACACTTGCTTTCTCAGTATCTTCATCCCCTGCGTCATCATGTGTCAACCATATAAACTCCTCAGAGGTTCCCTCCAACTCTGCTAACTCCTTAATTCTCTTCACCAAGAAACTTTATTGATCCTCTTCTCTTTTAGGGCCGGCCAATATATCGTTACCAGGTTATCCCTGTAGTTCTCCTTCATTATTCTAGTTCCCTGCCTGACCTTTCGTTACTACACACTTCTTTCTTTGGCCCTCATGAAAGAAAGGGCTTTGCTTGGCCTCTACTTTGTTAATATGCATTTTTTGGTCCTTTTTTGTGGGTTTTTTCTTTATGGAGGGAGATCACTTTCATCATATCTTTTCTTTATTACTCTCGTATGGATCTTTCATCTTATCTTTTCCTTGATGTTCTTTCCCCTCGTTACTGGTTTTCTTACTTATCATTGTTAGCTTTGATGGGGCTTTCATCTTATATTTCTCTTTATGTCCTCTCATAACTGGTTGGCTTACTTATTGTTAGGCCTATTCCTCCTCGTTAAGGTGCAATTTTTGGTCTATTTATAGTTACCGGGTGACTACCCCTTGTCTAGTTATTTACTCCTTTTTAAGGTGATTTATATTTTCTATCTCTCTCCCTCATGACCCGCAGCCCCCTTCCCCTCATCCATACTGATTTGCATACAAAATGCATACCCCGCCTACCCTCCTACCTAACCGCAGCACCCTTAGATGTTGACCTACCTCAATACCCATTCGCCTTCCTATCCTTCTATTACGCACTACCTACAGTAACAAGGTTCTCCCTAATCTAAAGAGGTAACATAGGATAATAAACAAAGTTATACCTAATCTTCTTACCAATTGAAGGAAAGCATTTGACAGGGTTACTACCCATTTTACTGCAACCCATGCCCCCACTAGCCCAGCAAGCGTTATGGAAGGCAGGCCGAAGTACGCTTCCACGCTTCCACGCTTCACAGAAATCTATAGCTGACTAAAGACCAAGAAAGAAGACTTGAACTGATCGAAGACCTTACGAAAGATTACCAAAGACCTTCCGTTCAATATCCATCCATAACCCATCCACTTTCCACAATTAATGAATGTCAATGAATCTATAGTAGAACATTTTACATACAGGAAGGCATTCCCACTCATAAGCCAGATCCAGGACTTCAAGGTACAGGTCCCAGACTTCAAGGTACTTACCTTTCCCATATGGAAAGTAGCAAGCTCATACGATTTCTATCGCTGCGGCATAAGCTAGATCTAAGTGTCGGTCTCTTTCCTACTGCCATGCCATAGAAGGATCATCTATTTTATATCTAGCCTTGAGGTGCTAGCTGTCTCTATGGAGGGAAGAAACAAACTCTAGCTAAAATGGATAAGTTTAGGCATTTAGGTAGCTCCTCGGTAGTTTGGCTTTGGGCACTGAGTGTTGGGTTCTTCGGCGAGTGGTTATATCTCTGTGTTATAATCAAGTAAGTAATGCTAATGCGTGCACCTCAACATCTCCTTCTAAGTCTTATCTTGGGAGCATTTGAAGATCCCCTCAAATTCATTATTTTCATGCGTGGACCTCTCCCAGTGGTCGAGCCAGCTTTCGCTTCCTCTCCTAGTTTGCTACCTTACCCTTATGGGGCATTCAATAAGTAACTTGGACAAGCGATAAATCCCCTTGTCAAAGTGGGGAAATTCCGTAATCATAAGTAGCATGGTGGCAGGCAATAACCTCGTGGAAATAGGGCCCTGGAAGTCCCAGAAGGAGAAGATGTATGGGTGCTCTACTATAGATTAGAAAGGACTACTAAATGAAATTACCTTTCTCCACATATCAGATCAACACGTGTAATGGAAGTCGGAAGAGGTTTAGAATTGAAATATTCTTGAGCAGGCTGAACGGAAAAATAGAGAGGCTCACTCGTATGAGGAAGAAGCGCCAACTGGATAGATGAAGCAACTAACTATAGGAGGTGGTTGCGGTCGATGGTATATTTTCCTCTGTTCACTTCGCCTTATGTCTGGAATAAATAATGTGTTACAATTCTTATTATTCAATATCCATGATATATTTCACTATACCAATAGCAAACAGGGTGCCTATCTATTTCTCTACTAGGTACGATTATCCAGCCAGAGCTCGAAGACCCATCCAAGGGTAGTAAGTACTGTTCGGAGTTTGAGGGTGTGATTGGAAAATTGATAATAGTCCAACTCAATGTTTTTATTCCCCCACATCACAATGAGTGCAAGGGGAAGAGAATACTTGTGAAAGAAGGAGCTAAAATAAATGAAAGTGTCTTATATGATGTGGGTGCAAAGTGACAAGTGTGAATCACAATATTTGGTAAGTTGTAAAGATGTGGATATTGAGTGATTTGTTACTATCCAACCTATTAAACTATTTGAAATTGTACTTTGCAAAAATGAAAGATGCATGTATGAAGAGACACTTACCTTCCCCTAATGAAACTAGGTGACTTCACCACTATTCCTAAGGGAGGTGAAAATGGTTCCCATAATTCATTCTGATTCCCCTGGATCACTATGAGTGCAAGGGCAAGAGCAAACTTGAAAAATTCTAAATCCACTTTCAGTCCCAAACTCAAATTGATTTAGTCTAAAGTTAAGACCATCCACGTGGCAAAAGAAAAACAATAATTCTTTCACTTTAGTGGCTAATGATGACCAGAGAACCTAAACTAACTAAAAAAACATTGAGGAGTGGGGAAATATTCTTATTGGCTGCCACCCTACTCAGGAGCCAGTGAAAAGGTGAAAATTAGTTGCGCTAGTTAGTAACTCACATACCGATAAATAATAGCTAACATAACTTATCAAATGAGGTCGACCCCTCAAATATTTATAAAGCGATCACCTAAAATCAGGGAGGTACAGCCCACAAGAGATGCATTAGAAGAGGGCGGGCACGGAAAGCATGTCCAGAGAAGCATGAGAGGAAATTCAAGAAAAGGACACTTCTAGATTTCACCTTTCGTTTGGTCAGTATAAATCCTAAAATCCTCAAATTATTCTCCTTCCTGTCAATCCCGCTTACAGTATTCTGCTTCCAACAGAAGATAGTAATACTCTCGTTTCGTTCCGTAAAAGTAAATCTATTATGCTCTCCTTGTGGTCGGGGCGGGGATAACATACAGAATAACTCAATCCTGCTTTCATCCTGCGGCTTCCAGCGACAACCTGAATGAGACCTATCTTCCGGGCTCCACAAGACACTGAAATAATCAAAAGAAATTCCTCCCTTTAGAGACAACCAGTACTAAAGCCCACTTCGTAGGGTTAAGTGAGCATAAGTATGACTAATTTTTGTAGTACGAGCCTCTGCGTCCACTAATATGTACATATAGATTTTATTTTTATAATGAGTGAAGAATGAATGTAGTACAGATAGCTCTGTAGCGGCCACCCAAGTGTACGTATAGATTATGAGCCGGCCATAAGGATCTCCTTGCCTTGGATGTGGCCTGCCCCTATGGATACTTCCTTTTTTTTGGTGGACCCTACCTCAATAGGACTAATTCTGTTGTACATTCCTCTTTACTGTAGCCACCAAGATGTACGTCGCTATGATAAGCTTCCCATCACTACTATCCCGGAATGAGGCGTCCACCAACAAGGAGCTCCTTGCCTTGGACGCAGTCGGCCCCACTACTTGGGAGAGGTGGGACACTCGTTTGTGGAAAGGCTTAAAAAGGCTCTACTCTTATATAATAGAATGGCATGGTGAGGTCTATGGGGGATATAGCGTAGCTTTCTCAGAGTGTCAAAAAGCTTAATAAAAGGGCATCCTCGTTCGGCTATTGGGTCACTGCGCGTCAGAGTAGAAACTCCCAGCTAGGCTGAGAACCAACCAAAGGAGATTGTGTAGGGAGAAGCCGACGAAGGTAAGGCAGAATAATGCGTCTTCAAGGGAATTCTTTCTATAATATAAATCACGATAAGGTCCAATCTATCATTGATCCTTTTTCCTGGCCAAAATCCTTATAGAAGTATGAAAAAATCGGATATTTTCCTAATATAGATCTATCCCCGAACAACTAGAAAATTTCCCTTTCCTCATATTTCCCTCCTGGCGATAGTGGGTGTGGGATGCAGCAGTGGGAGTGCTATCATTAGTGTGTGTAGGTAAGATCGTGTGACAGTTATCATTCAAAGGATATATATTCACTCGATGTTTTACGGGGGAATGTTACTCAGCATAAGGAAGTATGGGTGGAAGGGATCTCTTGCCTTTCGATACTCTTAGTGGGAGGGATAACGGAAGTATGAGTGGAAGGTAGGAGCCTGTTGAGATATCATTCATGGGAAGAATGGCCTGTAAGAGATACAGCATTAGGGGGAGAGGGATTGCAATAGAGGAAGTACAATAGTGGAAGGGACGACCTACAATAGAAGCATTAGTGGGTAGGACAGCATGAGGTAGTGTTAATCCATTAAAGTGGTTATTCATATAGTGGTAATTATTTGAAGTGGTGAATGTCAACGGTAATCAGTTAAAGGGTTAATCAGGCAGTGGTGGTTAATCATTTGAAGTTCTTCATCCGGTGGAAGTGAGTGTGAGTACGCCTAGCTTGATGGATGGAAAGGTCAAGGAATGTTTTAAGACTAATCCTTGGGTGGGCAGCTGTGAACCTAACCTCCTGCCACTACTCCCGCTAGCTATTAGGCTGGTAATCATCCATTTCTTCACGCTAACTAATGCTTCTATTGCTAGCTGCTCCCACCAATATCTATTCTCGAGAGCTATCTAACCTTCCAAGCAACCTTACCTGCCTACTTTTACTAATCTACTGATCGAACCAAGCAATCTCACCTTCCACCTTCTCTCGTCTCGTCTACCAACAATCGGGGCTTAAGAAAAAACCAAATAAAATCCATTCCTTCCCTCCCGCTCGTCCTGAAAGTCGAGCAAGATAAACGTCGATCAGACAGGGAAGAAGAATAAGATTAACCCGCAACCAAAAAGAACCCTAGATAAGTAAATGCCACAGACAACGACAAACCGGAAAATCGACTTCAATCAGGCGTTTCTCTTAGTAACACAGCCTATCGAAGTATCTGATTCACACAGATGTATTCAACGTTGCAAAGTTGATTCCAGTTTGAGTGCCATAACCAATTCTATATAAGATGTGGATCCCACAATCGACCTCATTTATTCATAACTACCAAGAGAAAAGGCATTACCCGTAGCTCAATCTCGATCATGAAGGGATGCTGGCTAGCGAGGTGGTGTATATAGTTTGACTCCTTCCTTTCCCATGGCTAGTGAATCTACTGGGATTGCTACTTGGTAGACAAGGTCCACTGGGTCCGCTTGACCTGCCGCTAGTGAATCTTCTCGCTATGAATCTGCTAGGTCAACGAGTGCAACAAATTGAGTCAATAAAGAAAGTAGATTGGCTTGGCTACAGGGATGAAAAGAGTAAGCGTCTGTAACCTGTTATTCCGTCTCGAGTAGGCACAACAGAGCCAGTTCAAAGAGTGCACCCCGCGTCAGGTACAATCCGAACTATATATTGGACTATATAGCATGAAATGGTGCAGTGCCTATAAGACAACCAATAAAAAGCATGGCATACCCTAGCCTATTTTGTCTCGTTAGCAATTGTTTTCATCGATTGTTCGCTAGTTTCTCATTTTTCCTTGGTTGTATGGATTGCTAGGTTCTGTATCTATTCAGAGGTTCGTGATCGAGACCCCGATTATGCCTGCCTTTAGTGATCCTACCTATTTTCTAGATGCTCTGTATGATGTTACAGATAGAGACCTAATTGTGGATAGAGACCCAGCTTATGTTCCATTTCCAGATAAAGACCCAAAGTGAGTGTACCTCCCATCTGTTAGATATCAAGGCCCAGTAGTAAACCCATTACCAGAACTATGAGTAGCTTATCCACTACAAATGACAAAGGAACTATAGATGTACCACCTAGTCTATAGGTTCCTTAGTCAATAGTGTACTTATCCTCATGTCTAGTTCAGGGTTAGTTTGTTGGTTCAACCTCCCCATGTTTTAGTTGTTTGATAAGTGAATTGAGGATGCGTAAGAAATCTCGACCAACGGGAGAGGTGGTCGTTCCTATTCTGTAATATCCACTAACTACACCTCGATATGCTTACTCCAACGGTTTGTATCGATCTTCTCTTGACACTTGATCAATTGTTTATGAATCTGTTGGCAGGAAAATCTGTCTGGCCAACAGTAGGGGATCTCCCTGGTAGAAAGTCCCAATTAGACCTTGAACCGTTTGGAATAGGGATCTCGTCCGGGGTGTGGGTCCGGCTACCACTTAAGTCACCTTCCATTCGGTCTCAAAAGAACTCGATCGAACCTGTGGACACACACTTATTCACATGATACAAGATACATGGTTGATGCATTAAACACGTATATAAAACTATGTGTAGCGAGACAAATAATAAGGCATACACGTCGAAGGAGGTGTTTTTAACAACACATATTTGGGGTTATGCTTGTAGGCTATTCTGGCCACAAAAGAAATGTTTCTTTATGGCGAGATGCCCCTTTACTTCCTGAAAGATAAAACGAAATGCTAATAAACAAAGTCATTAACATCCATTAAGAAAGAAATTAAACTGAACATCATTAACACAAGTACAGGAAACCATGATGCATAAATGATGCCATTAAGAGTGCAGTTTCATTAATCAAGAGATGTTTGAAACTGTATAGAAATACTCATAGTGTTCGCACCGCAAAACACATCAGATCCAAAAGGAGTTTCAACAGGTATCTATATTCATGTGCAAAAAGAGTGTTATCTTTCAATACAATGTTGTATAGATCTTGAGTCCCAAAAAAAAATATCCTTTACATTTTCCCCGGAGCAAGTTTTATAGATCAAGAATTGCCCTTTGGGCTTCCTGACTCTTCGCCTGCCTGACTATTGAGTTGCCTTGCGACCCAAAAGGGAACCGTGACCTGCGACCTGGCTGGGCAGTGCGACCTGCGACCTGACTGGGAAGTGTGACCTGTGACCTGTTTCCAAATGCTACCAGTGATCTACTGCCACCGGGTTATGAAGATGTGCGCGGAATTGTGAGGTCAGGGGCGTCAACCTGTTTTCCTTTGAGGAAGTCTTGCCAAGTCTGATAGTCTGCTGCTATGGGAGAAACCAAAGGGACCTCTTCTTTCAGCCGATGCATACAATCCAAGGTGTTTGGGATTAGAGTCTCCTTCTTCTATGAGATCTGGTTGGACAGAGAAGCGAGCTTGGTGTAGACCCAAACTGGCGTGACAAGAAACTGGCCCAAGTTCTCTTGCGATGCTGCGAGGCCGGAAGTGGAAACAGCTTGTTTAATGGGCTACAAAAATGACTGGATATCTTGATTCACTTGCCCCCATGTCTTCCCCTCGTCAAATACGCCCAGCGATGGAATGTGATGTAAGATGTGCATCGAATCGATGCCACTAATCAGATGTTCATATGCAGCCATAACCTTGTCTAGGTCCTTGGATAGCCTATCCTTGGACTGCATTTTCATACGGATTTGGACTTTGGCATCTTGCATGTGAATCCAGTCCTTCTTTGGCAGATGCTCAGGAGCCTGAGAGTATCGCGCTTTCCAGTCCATCATTCTATCCAAGGCAACTGAGGCCTCCTTCAGCTGCTTGTGCTTTTTCTTAGTCTCAGTTTGGGCTTTCACCAAGGGGGCGACTGAATGTTTTATGGTAAACATTTCCCCATAAACTTTTCTCATGGTAGTTTCTAATATATCGACCTCCCTTTGAATGGTAAGCGGCACTTCATTGACAAGGAGAGCTTTTTTTCAAAGTTGTTGAACCTCCTCTCTCAATGTTGTATTTTCCTGTTCTACCCTTTTTTCCCGCTGCTCTGCTTCTTGTAGTCTATTTTGTAGAGAAACGATCTCTCTACTCATTCTGGTCACATTTTCTTCTGTGGCCGCAGCGATCATCACGGGATTAGTCCTAGTATCAAGGACTATGTCTTTTCCGGTTGCGATTGTGGACGCAGCGGAAGGATTTTGCGCCAGGCATCTTCTCTTCTCCTGCCGGATTTTGAAGGATAATTAATCGAACGTGAGCCTAGTGAGGTCGAATACCTCCTCCTCTTGCCCCTGGGAGGAATTGACATCGGAGAGCGTGGCTCGTGTACTTCCTAGAGGTACCTCAAGGGGAGATAACTCGATGTTCTCCAGCATTTCATCCTCTTCCTCTTTCTTCTTATTTTCCTCCTCTTCCCTTCATAGGCGTTCGACTTCCGCCTTCTCATGTTCTTTCTTCTGCCTGAGCTCTACTTCTGCAGCTACTTCCAATTCGACTTTCCTTTTACGTTCATCTACTGCAGCTTTCTCTACTTTCTTCTGGCGGTCATCTTCCACTTTATCTAACTCTTTCTTGAGCTCATGTTCTGCTACAGCCTCCACCTCTTTTTTCTCCTTTTACTTCTTGGCCTCCTCGGCCTGCTTCTTCTTCTATTCCGCCCTTAGGCTCTTCTTGTGCTTATCCTCATCCTCTTTTATTTTCTTCTTCTCTCTCTTGTTGGGCTTTGGCCTCTATTTCTTTCTGTTGGGTAGAGGTAATATGCCATGTACTGGTTCAAGGTTTTTTAGCTAGAGAGGAAGAAGCACCTCCTAATTCATGACTCCTTTCTTCCAAGGTTTGGTCGTCCGGGTCTTCTTGGCCAGAGTCTGCCCCTGGAGAAAGTTTTCGATCTACATTGTACGAGTTCCTTCTTTCATCTTCTCCTAGGCATTCAGTGTGCTGATAGTTCCATTTGAACTTAGCCCTCTTGCAATGTTCAGGAACTATCCTCTCCGGGTCGTATGTTCAGTATTCTAAAGCTCCAAAGCGATAAATTTTCATCTATTCTCCCTCTACCTCTACCTCTCTGAAGTCTTTAACTGTGTATGCACCGATAGTGAGGGGTAGCGCGGGCCACGGCTTCTTCTTACCCTTGGACAGGACCTTGGAGAAACCCAAAGACATTTGGAAACAGACCTCTTGCATGAGCATTCTGTCTGTGACAAAACGAGGCATAGCATGTGGGGCCCTGAACGAGCCAAAGACTCAGATGAATGTATATTCAGTGAAAGGGAACCAATGCGCCACTTTGCTTAGCATCTCCATGGCTCACCAAGACATGCAAGGGGCGTCTTGGCCGAATAATTTTCTGTATACAGTGGGGATGAACACATGGGAGATCGGCTCTATGTCTTGTTTATACCTGGATTCCCAAAAGACCTTGGTTTGTAGATGAATTTCACGGGTCTGTTTGGGATCCCAGTTATGTACCCATCCCTCAAAGTGCAACCTCGAACAGACGGCATCCAATAAATAAGAGGCCACATAGAATTCAGAAGGCATTCCTTCATCTGGTACCAATGTCGAGGATAAATTTGTATGAATGGAGGTCATCAATATGCTAGCCCAATTGAAACAGGTGTTGTGCGCTGTGATGTACTCCATGAGAGTCGCCCATGTGCCATTGAAAGTATTGGCATATGGGTGCCTGTACAGTCTGCAAAGCATGGCAACCACTAATTTATATACTTTCCTGAGGCTCGCCACTGGATATTCCTGGTCTTTCTTGACCTTAAACTTCTCAGGCTCCTCCCACCATTGACTTATAGTGTCAACTATAGGAACTGCATGAGCGATGGCCCATTCTTCTATGAAGTCTTCTTCTCGCTCAGGAAAAGAATAATAAACATGGGTGTCTGAGCCTTTGAGCATCACGAAAGCCTTGCCTTCGGTGTCTCTGATCACTAACTTCTTAGGATCCGTTTTTTGTATAATCCAATCTATCATCTCTGGGCATGGGAATATAGCCGGATGAGCACCTGCGAGATGTAGCTTGGACCTTTTGACCTGTAAGTATATCTCCCGATCCAGGAGGTCTTCTGGGAATTCCATTTTAGCGAACTCTTGGTACACGTGGTACCAACGCATGTTGTCCCCTTTGGAAAATGTGCAAAGGGTATCTCTGTATATCGGGGGTGGGTACATTGGCATGTCCATCTCTACATCTTCCACTGCCAAGTGCTTGTCTTTCTTCCGGGACACTGGAGGTCCCATGTCGCGGGAATCTGAGAGGATAGGTATACACTCCAAGTCTGCTTCAAATTCACCTGTCATATTCATGAAAGAATCCCAAGATAAGAAAGATGCCATGATGATAAAAGACCAATTACAGTTTATCAATTATTTCAACTAGGACACAGGCAGAGCTGAATAAGTGGCCTACTGGGTCGCGGGGTCATAGGTTGTAAGAAAATGGACAAGGTGTGACTTTGAGACCTTGCGACTAGGTCACAAGGTCACGAGGTCGCGGGTTGTGAGAAAAAGACGAAGATGCAACCTTGCGACCTTGCGACTGGGTCGTGGGGTCGCGGGGTCATAGATTGCGGAAAAAAGTGGAAATGCGACCTTGTGACCTTGCGACTGGGTCGCGGGGTCACAAGTTGTGAGAAAATGGAAGGAATGTGACCTTCCGACCTTGCGACTAGGTCGTGGGGTCGCGGGGTCACAAGTCGCGCTAGGGCTTGCCGGGGTTTTGGCGCACGTGGCGTGAAGTTTTTTTTGCCTCTAACTTGCAAAAATCAAGGCTAAAATGGTCCAAACAGGGCCAGGGGATAGTTTTTGGAGCAGGGTACAACCCATGAGAGGCTGGATGAGAAACTGTGGTGAGTTGGGCAAGCACGGTGAAATCTGGAATCAGAAGAAAAACCCTAAGTGACAAATGAGAAAAATGACTAAGGCAAGGGGAAATTTAAAAGCTGAGGAATGCAAGGATTAGGCAAGAAAAACCAAAAAAAGGAAATAGCAGGAGGAAAATGGCAACTTACCTGGGAAAATCGCGCTCCAGTCGACCTGTCAGAGGCATTTTTTCTATCCGTTGCATGTGCAAAATGCGACCTAGCGACCTCCTATATATAAAAAGGTCACACATGTGGGCCATTAATGAGGTCGCAGGGTCACAAGGTGAGGTGGTCTGAGAGGGATGCGACCTCACGACCTTGCAACCTTGCGACCTCAAGGTCGTGGGGTCACAAGGTCGCAGGGTCGTAGTTTTCCACAAATTTGAAGTTTTGCGACTCAGCGACTTAGTCCTCCTGACTCTTTACTTAAATTTTCTTTGTGCTCAAGCGGCTCCAAAAATTTTGAAGTGGGGTTTGTTTTTGGAGGGTTTTGTAGAGGCTACAACAGAATCAACAGGGTGAAAAGTGTAAACTGCTCCCTTTGATGGTGCATGCTCTGCCCCTGCCTAATATGCTAGCTCTCGATCTCGAATCGGTTTACTATTTATGGTCCAGCTGCTGCCTTCAGTCGTAGCCCATGCGAGTGATATTGGTGCCACTGGTGATACTCCAACTGTGTCTTTTTCACAATATGGATCTCGATCCGTTCCTACCAACTATGGAACTCAAACTACTGGGGGTGCTACCTTTGCTTCTGCAGGCTCAGATGCTTGGATGTTAAGTATATAGGTCAACCTCTTGCTTACTTTTTGGTTGTAACTGGGTCAACTCAGTTAGATGTATCTAGGGTTATGCTCCTGTTTGCTTTGGTTCTTTTACCATCTCTACCTCCATCACTGGATCTGCTGCTGGGTCTCGGTAAACTGGATATGGGTAAACACGTGAAACTATTGCCTTTGTTCCCACTGCTTATAGGTCTCGATATAGATCAGTGGAAATGGGATCTAGATCATCTGTGAGTGGATCAACTGAAACCGCTGTAGCCAAAAAAAAATATTCTACTTCAATTGCTTAAGTATCACTACTCGGAACAAGGAAATATGTCGGAACACTACTTATTGGAACTTCTACTATTGTAAGAGCTACGCTAATAGGAACATAAGCTCTTTTTGGAACATCATAAATTATTGGAACATAAGCTAATGTTATGACTTCGCTTCTTGGAACAAGGGCATATGTCATAAAAAAAATTCTATAGGCCTCAGGGGATGGGGAGGCATCGATCCTTCGGATCTCCACCCCTGATAAGATCCACTAAAAGGGGTACTGCTTTTTGTAATAGTTGATAAAGAAACAAATGGTCATCCTTCTTGATCGTTCCCTATGAATTCAATAACACTATCCAAAGATCAAACCATACCCCATGTCACCATGAGTTACAAAAGCAAGATTCAACTTCTACCGGTTTAATATCAGCGAACAATGTAGATCGATTCAAATGGGAAAGACATCAATGTTATCCACCAAATAGGTAACCTCATGAATCTGATTGTGTCTTATGAATAAGTGCAAGCCCATCCCGGAGGAGAGAATCTGTTGAGTAATATGTTAATCCTAACGATTTGATGAATGAAGTCGCTAGAGGGAGCTTGAAGCATGTTCCTGTGCACCGGTTGAAGCATTGATTTACATCACCAGGCCTTAGCGGATGAAATTACGCACCACCATCACGCACCTACTATAATGCGCACCTACTATTATGCAACGTAGTTAAGGAAATCGTGAAATTCCCCTATTTTAATTGAAGGGAGATAAAGTAAAAAACACTTTATGAATTGACACCGGATAAATTACATCAATGAATTGAGCATGGAGTATCTTATATATATATATAAGGAAATCCTAACAAAATAATTCCTTCTCCACTCACCACGGAGATCATGCTACGTGCACTTATGGCACCTATCAAGTGACACCGACATCTACGAATCGATAATGTTCAAGGCTCTACTCTATATGCAGCGCACCCTATGTCCCTGGTACCAAGTTAGAAGGTAGGTTGCAGTGAGTTGAACGACTATTCATGCTGGGTCGAAAGTAGTAGATTCAGTATGGAATTTTGGTGATACCTTCTTAGGTCCAGAATGCATAGGTGGGATAGTTTCCAATAGCTCATTCAGAGGTTCACATAAGGCAAGTGAAGCTTCGATAGATGCCATCCTCGTCACTTCCCATCTCCCTCTGTTATGATTGTGTTACTCTCTAAACTAGACCCATTGAAACTAATGGTGATAAGAGACATATGGATAAAGTTGAAGTATAACCATGAAAATATCATAGGGATTCAATGATACTAATTAGCCTAATAAGCTTGACTATGAATAAGTATTGATTGCAACCATACGTATTTGGTTACCATGTAAGTGATTTTTAAAGCTTATCTATACAATTGTTTAAGGTTCTCTATTGAATACTAAGGATAAGCTTAATGTGGTTCGATTCCCATTGATTTATCGTATTGAACTAATAGTGATAAGTAACAGTGCTAAAATTACCTATATATAGAGGTACATTAGGTATCATTAACTCATAGAAGCTAGAGAGTTGTGTGATTTCATGCCATAAAGTCACCTCATTATGGAAGATAAGCTGGTTCCTAGTTCATGGTGATTATACTAGTAATAGTGGTTGATTGAATACAATGGTCCTTGTTCATTATCTGTAACAATATTGATAGACTCCACGTTGTTTCTATTATAGCTACAAGCTTATTACTAGCTCATAGGGTAAGTAGATAAAGCTTAATCGTGTTAGCTCATCATGAAATGGGAAACATAGTGGACTACTTATTATGTATGTTACTAAGAGCTCTACCATTCCTGTGATAAGTGTTCAATTTGGAGTACTATAAGCTACATAGAGCTAGTGTTATCAGAGCAATCACTACATGTTCTATATAGAGTAATGGTTTTACTTCTATTAGGATAAGAAAGTAGACTCATAGCTATTATTACATGTTCTTACAAGCTGAGATTGATACATCTTACATGATGCTTTAGTATGAATCCTATCCAAGTGGTATCTAGTATGATTACCGTATAAGTAGTACATCATTATTTTAGCTTTAATAGTATTGAAGCTGATATAAGCTACTACCTATGACGGTAAAGCTAGTTCATGGCTGTGGTTTCATTATACTTGTATTGTATATAGTAATAGTACCCTATCTATCACATTGGTGATGATTACTCTTGTTCCATAACTAGTATATGACATATGTGTTTACGAATAGAACATAACTTGATTCCCATTGGTTATATTCCAATAACAAAGAGTTGTAGCTTGATTAAAGCTGAGCTGTTACACTGGTTACGTTAATATGATAATATGATCTCCATTCTATTGGTTGTATTAACATAATACGGTGATTACAGGGTATGTATTACTAATAGAGAGCTAATACCATTAAGCTAGGTTAGTATTGAGGTTTCTTACTGTGATTAGATTGATGCTTATGATGTTTTTATATTATGTAAATATGATAGGTATAACAAGCATTAGTTGAATCAGTTCACTACTTGTTCTAAGCTCATGTTTCAGACATATTCAACAAGCTCTAATATGAGAAATGTTATACCCAATGTACTCTCTTATTCAAAAAGCTGGTACCATTTTCAAAACGTATCTATGCAATATCACATATTAACACGTAGAAACCATTAGGTGCACTAAAGAGAATGAGAAAGGTCTTGCCCTAAGGTTGTTACAAAGGAAAAACGTGAAATGAGATCAGTTTGGAAACCCTGTCCTCCTCAACCAACAAACAAACATGGTGGATTGCAAGGGTTTTTTATTTATGGAATGGTGGGTTCTAAGGATCCCCTACCTTTTACACTTACAATGGAAAAGGTCAACGTAGAGATGCGATATCATATTTATCAACAACATCGAATTGATCAATAGAAAATGCCACTTTTTGGTGGAACTAGGGCAATGGCCTCAACGAGTAGGTCAAGTGTCAATGAAACGCACAGAAAATGCCTTGAAGGTGGTTTGAATAATAATCCCCTCCCCTCTTTAGTTAGGCTCCCCATATCGGTCGGAAGGATCGGGCGAGATTGCTCCTTGTTACTGTGTTCAATCCCCCATCCAAACCCGCTTCACTGGCCCACCCCCGTAGGTAGGTCTTCCCCCATGGATGATCTAAGACCGACCAGCCCTATTGATGTCGTAAGCTACAGAAGTCATCATTTCATATCCATATTACGTTGACGTATATAACCACAATAGTTGATCGCTCCGCTTTGCTCTTATTTATCTACTGGCTCTTTTCGATAAGGGCGTAGTTGGCCACTGCTGTCCCATTCTTGAGTGAGCTACCCACTATATATCTTTCTTTGGCCCACCAACACTCAAAGAAAAGGACCGGAAAACGCTAGGCATAGGAAGACCGAAATACTATGTACGGCGGGATCCTCATAGTAGGTTGCTGGACCAACGAGTTATCGGCGATGAAGATACCGACCAACCTAGTTTGTGAGCCCACCTCATCCTGTTCCTTTTTTTTCCTCCTTCCCCCCTTCGATCCAATCAAATATAAAAGATTTTGGTTTACTTACAATCTCCCTCCTCAACCTCCTCAGCATGGGGCAAATGTGTTTGCGGAGCAGAGTTCATCCGGTCTACCAAGCTGTTAATGCTAACGGGGCCGGGTTCAAGGTACGTTCAGCACTGCTAGTGCTAATAGAATGCTTCCCATCGAGGAGATATATTCATTCATCGATGAGATATCTATATTAAGTAAGGGTATTCATTCCTTTCCATAGCTTAGTCACTCACAAGGTGTAGAAACAGCTCTTCTCAACCGTACGGGGGACTCAGTGGTTGGCTATAGTACAAGTGCGGTGTGGGCGGAAGAAAGTAAGTCCTCTTTTGAAAGATTATAACTAAGGCCAACCCCATTCTACCGTCTATAAAGAGTTAGCTATGCCTATCAATTACTGACCATCCGCTAGAGCTTATCCACGTCCATCTGAGCTATTTAGAGTTATTTACCATTGAAGTATTGGATTTGAGCACAACTAGCCAGATCTCTGAAAGAAGCCTATCTATATGGTTGGATTGAGCACGACTGGCCTACTAAGCCTACCAACTAGCAAGGGGAGGAGCCTATCAACAATCCTACCAGGGGGGCTAGCCGTAAAAGGGGAGGGTAGCCGTAAACCCTCCTACGATCAAGGGGAGGGGAGCCGTAATAAACACTCCTAGAACACTTCCTCCTCGTTCTAGCCATCCTTCCATTCAAGTCTTTCTTGAATGACAAGGCAGGCTACGAGTGCCTAATATATATTACTCTATCCAGCCATCCATATCCATTCAAGTGTGTTCCAACAGCCATCCATTCAAAGCCATCCATACAAGCATGAATGCGACACCATGCCACTTAGCTAGCAGAGCTACCACTCGATGGATCGCGTAGCAATAACCACAAAGAAGACCATTGGATGCTTGTTTGAAGTCAGGTTGGAGGTAAGCCCTACCCTATTAACATAAAATTAATGGCACTATTCAGAGTCATGGGAAAGTCACGGTAATGGGATCACGTCAGCCCTACACTCACTATTCACCGTAATAGGAAAGTCACGGTAATGCACTATTCGCGGTAATGCACTATTCACAGTAATGGTAGAGTAACCTCCTAAATGAAAATATTTATTCCTTATTATAAATGGGCTGAGTAGCTATTATAAATTGGTTGGGTAGATCCCTACATCTTTAGCACCAATAGGAATTCATCTATCTATGCATAAGGTATGCCACATAAACATATAGATTTCTTTATGGCAGGAGCAGGAATTATTCTATGCACAAGAACCAACAGCAAGTCCTCTAGGCACAAGGTATACCATATCATACATAACGTTTCTAGCTGATCCATATTCAGCAAGACCATATAGTATAGTCTTCAGCAGGATCAAGTATATTTTGTTATGGCCTTTTTTTCGGGGATCTTGATTGCCCTAGTCAACCATTCGTTCGATGGTTACAACACAGATTACAACACACCATATATCTATTGTTTCTTCGGTGAATGAGGTTAGTATGAAGGCTCTACTAAGTATTAGGGGTAGGGCGGGACAGACATAGATAATAAGATTTTCAACCCGACCCAAAAATAATCATGTATTAGTAGGAAACAAGGCATTCAGGGGAATATCTAATCCTTCCTCCTACACGGTATCCTTTATATATGATCAACCGGCTCTATTTCAAATAAACCCTCATTCTCACTATGTATCCCCGGGGTAGGCCCACTCATTATAATGAATCTTATTTATCCAAGGGGGTTGTAGAGGCAATATCCTCTGAAGATTGCAGAGATAGGTAGGGGTACTTATTTTTACTTTATGTAGAGTATCCTAAGGTATAGACTCTATGAAGGAAGGAAATGATTCTAAATATGGAAAAAATTTGTAAAGGATGAGCCCTGAACTGCGCCTAGATGATGGGCTGAGGAACTATCCATTTGCAATGGATGATGTGCTTCAAAATAAAGGCTTTGAATCTCTTTGTAATATCCTAGTCGACCCGAAGCAAGCTAGGTCCCTAGACCTCGAAGCGATAGAGGATGATGGGTCTTACTATCTCATCCAAGAGGTACCTCTTGGATGAGATATCATGGAAGTTGAAATCACTGTCTTTCAAGCTAGGCAAGGGAACCATATACTTTGTTAATTCGAGCTAGAAAGCATGACTCAATTTGAACCGAGTGAATGAATCAATACTAGTTATAACAATTGGTATGGAAGAAGCCAAGGGTGGAGGCATTGATGGTAATCTCCTCATGGGATGACGAATAGTGGTAAATCAACACAAATAATAGTATGGATGAAGCAGATGACTTATTATATGTGATATTATGATGCGTCAACCACTGAATTTCTTTCATTTGGGAATCTAGGGGTAACACGTCATCATCATGAGGACAGAGCCAGCAAGTGAATCTTTGGGATATAAACTATATGGATTCCCAATCCTAGGTGGAAGTGGAAAATGACAGTGTGGAGAAAGAGGGATTGGGTTTTAATGAACTCTAACCCATGTAGGTAAGTTTCACTAATGTCGGGCAAGGGTCAAATGCATAAAATGGATGGGCTGGCACCACTTACCCGAACGAGGTGGATCCTATAGGCATATTTGCAGTGTGGTAAAACTAGGCTAAATGCAACCTAGATGAAGATATTATTGGACCTGTATGCCAGTTTTCAGAAGTAGACTTTCGGGGGACTATGAAAGCCATTCCAACTTGCTACAAGAAATGAATGATTAATCTGGATCTGCTACTGTAGGAAAAATATGATCGGATATGAAATTGGCTATGAAACAAGATCTGAAACTACTGGTGTTGGTGGGAAAGCTAGCACCGATATTCGATCTCGAATTGCTAGATGTGCTACTATATCTGCTGAGTATGGATTTCGATCTGTAGGGGGTTGCTTCTCTCCCTTCAGTCGTAGGGGTATAGCTCACATTTCATAAATATAGTAAGTTCGAAGGACATCACGTAGTAGTGGTTTATAATGATTTCTTTTCTCCTCCCATTATTATTCTGTTCTAAAGATTGTTGTGGTCTGTTTGGAGTGTAGCATTTGCTCAATGATGGTAATGCATCTTAAATAGTGTTTAGTGGACGTAGCACTTGCTTATTTTCCAGTAGGTGGAGGTGGGCATGAAGAATAATCGATACAGAGTGGGTCGATTAACTATTATAGATGCGCATTGGGCGGGGCTGGCATAGTTCTCAGTCACAAATTGAGATGCCTAGGTTTACCTTGGCTGAACCAGTTGATTCACTAATAGTTTACCTAGTGCCAGTTACTTTTTAAGGATAGGCAGTAGCCATGAAGACAGAGGCTAAAGGTATAAGGGATGTTAGGCAAGATGGCGATGGGGAAGCTGCTGCAACTACTGAATAAATTTCCTTTGTCCTAGCCCTTGGTTCTTAGGTGGATCTGCGACTAAGGGTTATGGAAATTTCTCTTGTGTTGTCTATATTGCTTTTGAATCTCGACCAACTACTCGATTGATCTGTTACAAGGGACGTAGATATGGGATATGCAACTAGAGAATTGACAATTGGATCTTCACCTAAGATTGGTTCCACTGGCACTTTCTCTTCAATGAATGGAACTAGAATGAAAACTGCCTTTCCTCCTGCAACCTGTACTTCCTTTTCTCTAACCGCATTTTCCTTCGCTGCGGGAATTAGGTATTCTACAATTGGTTTTCAAACTGGTTCGTCAAGAAAGCACATGGGATACTTTGTCAATGCCTCTGTCTTGGATGCATACCCTACTGCCTCTACTAAAGCAAGGTCAATCGCTTATGTTTCTTATAAGCTGGTTTAAGGTAAGCACTTGGTGAAACAACTAAAACTGGGTAAACACATATTAGGGAAGTTGGGATGGTATGGGCTTTTATCTTATCGATATTCCAGGTGCATTGGTTTCTTATGGTTGCATTCATTCATTTGGTTCTTTCCCGTGTGGGCTGCACTGCAATTATACGTCTGGGAAAGGAGTAGAATAGCTTGGTATGCCACCGCTCTGTGACGACTACACTTATGTGCAGTTATTATCATGTCTACGTGTATTGCTCTATCTCTGCCTGCCTATGTATTTTTTTGACTCTGTTGTTTGTAGCTTAATCTCTTAACCGCTTTCCGGGCTAACGTAATGCTCTTTATATGTATATAGATAGCAATAAATTGAAAGCGTATATGCTCTTCCCCACCTTCAAGCTATGGGCATCAATTTTCTTGCCATGTTCTCTCCCTATGAGATTGGTTTTGTGCCTTTGATTTTTCCACCCACCTATGGACTGGTCCAATGGGTTCAACAACTGAAATTTCTAGTGCTTCCTCAACTGATGGATCAACTAAATCAATTGGATCCATGCATGGAATTAGTGAGTCTCCATCTCGACCCATTGTTGGTGGATAAATGTAAACGGCTGGATTAGGAGGTAGCATTCCACCGATGATGTCAAGTAATTAACTGGTTATTTAAGTAGGCCCTTCTCTATCCATCAGTTTAGGTATCCCATGTTGGAGCAAATGAAGTCACATGTAGAAGAGAGCTAAGCGCCCAGATAAACCAACTCTTAGATATAGATTCAGATGCAGATCGAGTAGTTTACCTCATTGAAGCAACAGATACATAGCCAGGTGCGAATATTGTGACGTGAGTGCAGGTTCCTCCGTCCAAACAGATCCATCAATGGGGCTTTCAAACGGGCTCAGACGCTGGTGGATCAACTCCTCGCATAGGGGGGCTTGGGATATTAGGGGGGCTTGATAGTATAGGTACGGGCTAGTTCAGGTTATAGCTATATATGGGTGGAACTAAGGTTTAAGTGATCAACGGGAGCTCATACTAGTAATGTTGAAGGAAGGAGCTAGTGATAGTGACAAACCGAGGAACGAAGTGGTATGATTGGAATGGAAGGAATTTCTGGCGCCCCTATAATGGAGTAGGCCTCTTTCACCGGAGGCCCTTCTGTCTTCAGTTGAAGTATTATTCCAGAGACTAGCTTTATGCTAAGCCTAACAGCCAGCTAGAGGAGGACAGAGCCTATACCTATATATAGATGGACATAGGAGATCTAGAGCTAGAGGATACTGGTGGACATGCTACCAACTCTGGAGATCTACCTGTTTTTTTTACGAGGAGGGGAAGTAGCAGGAGAATCTATATAATGGATTCCTATACTACTAGCTAGTTCATCTCGTTGTTCACCATTGACGTACACTTCTCCTCTCACCCTTTATTTACTTCACACTTTTTAGTTCGCTTACGCACCAGACTTTAAGTTGTAAAGATCGGGCACTAAATCAATCGAAAGGAAGCAGATTTCCTATTTGTTACTATGGCTACTTCATCAACTGAATAAACAAACTCTACTTAATTAATAGAATAACCTACTTGGTCAACTGAAACTACGGGTGCTGCTACTAGTGGTAGGTAAGCTAGTGAGGGTGCTGGGTCAACTGCTAAGCCAACTGGATCAACAGAATAAACTACTTCATATACAGCTACATCGATTGCTTCAACAAATGCTTCATTGACTGGGTCATCTACTTAATCCACATAACCTGGGACTGGGTCTTTTACTGGATCAATAGACTACTTTGAAACTTCTTATATCGCATCAACGACTGCTTCTTCTACTGATGCTTCAAGTAGGTAAACTACAGGTACTACGGGTGCTCCTTCATCTTAAACTGAACCAACTGGATCAATAGTTTCAACTAATGGCACTAAATCAATGGGTTTTAGTTCTACCCCGTCTATTGGATAAACTAAAATGGGTCCCGCTATGAGATATAACATGGACACGGATGTTTGTCAAGATGATGGCAGGAGAAAGTTGAGAAACTAAAATTGGTTCTGAATCAACCGCTGCTTCTAGATATCAATATCGATCTATATCTCCTGCGACTAGCGACCTATCTGCGTATGGTCCTAGAATCGGATCCCCTACATCTGGCCCTGGATCTCATGCAACTGGAGGATATCAAACTGGTACAAAAACAACTGGAATTGGTTCTTATTAAACTAGCTCTGGAATAGGTTCTACACCACTAGGATCTAGTTCTGAATCTGCTAGAGAATCTGCTACGCGGTCACCTGGGTACGGCCTACTCATTCAATCTCGATCTGCTGCTGTTGGTGTAGGTACTCGTGATTGGTGTTGCTCGCTCTTTCTGTTCGCATTTTTTTTTTCCTTTAGCTTTCATGTGCCCTTTCCCTGCGTATCCCTTGTAATGTGTTTTCCTATGTCTGTCTCCGGCTATATCCCTCTTACGTAGCATTCTTCTTTCTATTTCCTTAGGATTCGCCAATGTATTGCACGATTCGCTTTAGTCATATTGTCT
Organism: Pinus albicaulis; assembly: GCA_034641835.2. Classification (NCBI taxonomy): domain Eukaryota; kingdom Viridiplantae; phylum Streptophyta; class Pinopsida; order Pinales; family Pinaceae; genus Pinus; species Pinus albicaulis. The sequence continues at coordinate 499,645,617 of CM076576.1, read as the reverse complement.
TAATTACCTGGAAGGGATGTTTAGTAAGGTGATGCCCCTACCCAACTACATATGTAGGGGGTTATAACTCGTCTCGAGATGTATCTCTCTCTAGCTATCTCTGCCTCCGCTCACTATCCAAGGGTCGGCGGTTTGTATTTGCTTATATTTGGCAGTTGCTACTGCATATGCTGCTTAAATTAGCTATTGAACTGGATGATCTCCATATGGATCTGCAACTATAGGATCTGGGACTAGTAACTCCGCTATAGGGATACCCTACCACTAGCACGAGATTTGGATATCAATCTTGGTCTGTTCTTAGTGGTGCTTCAACGGTAGCTGCTTATCAATTTGGGTCTAACAATAGCTTTACAACAATATCTGCTTTTTAAGGATATAAAAAGTGAATAGCAGGATTAAGCTATGAATATTCATCTGCAACTACTGGCTTTTTAACGAGCTCAGATGCTACTGCTGGTGCTTTAGCTCGGTCAGTGAGAGAAAATGAAACTACTAAGGGTGCTTCAACAATATCAAATGCAGCCGATGTCAGGTCAATTTCTGTTTCCACCTACCTTGGATGCAACTGAAACTGCTTCTTAAGTCATGGGACCCTATAACTGGTGGATTGGGAATGGGCTGCTATGGCTATTGAACAGGAAGGTATGCCATGCGAGGTGGTGTGGTCACTGAAAGAAAGGTAGCAATGCATTGAGATGGTCAATTTGGTACTGAAAGGTGGCATATGGTAAGTAGCCAGTAATGTCTATTTCCTAACTCTGGCCTTACTCAGATGGGAAATTCAAGGATGAAAGTGGGCGGGTTGAGGGGAAGAAATGCATAATGACATATATAATGATATTTATTTGTATACGATATTATGGGTACGATCGATTATTTGAGCTACGATCCCATACGACGCTAAAGCGTAATTACATATATAATATATGCATTTTCTGGTGTAATGAAGGAGGTAAGTTCTGGAAGGCTGATTGTGATTCATAAGCCATAGAGTCTGTTATCCGAGAGAGTGATAAGCCAAAAGCAGTAATAAACCTTTAAGAGTTGTCGTGAGTAATAATAAACTCAACAAACTTCAACTAACTTCACTAACATCCGCCAAGAGAAAATGGAAAAACTAGGAGGGCGTTAAGCCCGTCTCGACCAAAGGCCTGGTATGCCTGATTAGGGACTCACTATTCATATGGTGAGGATGCGCAAGCAGGCTCGACTAAAAGGAGAGCCCCGGTACGGACGGAGTCACTCACTATTCATATGGTGAGGGGCTCGACTAAAAGGAGAGGCCCGGTAGGGTGAGCCTGCCGAACTCTCGACTATAAGGCCGCCATCGACTCACTCATTCATATGGGTCAGGGTGAGGGTGAGGGACGAACTCTCGACAATAGGAGAGGGACGAACTCTCAACTACAGGGCCGGTAGGGTGAGCCTACCGAACACTCGACTATAAGGAGAGGTACTCACTATTCATATGGTGAGGGCCGCCATTGACTCACTATTGGTGAGGGAGAGGAGTGAAAGATGTTCAAATTGTCTCCAAGGGAAACAACTCAAATAGGAGGGACCGAATGAAACCGAGATTTCTCTAAATGGAAAATAGTAAATGAGAAGTTTCTTGAATAAGGTGCCTTAAACGTATAGGGGCGTTCACTTGCATTATATATGAGAATATCCATTTCAACCATCATGCACCATGCACTTGTTGTTTAGATATTTTATTTTCTATGGTGGCATAACTAAGCATGTATATGTATATAATATAATTCTATGTGTGTATTATAGGGGTATGTGTGCCAAGAAGGGTATTAACTATAGTTCAGGAAGTTTAGGCAACGAACACCTACTTGCTCTCCAGGGCACCAGGTCCTTAGCTATGTGGGAATTGGCACCAGGGCATCAGCTATGTGGGTAATCAGGATCCACCATCGCTATACATATCGGTATCAATCGCAATCGCTATTGCAATCACCATCGCTATCGCTTTACTACGCAGTACGTGAACAAGGCGGGCTCAATCGCTCTGCGGGTAGGTTGCATCACTATGGCCCTCTCTCTTACTATGGGGGTGATCGTAACCTACCTCCTCCTGGGGACAAGTACCACCTCACTTATCGGCGACCATTTGCTATTGGAGAGTTCCTTATTTATCGGTTCACAAACAGAAAAGAAGACATTGGTTCACAGAAGGCATAACAGTACACATGGAGGCAATTTGTGCCGTAACTTCTTATTCCCGTCCCCTGGTAGCTTATTCCCATGTTTGGTGGATGTGGCTTTGAGCAGATGTTGCGTGGGATCGCCTCTTTGGGAATATAGTAGAGCCTGCTCATTCACCTCACCTTCATTCTTGAGGTGAGCCCTCCTTCATTTTACTTATTGGCTTGCCCCTCTCGGATCTAATCTCATTTTGAGATATCTCCATACCCAGATTCTGTATGAAATTCTGATGAATCTTCAGATATCAATAAATACGTATTTAATAGGAAATTCATTCACTTAGACCAGCAACTATTTCCACTATTGGGAATAGGCATAGATTAGGTTGGGGCTTAAATCAATCACTTTTGCAATCAACTTCGGTTCGGGAAGAATGAATAGGCATAGGCCAGAGGCATTCTTTATTTCATGTGCTTCTTTACAGGTTGTTCAGTCAATTGGCTATTCATCGGGTGTCTCGGGTAAGCCGCCTTAATGAAGTGTTAACCAATCGGGTCTCTTTCTTCTGGTTCGTAAATAGGCACCAACCGGGGAGTACATTCCTCAATAAATAATGCACAGCAAGCAAGGTCTAGTTAGTTTCACCAATAATATAATACCCCCTTCCCGAAATGAAATTAGGCAATGGTTCACGTATTCAGACATCAAGGTTAGCGAGATATAGGTTCACGTATTTAGACTATAACACGTGAGATACCTGTTTATTAGATACAGATTGATGAAATCCAGGTTCACGGGGAGAACTGTGATTCCCACCCACTCGGATATAGTAGCCAGGACATAGGGAACTAGGAGAAAACTATTACTTATACAGTTGATTGCTTGGAGCTGGGGGGGGTCCTATTTATTGCTTAGGGCGAGAATAAAACATGGATTTCGAGGGCTAGTATAAAATTCTATTACTGATGCAATCGCTTGCCTGGGATCCAAACATGCATTTCGGGGTTGGTGGTTGAGGATATCCCCACTAGTAGTTTAATCCCAGATAAAGAATATGAGAAATGGAGGTGGTAGTCGCTGGTTGAGGATAGTCCTGCCAGTCTGATTCTTATAGCAGTTATATTCGCGAAATGTAGGAGCTATTTCTGTTTCATCCTTACCCGAATTATAAAGCATGGGAATGATCCACAATTCTTGATAAAGCTCAGGGCCTTACTGTTACTTCTATTTTCCAGGTTAAGGAAATAATTTACCCTGTTGGATGTAGAAATATGTTAATAATACATTCAGAAAAGACTAACACTTTGATTTCCATCAGTATGCCTAGAGCATGGTTATAGATCAGTATTCTTGGAGCTGTTCTATTCAGTTTAGATAGATTGATTAGGTTTGGATTGGTGGTTCTAGTCAGTGTAAGATAACCTGATCAAATTAGGATGTTGCCCTTCCATATGGTTACCTTATCTTTTGAGACCATCAATGTATAAACCCGCATACACATACTCTTTAGTGGTGCCTTCCTTTACTTGGTTTGTTCATAACAATTCCTCTTAAGGCCCCTAACCTAAGTTCTTCTCATTGAACTCTTCCACAAACATGGTCATTAGCGTTCAAGGACAGGTCCACCTTTAGCGGGATCACCCCTCACCTTTACTTCACTCTCCTCTTTCTGAGTGAGCCCACCTCCCATCCCTATGGTCATGCTTTAGCGGGCTCACCCCTGAATTTTTTTTACCTCGCTATCCTTTTTTTGGTGAGCCCTCTCTCCATCATAGGTTTAATCAACAGGAAGGTCAGAAGGAAAGTCCTATGTAAGGGGTTATATTATACCAAAGAATCTATGTTTTATGTGGCTAATGCAAGTTATAGTTTCATTGGAGAGGTGCCCTTAGAGGGGTGAAAGTGGGGATACAACGCATTCAAAGGTCCTTTCAATACTTCCTTCGACAACTCTACCACCCTTACTTCCATCGATAGCTCTCTCTCCGTCCACTACTGCTCGCTCACCATATCCCCCGCTCATGCTTCCATCCAATAGATATCCCTTCGCTCAGACTTCCTACTTCTCTCCCTACCGCCCACTACCGCTAGTTCATGAACAAGCAATCTCCCCTTCCAATGAACTTCCTCTGTCAAACGAACCTGCCTAAACCACATAGAATAGATATTTATTGATGATTTTTTATCTATTTTCTCTTTCTTATTTGAGTAAGGTAGATTCCTACACACCGGATCTTATTGCGCATTATTATTAGTGTACTTCAAATTTGGAATTTTAGATGCTTTCATCCTTGTGTTTGTATGGCTATGGGAGGACCTAGATGAGTCTTCGTTCTCCCAAGGCAGGGATATAGAACCTGACCTGTACGATATTGAGTTTCACCTCAGCTAGGGATATTTAGTAGCGGGACTGGTAATTTGATCCATTTACGAGTAGGATTTCTACTAAGCCAGGGATAACCTTACAATTAGTCAGGCTCTCCTAAGGCTTGGATACTACTTGACCCTGGAAAAGTCATCGCACCCTTAAAGGTTATGTTCAAATAGAATAATATGCAAATGCTACTGGATAAACTATTGAACCAACTGTATCAACTGCAGTATCTCGATCTCGATCTACTGAACCACCTGAAGAACCATTTTTTGGATCAATGGCTTAGTGAATGGAAGAATCTGCTCCATCAATAGAATCCAAAGCGTAATCAAAGTCACAAACTACAGTGTAATCCCCTACCTCTCTAGTCTTCACTTTAGGTTACTTTTCTTTAGGTACTGCCTTTCCCGCTGCTACTGGTCCTGCGGTTCTATTGCTAGCTTTTCTAATACTACTCGTGCTGGTGCTAGTGGATAAGCTAGTGCTGGAGAAAAAGGTGGTGGTAGTTAACTAGGTGGTGGATAAGCTGGATGAACAACTGCATAAATGACTGCTTCATCTATATTGACGTATTCACCCAACAACATAATAAACAACTTCAACACCAGAATCTATGAATGGATCTGCTACTGATGACTTGACCTATGCCCATGTCTCTATTCCCCTTGCTGGTGGTGGGTATCGATCTGGATCTGGTGCTTTTTCCTTCGCTACTCGGTCAACTACTGGTCTCGGATCAACATAATCTACTTTTGCTTCATCAACCGAAGCAACAACTAAATAATCTATCGTTGCATCTCTGGCTTCTACTTCATCTACATCAACAGTTTCTATTAGTGAGGAATCTATAACTGAGCAAAGGGTTAAGTGTCAATTTCATCTCCACCCACGTATTCTTTCTGATAACTTAGAATACACCAGATAACGAAACTTAAGGAGCAACATTACACCACATGAAGGAGGCGAGCAACTACATAGGATCAATCTGAACTGAACCATCATCTTAAACGTTACTCAAACACCTCAGGTATTTGTATAAATCCACCTGGGAATATCCTATAGCTTATCTCTCATGTATGGCGCTACTCACCATTGCACCGAAAGAACCACATGGACTATAGATCATTGCCTTTTGAGTTTCATAGGAATATAACAAGGGCCTTTTATAGAACCCCTGCTATTATAATGGAAAATTGGAGAGCATCTTGACTGGACATTTTGGGACTGCCTGCATGTATTAACTATTATCCATATTCAATATCTCTATTGGCTTCAAATTATCAGGTCCTAATCCCTATCATTTCCTTCCCCTAGAACCTTATCCCTTACCCGCATAACTGTTCACCCTTGGAACGAAGGAAGAATAGCTGGGAGCACAATATGACATGATTTAGGACTATTAGAGGGGATTTCTTTTGGACTCACCCTAATATGAGGGTCTTTCAGAGAGCCTTTCTCACCTTCGTGAGGCTACCGAACACTGCAACACTTTCAACTCTATATTTTGTACATGCTATTCTAGAGCTTTGCACCTAGGGATCAACTGAACGGAACACCATTACCTTTCAATATTTTTGACTAATATAGGTTAGCCCTTGCCTCTCTTTGTTCGTTTGGGAAAGTGGCTTTTTTTAGGATCCTTGCTACTATAACTATTTCTCAGAAGGCTTTGGACCTTTTTTATCATGACCACCAACGTGTTGTCACTACTATAACATAGATTTCTTGTTGTCTAACCAGGTTTATTTTCCAGGCCCTAATCTATACCCTCCTATACCTTGAACTGGACTTCTTCTACATGTAACCTTTGACCCTAGAACCTAAGGAATCACTGAGGGGAAAACCTTATATAGCATTTCTATTGGTTACTCAGGGGCCTTCGGTACAGATTAGGGCTTATAGAAACTTGTTTCAGAGGCTTTCCAATTTTATGGTCCACTATCCAATTCCAAATTTATTGTTATGAGTTGGTATTTAATATAATTGGTGCTCTTTGATATTTCAAAGCCCTTTGTTTCGTTAGGATTTTTGGTTGAGATAACCTTACCAAAGCTATGCTCTGAGTTGAACCATCTCTTTCTTTCCTTTCAAACATCACTACCAACCAGCCGCTAGCAAAGGCATAGGCCACATACCTGGCTGGCAAGACCAGAGACTTATATTGCGTTCCCACCCTCCCCCCAGGCAACCCTTCTTTCATACATACTTTAATACTTTCTTTCCTTAGTGAGAAAGTAGGTACAGGCCGACCCTTCACAATCTCAACTCAAGGGCAAGCCCCCTAAGGATTCTGGTAAGACCAGGACCAGCTTCTTAGGTCTATGCCTTTCTTTTAAGACATCGTACGTAGGGTTATCACTATGAATTCAAAGACCTTCTCATGACCAAATCTAGGAACTCAGGCTATCTAAGGAAGGGTTTACCGCCAAAGGCACAGTGACTTTACTCACTGATAGGCAGGCGGGATTCGGTAAGACTAGGAGATTTTAGCTCTTGGTTGTCACTAACCATACTTGACAGGAAGGACGACAATGCATGCAAGGGTGGAGGGTGGTACGAGGTCTACTTGAACTTTTTTCAATGATCATTTTATGGAAGGATCAACTCCTGCTCATTTGACTCTTCAATGGGGCAACCTTTTGAGCTTAACTATACCATAGGAGCTAGATTAGCTAGCGATTTGGTTCCTTATTAGCCCTCCAGCACATCTAGCCCAACAGATACTTTAGGCTTGATAACAACTAGCCCTAATTCCTAGATTTGCAAATGCATACTTACAATTACGGATGCATAATTACATATATAATAGTAGCATTATCGAAAAAAAGAATCAGAAATGCATAATGACATATATAATGAGGGCACGGGACTTGTAAGCACTTTCCTGGAATTTTCTGGAGCTATCTGTCATAATGCACACTCCTATTGAGTGAATGCACTCCTAGACAACCAAGAGCATTCCTAGACAAATTGGACACTCCTACCCATACCGTAGACCTACTGTGAACTCCTACCCCATACCGAGACCTACCACTGCTACCACCTCCTGCTACTGCTATCATCACTTATAAGAACTTATTACTACTACCATCTACCTCGTAATCACTCTATAGCTAGCCTATCACACCAGTGTCACACTCATATCATGTATTGTGGTCCTATCACATAATATGACGTCGATAAACATGTATATAATAGCATACTAGGGGGGGGAGGGAAAAGATATAGGTACATTTCAATATAGGTCATTGCGGTCCCTCATTAAGAAATGAATAGAGCTTGCCTCTTACTTAGGAAAGCGGTTTCATCCATGGATAGAGTCAAAATCCCAATGGTTCATAATGCATTGGCATTCAAAGCCCAAATACTTCGTATACCTTGTCGTATCAGCCAAGATCTAGGAATGCATGCATCTATCAAACAAAGAATATCAGGGTACAGAGATTGGTAAGGCCCCATATAACGGCAAGCATGAGCCTACTCTTTCGGGAAATAGGCCTCCCAACCAACCTTCAGGTTCAGTCAACGAAACACCGCATCACATAGCCTCTGGATAAATAGAGAAAAAAGACCCACCCTCCTTACCGTAGCTTATATCCTCCATTGACCAATTTAGTTCTTTGACCTATTGATCCATTCAAAGTAACATGATACATTGAAAATAACCTACCTACCTGCCTACCTACCTACTTACACAAACCACCCATCCATCTATCCCAGCCGTAAGACTCTGGGTCATGAGGTTACCCTTTGTGTTTGACTAAAAGAAAGAAGGAGGAATTTATTACCACTTCATGACTAATCTGTCTATGTTCGGGTTAAAGACAAAACCTTCTTCCTCTGTCTTCCAGTCAAAGACAATGTCTCTCATTCATTCATACACACTTCCTTAAGTCGTTTGAGATGAGATACTTTCTCTATGGCTTTAGTCACTTACTCCATGGCTCTATGGCCCGAAAGAAAATGTCATATAGCAAGCACACTGGATCTATGAACCAAAAACTGAACCAACTGGATAATCTACTGGTTTTTCAACTGGATCAACGAAACCCACTGGTAGAAGGTATGCTTAATCTAGACCTTGAACTGCTCGTCCTGGACTTGGATCTGCCTTTGCCTCTTCTCCTGTCTTTGCTTCTCTCCTATGACTGGCTTTGGCGAAGCTACTTCTGATCCTACTATATATGGATATGGGTTTGGATATGGAACTATTCTAAGGTCAGCTATAGGGTATGGGTCTTTCTCTTAAGTTATTGGACCTAGAAGGTATCCTGGTCAAGATGGTGGTGTTGCTTCTGGTTCTCAAGATGGAAAGTATGCTTATAGGGTGGTCCTTCAACCGGCTCTACACCTGGGACTAGATCTTACTCATGAAGGTAAGCATCTCGATCTTGATCTGTATCTGCAATAAGCTATGCTCCTACCTACCTTTCCCTTGTCCCTGCCTTTGTCTCTATCTACGCTTCTAGGTATGTTACTGATGCTGGAGGATCTACGTATGGAACTAAGCGAAGGGAAGAAGATAATGTATATGGATCTCACTCATGAAGGTCCGTAACTGGGTCTCCATCTCTATAATCTAATAGGGCTAGGTATCGATCTGTAACTGGAAGAAATGTTGCAGGCTCTAAGCAAAGGGATGTTGCTGCTGGGTCTACTGATCTACTTATGGTGCTGGTGCATAAACTGACTCTATTCCCAGTGCATCTATATCTACCTCTCCTCCCTCCTTTGCTGTGGCGCTGAGCTACATGGGCCTAGAGCTATATTAGCAAATCCTCAGTCACTTTCATGTCTAATGGACCAGACATAGAACCCATAGAACCATAGTGCATCATACTAATAATATGATACCGAAGAAGGGCGCTGCTACGGAGGAAGAAGGGCGCTACGGATAAGAAATTTGGCTGAAGCGAATGAATCATCCGTAAGCTTTATATTCTGCCTATAGAGACCACCTATAAAGTGAAGTGAATCATCTATGAGCATACGATAAGCTTATACACCTTTTCATGGGTAGCTGCATAGGTTCAGACCCACTAAGTCATGGATCAATCCATCTAGCTTATAGGAATGCCAAGGACGAAGGATCTGACAAGAAGCGTGCCCATCATCATCATGCCCGAACCCAAAGCTAGAGAGGCCAAGCAGGAACTAGAATCTCCCCCAACCTAACCACCGTGTTGGCCCGACGAGTGGATAAGCATTCAACCCTCCCGAAAGTCTGGCCTCCCTTCCACCGGCCAAAACCCAAGCAGCGCTAATGCCACTATCTAGAAACTATAAGTAACCATCCAAAGAGCACCCATGCCACTCCCGGTGAGTCGATCCCCTCCATCAATACTCGATATCATCAGTGCGGTTTGGTCATTACATTGGCCAGCTAGCTAGGTCATTGATTCAAATACAGCTAGCATATGGCTCAGGCTAATGACGTGGCAATAGTAGTGAACATCATCATGCGAATGGGAAGATTTTTCACTTCTTTTATCCGATCTCATATAGCATTGTATATCTCGTAGAGTGTACACATGTATCAATCACACACCCCACCATCCGCCATGAGTCATTCCGTCTCAATCATCACTGTCAGAATCATGTGCTACTGGGTTGTTGGCCCTGGAAAGAATCCTGTACGAGATGATGTTGTTTCCACCTTGGATGCTACTAGTTATTGATCTCACTCTTGAAATACTAACACAGGTGATGCTTCAACTGAAACGAATGTAGGCTCTTAAACTGGCTAAGGAGATAATGGAGGTGCCTCTGATTATGCTTGATTCCTTTACTGCCTTTGATGTAATTATAGAGTTAGTGAGCCGTTTCATCCAGTTTCATTCTCAGCTTTAGACAAAGGTGCTTTTTATATATTGGGCCCTTGTGGTCTATTTCATCAACATTACTACAGTTGGCCAAGAAAATCAGTCAATTGTGCCAGTGGATTCTAAGTGTGAGGATCAACTTCTCTACGATAAATGCGACTCTACGAACCCGAAGGGAAGCAATATTGGGAGCGTTAAGACCGAAACTTGAAATTAGTACCCGTTCTCCTAGATTTCATAACGGTCTCCTATTTTTCCCGTTTTTTCCACGGTAGGTAGGTAGGTGGGTGGGATAGGGAGATAAAAGAAAGTATTCCCAAGCCAACTAATTGACTAAGTGGGAAATAGCCGCCTTTCATATCAACTCGCCCCAAGCAAAAGCAAGTTGATATGCTCGAGTTGAAACGAAGTTGCCAAGAAGCCCGGAAGAAATTTCTATTGGGACACCTACATCCCTAGTGGCCAGTGTAGAAAGGGACCAAAATGCATATCTAGACCCATTACGCACTATCCTTCCGAGTGGACAACCAAAGAAACCAAATTTACTTCAAAATCCCAGCGAATGCAGAGAGCTCATAATCATTGGTGGGGGATCCCCTTTCCACCTGAGATCAGACTCAGAATTATCACGATTTTTTGTTACTTTGTCTGAAGTCTAAATTATAAGGTAGGAAATAGGACTTGAGGTTGTGTGGTCGAGTGCCTGCGGAGAAGGTCGATAGCTCTCTTACTTACCATTAGAATTGCCCGAATTCCCACGAAAGCTCCGCCCGAGATCTAAAGAAGATGATAAGTAGTGCTCCCTGCAATTCTTCCTTGGCTCTGAAATGAAATGGTAACTTGTGACAGAGATGGAATTTAAGGTGATATGAGAACGTGGAAACTGGAAGGCGAAAATATGAGCAACCCATTCGTATAATTAATTTCATTATATATTTCAATTTCTAGGGAAATAAGAGGTGGGCCTTGCTCGAACAAGTGACTACAATCCTCTCCCTTTGGTCGAGTCACTTAACATACCATTAGTTAGCTTCAATTATTTGAGATGAAACTCCACGAAGACCTGCATCTTAAACTGCTACCACACATCATCTTTCACTACTCGTGCAACTGCTAAACCAACTATAGAACCAACTGAACCATCTACTTCATCGACAGCCTCATTAACAGCTTATTCAACTGCCTTATTCAACAACTTAATCAATAGAAGAAACTGCTCCATATACTACTGATATGCTACTGAGTACCCCATTGGGTAAGCTACAGCAGGCACTACTACCCTTGGATTTGTTAGCTACTCGTACTTTCTATGCTATAGCTAGCTCTGCCTTAGATGCTGCCAGGTCAACGACTGGATTAACCGTAGAATCAGGAATAGGCTATAGGGCTAAAGGATCTGAATGGCTTATGTAGTACACCATCCAACCTTAATGGCCTTCCTTAGTCACTCCAATGGCTGCCTTACTTAGCATGGGTAGTAGAGGTGGTACCAGTAGTAGCTAGGGGGCACATCTACGTTAGCCAAGTGGTCCAACGACGAAATATCCACCTATTACAAGGTTATCCCCTAATGGGTTCTACCTAAGTGGGTCCTCCCTTAGTAGGTTATCCCCTAACCTAGCATGAGCATCCGACTCTTTATATTGATCTGGAACACCAGGTTCTTCCTTTCCAAATTATTCATCTTGATATGCACTGGCTAGATATTTAACTGGAAGGGTTGTTGTTGGTGCTTCTTCGACTGCTCCTGCAGCTCTAACTACTCCCGCGTCATTAACAGAAGAAACTGCTCAATCAACTATTTCTTAATGAAAATAGAATTCTACTAGATCTAATACTGGTTCTTCAGCACCTGGTCCTGAAGCTGCCTTAGCTTATGCTTTTCTTGATGCCTTACTGACCTTCACCTTTGCTTATGGGTCTTGATCTCGAAAGATAGAATCTTGTTCACGAACATAATAATATTTATATATTGAACCATTTCAAGAGGCTGGATTGAATTTTATTGCTTACGGCTATTGGTATGAATCTTTGGCTCGCTCTAGATCTGGATCTACTATGACTAGTGCTGCTTAAAAATAATTCCCTTTTTATGGACCTGGGGCTGAGAGCGAAGGTAAGCTAGTATAGGAAGTGACGTTGGTTGAGATGCTGGGTGATCAACTGTCTTTCTTTATAGCTACCTCTGTGCTTCTCCTTCGAATGGTGCTGGATCTAGATGCTTTGGAACTTGGTCTAAACCAGGTGAATCAACTGCTTTCGCCCCGCCGTAAACTGGCTATGGAACCAGATCTAGAAAAGGCTCTCTTAAGAAGAGAGTAACATGGTGTGAGTGTACCAAGATTCGTTTGATGTGGGCACCAGTCTCCATTCATGTGAGAATTTATCTTATCAACCTGCGACTATGTAACCTCTATGTCTATCCCTAACAAACTAACCCCTTAGCGTAGATTCATGGCTTATCGCTGGTCCTAGTTCAAATGAAAATGTTGGTTCCACCCTAAAGGCTACTCACATAAACTTTAATAAATACCAATACATAAGGACCTGTGACTTACTGTGCTTTATGGTTTGATTTCATGTTAATTTGAGCCCTTATGCACCCATAAGAATAGATCGATTTCTATGTGCTCCTGGACTTGGAATTGGATTCGTGGGGACATAAACTATATTGAGGTCTGCTCTCTCTGCCCCTTATGATTTCTCCTATAGAGAATATAAAACTATCTATGGTTATCGATTTGGAAGGGATGCAGGTTCACCCCGGTGGTATAACTTAGCTGTCTATGCCTCTGCTGGATCCGCATCATATATAACTGTCTATCCAATGAAGGGATATAGACCTTCAACGGGCGCTTGTTCAATTGTATCTGTTCACTTTGTTACAGGGTCAACTGCCTATGCCCCTACTGGGGGTTATGGGTCCACTAAATAAAAAACGAGATCAATTCAACTTGGTATTACAAATGGCATAAAAGAACACGAAGGGTATATTATTAGTAAGAAAAGTTGACTCAATCTCCATACTAGTAGATATGGATAGTAATTGAATAGGAGTAATCCGATTGATAACATTACAACAAAGAGCTAATATAACCTAAGATAAGTGATTATAAAAGATACTATGATTACTATTTGTTTCATATTAAGCTATACTTTTATGTTCATAGAGGCTATTTACCTAATAAACCATATGACTATGATACATACCTTATGAGGGTTACATTACTGGTGTATAGCTATCACTCTTAAGCTTTAAGCTAGGCTCACTATTATGGAAAGATCTATCATCATGGGTTGAATAGAGTGTTACCTCTTGCTCATTTGGGTTTCATATATGGTCTATAAATACTGCTTCATCTTAGATAGGGATTCAACATAGAAGAGAGGTTTCTAGTTATGATTACAGTGTGATGAAAAATCATATCCATAAGAAGAAGTGTTATCATAAACATTATTCTTAGTATGGAGCTTTACACAAAGAGTCTTGATTACATAGGTACTTGTTTACGTATAAATTACTAGGAGCTATTACACTTATGACTGATCATCGTTATACATGCTCTGATTACATTGATTAGTGGATTCAATGCCTATAAAGCTTGGATTACACTTACTCTTATCTCCATGGTTATGTTCAACATGATTGATTACTGTAAAAAGCAGTGAGATGTACTATTTAACACACATCGATTACTTTCAAAGTCATAATCCCATAGTATAGAGTTATCAGAATAGAAATACTATACGGATAAAGAGAGTTCCCTAATTAACACTATCCTAATAAATACTGATACTGGTTACACATGTTTCAATAGAGTGGTAAGTTGTTGCCATTACTTTGATTATACGAGTGTTACATCATTAACTTAATGGGAATAGTACTGTTAGCTTAAGTAGGATCGGTAAAGCAGTTACATCACTAGTCATTAGAAACAAAAGTAATAGTGATATGTTAGATACTATGAAACCCATAACCTCTTGGAAATGATAATGGTAACCATAGACTCCAATAGATGTTGAATCAAATATGTGTAATATGATGATAACAAGTTATGTATTCAAGCTAATGAACATAGTAATGATTCAGTAACCCGAGTAAGATGTGAGCTTACCATATGACTGGAATCAAACCATACAATGAGAAAAAATGAGCTTATATCAATCAGCTTGGTTCATGGGTCCTTGTTATCATTCTTATACATTGTTCAATATCATACCAGTTATTCCCATAATGAATATCTCATATGTATAGAGATTCAAGTAATTCAATCTAAAGCATTACCATTAGTTCTAAGCTATTATGCCATGTGTTATCCCTGGAAATTAGTAACTCACCTTAAACTACCATGACATTTCATAGAGAGATTGGTTTCCATTGCTTTAGTAGTAGACATGAAGCTATCATAGTGTTCTGTTATTGGTCCAATGATTCCCATGCATATTGGTTACATATTGGTTATAACTCTTCCTAATCAAGCATAGGTAAACTCGTAGCTTGTTATGAATCATAGTTCAATCGGTTCAGCTTTTCATTAATTATAGGAACACTATACATTATAGTGATTTTGTTTCAATGTGAGCTTGTGATTCACTCATAACTAGTGTTACAAGTCATTTATTGATTATGGAATATGCTTGTCATAGCTGTTTACATGTTTGTAATATTACAGGAATAGCTTACCTTGTATATTTCGAATAGGTTATTTGTATAAATGCAATGGATTGACCTTAATTTCTTAATGTGTATGCTTATTAAGTACATGCTTTCAGGTTATGCTTACAGTGTAATCGTGTACAAGCCATAATGAACCTTCATGAGTGTTTACTATTTTGGGTATGAGCTAACTGCCTAATCTTAGAACAGTGTGTTTTAAGACGGGAAAGAGTATTGTAATAACGAACATAGTAACTCCATACTTATTAGTGGCTAACTGCTGGGTGGTGCCCATACTTACTTATAGTAATACAAGTAATTGATTACTATATACCAGTACATTATGCTCAAGAAGCACATTGGAAATCACCTTTATTGATTACATAGATAATGTACATCTCTAATCCAGTATAGTGTAAACAAAGCATGCTCTGTTATAAGTGAAACAACTTGCACTAGGTAGAAAAGGTGATTCAATAGTCATAACTGATTAGAGTTACTAGATTAGTACAGATAGTGTGTGAATTTTGACTTATCTTATCACCTTAATTAGGGATATTCTTAGAGTGCTATAGATGTGTAAAGGGTATGTTACAGATGTGCCAAACAAGCTGGGCATCAGTATTAGTAAGTGATTACTGGTTACCCTATACTGTTTATTAGCTTAAACACCATTGCTATATATGTGCTTGTTCAGGTTAAGCAGAAGCATGAGATTGGGCTTATATGAATAAGGATAAGAATTATACTAACTACTAGCTTAAATGGGATTGATACTTATAATACCTTATAGATTATGGTGATACTTGTACTCATTCCAGGATGATTGATATCCATGGACTTACTTAGCACATATATGAATAGTAGAGGGCTATAAGCATGAAGTTGTGGTGTATAACGGATCACGTGTTATGCTATCATAATTACACCTATGTTTACATAATAAATAACCTATTCTAATCTGAGCTTTAACTGTTACAGGTCCCAGGTATAAGCATAAGTAACATGATAAGCTTGTACTTACTTGATATAATTCCATTGATCATGGAATAAAACTAACTACTAGTATGCATACCCTATCAGTAAGCTTTACACATTATTTGTATTATTATAGTACTTATATGGTTTGTATCATATTAATTAGGGTAAGATCATAACCATGGTTGTAACTAAGCTCTGGAACAAGGAAACATGAAACACAGTATCAGTCGTGTACATAATAACATAAACATATGGGAATAGATCATATTTTATTACTCTATAAAAATATATGAGCAGTATATGTAAGCTTAGCTTATAGTAATAAGAGAAGTTACCAAAGTCAATTTCTACCTTAGATTCATTGTCATTACCTCTTGTGAGATTCTCATAATCGTAATTAAGCTTTACTACGGTCTCTATACCAGCTTCTTCTATATTCCTAATATGTGCTTTACCAATAAGCTTTGTTCAGTGCTTGGTACTGTTATTGCGATTGGTTCAAGATGAGTAAGGGAAAAGTTGGAGCTTAACATGAAGCTGGTGATAAGTAAGCATGATTGGTCATAGTTGTAACCATTGGACTCTAATGATACTGTCATTATATATGGTAGTGGTTAGAGTCTCCGTAATCATAGCAATTTCATAGTAAGCATGAGATTCAATTACATGGAAAGAAAGCAAGCTACCTTATCGTTATACCATTACACTAGTATCCAAGAGCTTAGATAACAACAAGCATAAAAGCCCATAGTCATTCATGCAAATGATTCACAACACTGATGAAGCTAGTAAAAGATATAACCCTAATGAAAGGTCACATATTTGTAAGTTGTTATCAATAACCTATACCAAGTGATTACAGTAATAATACTTACTGCACTACTAGACCTGTTATATTCACCAAATGGAAGACCCCATACTCATTTTACGATTAAGGCATATCCAATCTGCCTGTTATGATACATGGTATAAGCTCATAGCCCGACAATATGCCCTTCTGCTGCGCCTAAACCTAGTAATAGAGGTGATTAGGGTCATCATTCATTATAAGAAATACGTGTAAGAACAGAGCTAATGTAATTACCTATCATATTAGTACTATTCCAGTCATTAAGCTATGTTTCATACTAATACTACGTGTGATGTTTCACTATTGATTACAGTAAATACATAAGATGAACATCAAACTCCATTGATTAGGGAAGTATGTATATCCAAGCTTTGTACTAATATCTCATAACGTTATAACAAAGAATAGGTAAATAGAGGTAGTGAATATTAGAGCTTATACCTTACCAATGCTATGAGCTTAGAGTAAGAGTAATGGGTTTCATTGATTATGGCTTACACATAAATAGAATAGCTTAACCCTTATAGTGAGTAGAAGTATGTAACATCCACTATTATGGATATAAGGTGGTTCAATCCCCTCGAATCATATTAGGTAACCACGATACTAATAGCAGTTAATTACAAAACATACATAATTGGTTACAAGCTCTTACTACTTAGAGTCTGAATACCATATGATTATATCAATATTACGAAGATAAGGGTTTAGAGAAAAGTGAACCACGATTACCGTCAGGTGTCGCATTCCAAATCCCCGTCAGGAGAAAAAACATCAACATTCATCGATGCATCATTAACGAAGGTGCCTCTACCTGTGTCATGCCCACCAACATTTGGAAATGGTTACGAACATCTGATATTATGCCATCCACCATCTCTCTTAGAGCTTATGATGGTCACCCCTCACAACCTCAAGACCTTTACCAAAATTTCCCCATCAATCTAGTTGGTAAGATGGTTCTTATCGATGTCAAAGTAATGGATGAAAAACTCAATTATAACATCCTCCTAGGTTGTAGTTACATGTATGCCATGAAGGTGGTTGCCTCTTCAGTATTACGCACCATGATGTTTCCCCACCAAAGGAAATTTGTCACTGTTAACCAACTTACACACTACGAGCCTCTCCCCAATGAAAACCCCGAAAATTTTACACAATAGTCAGTCTCGAGAAAAACCTCAATAAAAGCATCTAAACTCATTCATTACAGTAGTTATATTCATCTCCGCATTTCAGAATGCATCTTCTTTGGTTATGACATTGGAGAGAGGAGACTTCTTTCGGCATTGAACCGAATAGCTGAGGGTATTCAGCTTTCAATAAATGGAATGGAACCGATGCCTTTGAGAGAGAAAGGTAGTTATATATGGATATACATATTCACTTTTTATGGAGTCATATTTAAGCCTTAAAGTGAGATAAGAGTTTGCTTGGTTGGTCGAGTGCATTGAAGCTATATCCTTAATAAAATCTCTCTTCAACTGTTATGATCTAAGATTTCTTAGCCTATTGGTTCGATGAATCCATCCAATGTGGGAGGATTGGGTATAACCCTGCCCACCACTTAATTTTAATCAATACCCTAACAACACCACTGACCTATGGATGAGACCATTGTTACCATACCAGAGCATAATTGAGCTTTTGTGGTTTAGGCAGGAGGTAGGTCCCTATCTAAACAAGATTGATTCTAAAGAGGTGAAACGATGTTGAAGATCAAGAGATTGATTGCTCAAGAACACATGCTCTCGAGAAAAGTTGTCCTCCTCCCTCTTCCCGTTCACTCATTCAATAGGAGGTGGTATTTATTCCTCTGATGCATGTTCCTGGTCCTGCCTATAGAGAATCCTCCTCTGTTATAACAGTAGAGAGAATTAGTCATCGTTAACTTAGAGGTTCTTTTCATCATCTTAAAGAAATTCTAAGTGCTTGCTCAATCAAGAAATGTCAAAAAGATCCGCTTTATTGGGTGGGGGTGAGCAAGCAAACTCTCGACAAGGGGGAGAGGGGAGATGAGAAAAAAGTAAGTCAAAGTGAAAGAAGTACCGACCCCCATTCAATCTATTTTGAAATTCTGGTTGTATCAAATCAAAGAGGGCAGTTCCCATGATCCCACGACTAGTGTAATATGTCCAAAAGAAATGGCTCAAGCAAGTAGGGTGAACAAGGTCCTCCCTCCATGCACGAAGATCATATGTGCACCTTGGACCCTTAAAAAGGAGATTCTATTAGGCAGAAATGGCGAATGAGTATTTTTTATATAATGGGTAACCGAGTGAAGTTGGTAGCACAGTGTAATATCCCATCGTGAGTATCCCATCCCCGTGGAGTATTTGAGTATCCCCAAGCCCAACCAATGATCCATCCGAGCTCTAACTGGAAATTGTCATTATGCCCCTGTGAGGTTCTTTTCCTTATAGGCTACGCCACCTTGAAGTAGTGAATTCCCTACTTTGCACCAAGGCGAGGCAGGACACTTAAAGGGAAGGGTGCTTAGCAAGTTAGGTATAAATTGATTCATGGCCATTTAGCCCCATGGAAACACAAATTTGAACCTTATATATCCCTGGGGCATGGAATTAATAACATTTGAAAGTAAGGTTCGTAAAGAAGAATCTTAAATAACCTAAGGGGGTATGGTGGCACAAAGGGGTTACAGTTACCAACAGTTGTGGAATTGTTGAATCAGAACTGCCCTATGAATTAACTACTGCCAGAACTGATGAGATGAGCTGGGGGTCAGCAAGCACTTAGACTATTAGTATTACCTCTACCTACTTGCATTACTTTATTTGCGACAACGACCAATGAACAACCTGTCGTCTTCACCAACCTTACTATCTCTCACTTACCCAACTTAGGAATGCCCCAACCTCTTGCTCAATGAATACTTTGTAGGTGCGGTACTTAGAACTGAAATATTGATCTTGAATCTTACCAATGGTAGCCAAGTTAGCTTAGAAAGCGAGATTATTTCTCTGGTTATACCAGAGTTTATTTCTATTACTAGAAGCGGGAAAGACTCATTTTTGAGAATATTCTCGCTCTTTGATAAGCCGCATGCGATTCATCGCTGGATGGGATGGACAACTCCAAGAGAAGAGCTTGCTTCGTTAGACTTACTTTGGATTGAGGGGGACATAGACGGCTGGTTGGAACAGCTTGCTGAACCATAAGAGCTGGTATTAATGGGATTATTGGAGCTTGCATTACAACCCATATTATATAGGGGGGATAATTTGAACTACTTGCTTTGATTATGATCACCTGGATATACACTAGATGCCGAGGAACAATTTCTTTTATTACAATAACCTAAGAGGAGAAAGACTTGATAACTCGCGAAAGAACTGAATCGCTAGAGATAGAGCTGGATATAGAGCCCGCGAAGCCACCCTATGCGAGAGCCACCAAACCTTTTGAACTTATCGAACTGCTAGTTTTCTAATAGCCCACGTACCACCAAAATAGACCGTGCATATTAGTTCCCCCTCACTCACGAGGCATAGAGGTAAGTCCTAGCTGGCCCTGTACAAGATACCAACTATAAAAGAAAATCCTAGCCCACATATCAATCACTCTAACAACATGTATTTCCCAACAACATAGTATGGGACTACTTCTTTTTGAACTAGCACTGGCAAAACAACAATATATGGGGATTTACCCGCTAAGTAGGAACTTGACTGGATGGCTTGAAATGCTTGAAAAGCAGTGCATTTGCAGTCGTTCTAAGGTGCAAATGAGGTCGCATGATGATGCAATGCGGTGCATAAAATGGGTTATGATTGGTTTCATTAGTCTTTTCTGAACCAAAATACCACTGGAGGAAACGAGGTTACCACTTGCATTCCATTCTACCTCTACTCTATGATGGAGCTACGCTAGTGGAAGCAGTTCTATTGGCTGGTAGATCACATGTCAAATATCGACGGGTTTACCCAAAGTCACGGGCCTTTCAATGCCTTAACGTGTAAGGGCCTTGCCATGAATTATGGCATGTGGCCTGTTATATTCCCTAAATACTATGCCTGCGACTTTGAACCCATGTACACATGGAAAGCCATTGTTACTGCCCCAATTAGGAATATGCACACCTTTTCAGAGGTAATTATTCGTATTTTTTATTCGGTCGGTAGGGTGGTTTTCACCTACTGGTGGGAGAGTGGAGGAACCTAGAAGAACACCAAAAGGTCATTGACACCAATACTCCAATTGTCATTGCCTTAGAGCAGCCCCCTCTACCTATTCTTCGACACCTCTATTGTTACAGAATATTGATCAATGTTATTACCTCAAGTGGATGGAAGGAATAATGATGTGCATTACATACAGTGAGAAAGCATTTGAGGAACAGAGTTAGAGTCCAATTGATTTTCAGAGAGTCAGCTTGTAAATAGAAAACAATAGCCAGAACCCTTTTGCCAAGTATCCACCAATAACCATGGGACAAATAATTCTGCTAAGATGCTTATAACACGTCGCGGTTATATACGTTGATTTACATTTCAATGAGCATAGTCCAACTTGATGGACGTTTGGTGCTGATTTGTTTATGATTCACAATTTTAGGGTCAAGCGGCCTGTAGGTGCCTTCGGGTCAATCCTTCGACAATGCTACTATTATATATGTAATTATGCTTTTGGCTAGATCAAATTTCAATGATTTCTTCCCCTCAAATAACTAGAAGGGAGGGGGTTTTCTCCTTCATAAGACAGACTCAAGAACTATCATTACATATGTAATTATGCTTTCTTCATTTTAGTTTAGTAAGTGGCAATTGAAGGCCTTTCTTTCTTTATATCTGAGCTAAGTACTTTTTAGTTTCTCCATTAATCAAAGTACTGAGCTTGGTACTCAATCCTGACTTTAGGGTAGGGGGAGAAAACGAAATAAGAAATAGACTGGGGTGGGGTTTTCTACCCCCATACTAATCGAACACAGGTAGGGGAAGGTCTAGACCAACTCCAACCAATTGGCTCTACTCCCTCCAATCGGATTCTATCTCTTTCTTCCTGCAAGATTTCCTTCTCGAATCTTTCCATTCCATATTCATTCATTCCAGCTAGAAAGAATAAATCCTAATCATACTAAGGAAGGACCACTAGCTTAGACTAACTATAGAAGGACCACTATATTCTAATAGTCCAAGAAGTAGGGACATGTGGGATGAAAAGCGAGAGACAGTGGAGATCAAAGTTGGCTCGGCCTGCCCTTCCCTTCGTAGAGACAGGGAGGTAGGGTTTCATTTCCTCTTCTTTCACAAACCAAAGGAAGGTAGCAAAATGGGATAATATGTAGTGGTTATTATTCCATTCCTATAACGAACACGGGAGTTAGCTATTC
Source organism: Pinus albicaulis (assembly GCA_034641835.2). Taxonomy (NCBI): domain Eukaryota; kingdom Viridiplantae; phylum Streptophyta; class Pinopsida; order Pinales; family Pinaceae; genus Pinus; species Pinus albicaulis. The sequence continues at coordinate 499,623,426 of CM076576.1, read as the reverse complement.
ATCCAGTGCAATAATTGGATTGTGTATATAGAGGGAGAGGATGGCGCGGGATCGAATAGACTAGACCTATTCGTAATGATGTCCCAATTCAACTAGGGTCCAACGTCATTGATTGGACCGAGAGGAACCCATAAATATGCCTTGTGGGGGGGGGGAGATGTGGGCAACCTGTTGCACTCGATCGAATTCAACAGGCGCCACTTGTTAATACATGGGTAATAGACAAAGACGAGAGAGTGGAACGTGGACTGACTCTGGGAAAGATTTAAAGCATGAGTTTCTTAAATACTACAATGGATTCGGTTGGAAAAGCAAGGTTAGAGAAAGAGAATGGAAATTGGGATAGTACCAGAGTTAGGAGAAGGAAAGCGGAAAATCTGGATCGATAGCTGGTTCGTCAGCTTCCATATCTAACAAATCATGTTCAAAATCCCAGGCTCGGCTTCTGGGGTTTCGGAATTTCATCGTGGCCACCAAGCTTCAGAAAAGTGACTACACCACTTATATGTTCACCTACCGAGGGATATGAGTATTCCTTTACTATACGTAACACCCTACATCATGCTCGGCTTGCACCTTATCTAAGTTCGACTAAACACCTCAAATTTGTCAACACGATCCCATGACCTGAAGTAGCTCAAACCGCATATAACTGCACCAAGTAATGTTTTACATGTGCACAAAGCTAGTCCCCATCCTGACACACGCTAAAGGCACCTAGACAACATAAATGAATCTAGATTCAGGCGATTTATGGAGCAAATGAAGTGACTACCCAAATGGGATTAGGGAGAGTGACTATTGAATATAGCTTTATAGATCGTTATTGATGAAAACATAAGTATGGGGCACTCAAGATCTTCACTAGAAAATTCACTAAAGGCACTAAAGAAAGTTACCAGTTGCTCTAGGTGCCTTAAGTACCAAACTACAACTCCCACTGACCTCCCTCTCATCTTTTATCCCACACCCAAAACTCACAACGAAAGGATTCACTACTTATCGACAGCATTCACGAGGTATCATTTCTGATTTCAGTCACAAAGGCAGTCATAGTTACAGTGACTATCACGGCTTCTCCCACAAAGGCGGATAAAGAAATTAGAGGCGGTGGAGCTTAACACCATCTCCCAAGGTGCGGCAGATGATACAATGACATCAAGGGCACTCACTCTTACCTCTCTTTTATCCAGAGAGATCACTGCCTTAGGGAACGGGGGGGGTGGGGCGGCTAACTCTCTAGCCATAAATACAGGGGGTTTAGGAGCTTACCTTACAACATTCTCTACTCAGGCCACTTTACTACTAATTATTTAGATGACTGCTGCTGATTGTTACCTTATTGATTTACTGATCTATATGATTGATGACCCAATTTTTCAATCAAAAGTAATGATGCGCAGAATACAAATTCCAGATGGTTGCTACTGATGCGAGGATAAATATTGCTACTGATGCGCTTCGGTAAGGGTTTTGTTGCTTGGGATAATCTTGGTATGGTTCGACTAGACCTAAGATTCTAGGTCCATTGCAGGCATAAAGAGAAGGACCAGTGGGTGAAGCAAGATCTAAATGTCCAATGGTGGGTGCATCCATGTATCCCATTCGAACAACCTTCGCCTCTCTCTTTGATGGTGACAGGGATAGGGATCGTAATGGTATGGGAACTAGAACCACTGTGGTAGTTTCTACCCTCGCTGCCACTTTTGCTACTACGGATGCTTGCTCAGATGTGTGCTCATATGCTTATGTTATCATTGATAGTGAAACAACCACTTCTTATCCCCCTGCGGAGTGAACTAGCTCTCGAACTAACTTTCTAATTGGTTCGAAAACCAGTCTATAAACTTCAATGTGTGGTTCCCGATCAATAGGGTCGAGTCCATCTTATTGCTGGACGTGTTTATTCTCTTCCAGATCTAGATTCAAATTCACAAGTAGTAGAGCTATCACTTAGCCTAGCATCCTTCCCTGTAGCATCCCTCCCTGACCTTGCACCATCACTACCACCACCGTCATAGGTGAGAAAATCAGAGGTAGCACAGTTTCGAGTTTGATAGCCATTGTATCGCTAAGTATCCTTCCCTAGAAAGCCATCACCTTTCCCGGCATCTATTCTAATTTTATAAGATCCCCTTGGTTAGATTAGTCTTATGATGCGCATGTAGTAAAGGCCCTTAGTGAAGCTTGAAGCCGTTATCTACCCCCATAAACAACAGTGATGGCACTGTTATATAATATATATAACTCTACTCCTAGTGCTTTTACTCGATCTCGAAATGTATATGCTCCGACTGCATATGATTAGGGGTAAACTAGTTCAACTGCTAGTGCTGGTGGATCTACTGCTTGTGTCTCTGCTTATGGTGGTTCTGAGTGAACAACTAGGGGTGGGTCTATATCTTGATCTCTAAATGGGTCTGATATGATATCTGGATATGGATCCATTACTAGGGCATCACTGCTTGGAACAATAGGCAATGCCAGAACTCAACTTCTAAAAACATGTTATGTGCATCACTGATAGCAATGGTAATCAATAAGCTCCCCACATAGCTATAGAAAATCACCTTTAGGTTATACCTTACCTTTCTTCGAGCTACACTAAGAGATTATGCCTCATACTAAAGCATCTAGACGCGGTTGCATGTCAAGGTTATGGTATGTAACAGGTTACTTCTTTGTATATAATATCAATCAATGTGTATATGAATATCATTTGAAAAACACAGAAACATGGCTACCTCACTTGTATAAAAAACAACATACCTTGAATCGTACAACTCATCCATGTGTTCTTGTTGGATCCCAATGTAATTTTTTAACACATACAAAACAAAATTTAGCGTTACAACTTTCAATTTAAAATTAAAACAGATTTTATATCCCCAAAGATAGTATAACTTTTGATTTAGTTCTGATAACGACATCCAATTATTTAGAGGTTGATTTCTCCTCAGTTTGAAATGTCTAGGCAGTAAAAAAGTCACTAATAAAATGTTTCCAATAAGACATGGTTGTACAAGGGAAAAGGGAAAGAGAAAATATGTTCTGCCTAATTGAAATATAAGACAGAGGAGTCTTTCTATTAAACAGTTGTTGAGATAAAATTAGTTGATTCCCAACTAAATGGAGCAAAAAACTTGAAACAAATTTCAGGACACTGAGAGTAAAACATAGTCTTGAAATAAATTTCAGCACACTAAAACATAGTGGTGGATGTAAAATTGAAATTTTGGTAAATATATCACAATATAATATAGTTTATATTGTGATTTGTAAATACAAGAAATACATTTATATGGAGGTTGCAGCTCTTTCACCAAGTAAAACATCAGTTTTATTGAGTTTTACATTTCACAAGGAGTTGTGGAGTAACTCACTTAAAATGATGTAACAAACCCTTTTACGCCCACCACAAATTGCTCCATGATTTTCTCCACTTGACCTGTGAGACTTACATCCACTACACTCCAAAAGAATTATCCTAACTTTTTTTCAAAACATACACTTCAAATACTCTAGTACATGACAAGACAAAATTTAAAACTTAGGTTGGGTGACTGTACATAAAAAAAAAAAATTTAACTTCGAGAGGTTGAGGACAGTAAATAACAGTCGCAGAATTAATGTCTAATCATATGTTTTTACCAACTCTTCATAACTTCATTTAAGAAATGAAATCATTTAAGCAATGTGTTTCAGCCTGCCAAAAAAATCCTCAACCTCTAAATATACTTGGTTGACTATGAGTATTGTTAGTTAATTTTCCAACACTTCCCCTTAATCATAGTTTTTGTCATTGACAATTCCCAAACAATGTCTGAGATAAACAAAGATTTCACATGTCAATGATTTTGTGAATATGTCTGCAAATTATTATTTTGACTTGCAATGCTACAACACAATTTCACCATTGTTAATCAATTCTATTATACAATTATATTTAGTGTCAACATGCTTGGTCCTCTTCCGAAACACAAAATTCTTTGATAGTGCAGGTGTAGACTTTTTTTCGCAGAAAAAAGTTGTTGTTACCTCTTTTTCATGGCATAAATCCCTCAAAATTATTCCTTTCCAAATTTTTTAACATGTTGCCACTATTGCGGTGATATATTCAGCTTCTTTTGTTGACCATGACACTATCAACTGCTTGTTGGAGGACCATGAAATGGATCCTGAACCTACATGAAAAACATATCCTGACGTGATCTTTCTATCATCAACACTTCCTACCCAATCAATCTCAGTATAGCAGACCAGCCTAAAATCATTTGTAATGGTGTACAAAATACTATACTCCTTTTTCCCATTCACATACCTTAAAATTCCTTTTGCTGCTTGCCAATGTGTCTCATTGGGTGTCTCCATGAACCTTGACACCAACTTATTGCATGCATTATATCTGGCCTTGTTGATATCAAATACATCAAACAACCCACCATACTTTTGTATAATTCTGGACTAACATTGTTGTTGCAATATTCTTTTCTCAACTTCAACCTCATGACAGTTGGATTTGGTCCATGCTTGTTGTTCTGCATATTAAACCTCTCCAAAATGTACGCTACAAACCTTGCTTGAAAATAACAATACAAGTTTCTGTTTTCTTCAGTTCTATGCCCAAAAAATACCTTAACATCCCCAAGTGAGTCATTTCAAACACACTTTTCATGACTTCTTTGAAATTATCAATGAGGAAATCATCAATCCATATAAAAATCAAATCATCTACATATAAAACAACAATAAGAAGTTTACCATATCACTCTTTTTGATGTAGAGAGTAGGTTCACTGTAACCTTTATCTAAGCCATGGTCCATCAAGTAAGCATCTATCCTGCTATACCATGCACGTGGTGCTTGCTTCAACCCATAAAGATCTTTCCTTAACCTATATACATTGTCTTCATGGCCTTCTATCTCATAACCAGATTGTTGCGCAACATATACTTCCTCTTTCAGAATTCCATTCAAGAACATTTATTTTACGTCCATTTGATACACTTTCCATTTATGTTGCGCCACAATTGACAACATTGTATGCACTATCTCGATCCTCATGAGTGGATAAATTTTCTTCACATAATCTCTTCTATGTTGCTGCTTGTATCCTTTGACAACTAGCCTTTATTTATGCCTTTCAAAATTTCCTTCAACGTTTCTCTTGCTATTATAGACCCACTTCACTCCAATGACTTCCTTTCCTTTCGGAAGTTCCGCTAACTACAATGTATCATTCTTTTATGTCACTTCTATTTTGTCATCCATTGCTGCAACCCATTTTTCTTATTTGACCGTATCCTCTAAATGGATTGGGTTATCTATGCGAAAAAATAATGTGAATAATGAATTAAGACCAACACTACTATCAACTTCATTTTGCTCATATATTTCACTTAAATTTCTGAATTTTTGTCTTCTTATGCTTGCAGAAGATGGGTTGGACATGTCACTTGATTTTGTGCTTGAGTTAGATGGCACTGCAGGTCTTTGCGGTGTTCTTGGAGTAGCTCTTGCTTGATTACATGACACTTTCTTATTATTTATTGACACTGTCACTCGGTAAGTGCCTTGTTGATCTTGTGTAGGTGTAGGAGGAGTCACCATTGAGAAATCACTTGTTGCAGTCAATTCATATTTGTCTTCATGTGGTATACATATTTTCGCATTGATTTTCTTATTATTTATAAATCTTCCGGGAAATCACATAGGAAATTATAGAAGGACGCATTTCAAAGTACCAAGTGTAGTTCATCACGAGGAGAATGATGAATTGGTTGATCCTTTACATCAATATATATAGTGTAGAGATGACAATGGTCAAAACCATAACATATGAAGAAATAATAAAAGAATTAAAATAGACGTTGAGAAAATAATATTAATAATTACAAATTATACCAATATAAACTAACAAATAAATCAATAACTGTTATAATTTTAAATTTAGAAATAAAATAAGAGAAAAGGAAATAAGTGAAAAGTCAAAATTTAAATAGTAATAAAATATAAATAGATCATAAAATTATAATAAAAATACCAACCACTCAACTAATTAACAATTAATACTTGAAAAAATAGAAATTGTAATATTAAAAATTACAATTTAAGAATTCTAATAGATTAATATTAATAATAATATTATAAATTTGAAAAAATTAATAAAAATAAAAATAACTAAATTAATTATAAGGGGGAATAAATCAACAAATTAAAAATCAAACCAAACCATCAAAATGAGGAACAAGAAACGATGTTATAAAATAGAGATAAAAGAAATTCAAAATTCAAAATTAATTTAAATAAAAATTTAAAATATATATATAAATAATAATTAAACTAGGGGGAAGAAATCAACCACAAATTCAAACAAAACTAAAATAGAAAAATAAAAAGAGGGAAAGGAAAATTGCTAGGAATAGAGAAAAAGGAAAATTCCTAGGAATAGAGCGAAGGTATCAAACACCTAGTAATCTTCCACCTGTCATCTCTATTCAACGAATGAGATATTTTCTCATTTTAAATTGCTTCGTTGAATTTGCGCTGATAGAAATGATAAACTCTAACAATTACTTTGGACTCCGCCAAACACACATGGTGCATAGTCTTCACTGCATGCTCTGCCAAAGTAGAGGACTTAGTTCTACAATGTCTAATATCTTCTCTAAAATTCCATCCTTTGCTTCCTCTTCTATGAACTGCACTTATCTGTTGATTGTGACCTTCTGGGTTGATGGATTGTAGATCTTATATTCCATGGATTCATCACTAAATCCAACAATATGCATTTCTTCTCCTTGCTGTCAAAATTCATCCTTAATGCATTCGGGACATGTGGATAAGCCACACATCCGAACACTCTCATGTGAGTGACACTATGCTTTCTTCCACTTCACGTGTCTTTATGAACCATATTATTAACACTTTTGGCTGGACACCTATTAATGATCTATGCTACATAATTGACAACTTAAACCTACTAATAATTTGGCAAATGCTTTGCCTTCAACATACTCCTTGCCATTTCCATAATGGTCCTATTTTTTCTTTTCATGACACTATTTTGTTGAGGTGTATACCTTGTTGTAAATTTCTTGTGAAATTCATACTACCGAAAAAAACGTAGGAAGTCATTTGAGATATATTTTCCATCTATGCGAGTCCTCAAAAATTTGATATCGTATCCACTTTGCTTCTCAACAAGATATTTTTATTGGCATAAGTGCTCAAACACTTCACTTTTATGTTTTAGGAAGAATACCCTTGTCTTCCTTATATAATCATCTATGAAATTCAAAAAATAATAGCTCCCACCAATTGATGGTGTCTGCATTTGTCCATATAATTTTTAATGGAAAATATCCACTGGTGCATTTTCCTTTATTGACTTTCCTTCTGGAAATTATTATCTATGTTGTTTTCCCAAGATGCATCCTTCACATAGGTTATCTGGTTTTTCTAGGAGTCCTAATCCCTTAATTATTCCTTTCATATGTAGCAAATTCAAACCTCCAAAATTGAGATGACCAAATCTCAAATTCCATAACCAATTTTCATCTTTAACTTCTGCTTGAAAGTTTAATTATGTGAAAGCTGCAACTAATATTTAATTCTCTTCTGAATTCATTGATAGTTTTGCTTCAACAACTTCTTCCATTAGGGGAATTTTGAGGTCTAAAATGGGCCTCCTAAGAAAAATGTACAACAAAAATCAACTTTATAACAACCAATAGGATTCAAGATGATGATGTCAACCATGGGGGATGATTCACCATTTTTTAAATAAAAAGGTAAAAATATTAAAAAATAATAAAATAATAAAACTGCTTTTTCAACTCGTATTTTCAACTTATCTCCCAAAATTTTTACTCAAATTTCGAGTGGGAGTACTTGTTGGATGCGAAATTTAATTCCTCATCCAAGGAGTACCCATGTTGCATACTTTCTATGAACTCTACTACACGAAAAATGAGAAATACATAAAAAAATGTGATTGTAATCACATTTTTTTTATGTATTTCTCATTTTTCATGTAGTAGGACCCATCGAAAGTATGCAAAATTGGCACTCCTTGGATGGGGAATTAAATTCCGCATCCAACAAGTACTCCCGCTCGAAATTTGAGTAAAAACTTTGGGAGATAAGTTGAAAATATGAGTTGAAAAAGTAGTTTTTTCATTTTTCCCTCTAAAATTTGATGATGTCATCAAATCTTATTTGATTTTTTTCACTATTATTTTATAATTTCCTTAGGAGGCCCATTTTAGACCTCAAAATTCCCCTAATGCTTCAAATATAGTTTTAAATTGAGAGGAAAAATTCTATTGTTTGATAAATACGAACTTAAATAATTTATCTGCCAGAGCTATTCCGAAATTATTACTCGTCAGGAACGCAACACCATGTAGCCATTTTTCATGAGCTATACAATGCTTATGAGGTTATTCTTCAAACCAAGGATAAAATAAACATCTGAATGTACTTCTTCTCCCCCCTTATTTGTTATAATGTCAACTCTTCCTTTTCCCATGACAGATACTTTGCTATCAGCTGCTAATGTCACTTTGGATTTCACACTTTCATCTAGATTGGAAACCATTTCTATGTTCCCTATCATGTGGCTATTGCACCATTAATCTAAAAAGCATACATATCATTGTTTTTCTTGTGGTACATTGCAAAATAAAAACATGCTATCTTGGTTATTATTTTTCTTCGTGAAATTTTCACTTGGTTTGCTACTTATATCATATTTATTCTTTCCACATTCATTTGCATAATGACCATACTCCTTATAGTAATGACATTGAACTTGATATTTATCATAGCTCTAACCTTGTGGTTTATTTTGGCTTGAGCCTTGACTTGGATTTTGATTGTTGCCCCTTCCACTTGAGCTTGAAGGGTTGTGTTAGGTCGTATAATAATAGGATTCATAATTTTGAATTGACTTTGAATGGTCTTGTAATATGTACATACTTTTCTTTCTGCAAATTGTTTTCCCATATTAGAAAAATAAAGAATGTAAAGAGCGTAAAAGTCCTAAAAGAAAAATCAAAGGACTTAAAAGAAAAAACATAAAAAAGAATATAAAAATGGACCCCAAACAAAAAATAAATAAAATAAAACATGAACGTGATGCAAATTAAAATGCCACTACTATTTACTTTTATCGCAAAAATAAAGATTGTGTGCAGCCTGTTAAAAATGCCACAATCCATGAAATTCAAACTACATAATCTTGACTTTTCATGCTTTAAATTTCATGTTGATAGATAGAGAATAAAGATATAGCCAAACATTTTAATTTTGGTAGATCAGTAGTTAGGTAGAGAATATTAAGGAGCTCAATAGCTTAATCTGAGCCCTTGGAATAAATAAGGCTAGAATTAGTTATTTTTTTGTTTAAAAGAAAAATGAATAAAGGTCTGCAAGCTCAAATGCACCCATGTAAAAGAAGAAAAAATGTTAGGATAGCAGATGGGTAGGTAGAAGCAGTTTTTACAAGCATGAAGATCAGAAAATTGGTGATTTCATTTACTAACTTCCTTTCAAAATAAATCCCTTGTAAAAATACCCCATCCCCTTGATTTTTACTCTTTCCCTTTATTTCACCCTTTTCCTCCTTGCAAAAAGTCCCTTTTCCTAAGTTAAAACACATTTTTCCTTTGGAAAAGTAAAAATCCCTTTAACTAATTCCCCTTTATTCAAAAATACACTAAAAACACAAAAAATACTTTATTATAAGTTTAAAATAATTAAATTATCTATCGGGTCCCACTGAAAATACCCATCCCAGATAGTAAGTTTACATTAGAAACTTAGTGTATTTAACAAACCCCCCCCCCCTCATCATTTTTATATTTAATTTATTAACAAATTAACCTAATATATTAAATCCCTTATATACCTCTTAAACCAATATTAATATAATTCCTTTATATATTATTCCCTACCCATATTTTTTATATAAACCAATAGTTTAATTCCCCACATGTTTATTTCCCTGCCTATACATAAACCACACTTTTCCTAACCCCATTTGTGATATTATAAACCCCGACCATTTAATATATATAAACCAACCACATATCATAAGTCCTGGCCCCACACCTTTTTCAATCCTGTGACTCCATCACATTGTTCTATCCATTAGATCATCACCCACCAGATCTAACGACTATCAAAGCGTATCTCACATCTGATAGTGTGATCGTTAACATACCCTCAACCCTGTGAAAAGTATTGTTTTCAAAGCTTCGCTCCAAGCGACGTGGAACTTTCCTATTCGATCTCATCGCCAGAAAATATATCGCTGACCACCCATGGCACTTGCGAAAACCACCTATTTCTATTCCTGGTCGTTGTGTAAAACTGCCTAGTCATTCAAAATTTCCCGCTCATATATGATAATCATTGTTTATTAGAAATTCATATAAACTTCCCATTTGTGCCTTTTCATAATTTCCGTTACATTTTTCTACAAAAGAAGACGTGCCCACAAAAAAATTAGATGTCGACTATGTTTTTAAGCCAAAAACAATCATAGTTCAACCAATTCGTTGTTACAACTCTGCAGAAATAGTAAGAAGCATTATAAAGACCTCTGAAACCTCAAGAATCCTTATTCAATGTTAGAACCCTTATGCGAAAACAAAATCTACATTTTTTCTAGGTATTCTTCAAAATAAAATACCGATTCCTTGATCTAAAGAAATAATACAACTAATTGAATCATTTAGGAACCTTTTGCAAACCTAAAGAAACATGTTGCTTCCTAAATCCTTTTTTTTGCAAATCCTGGACCTAATTTCACTGATTCTGTGGTCTAAGACTATTTTAAAGAATAGATTTAATTAATTGGATCATTTAGAAGCAATCTGCAAACCTAAAAAAGCCTCCTGTGCCTTTCAATCCATTTTCTACATATTCTGAGTGTCTTTTTACAAAATTCCAAGGTCTTAATATTGCTTTTTTCCACAGAAACTGCACTACAGACACTAAATATCCTTTTGCAGAATTCTGAGATCCTAAAACCTGTTTTCAAGCACAGAGATTGAAAAATTGATCAAGTAGATCTTTGCAAATCATAGGATAAACCCCCGTTTCATCCTCAATCCATCTACAAACTGTTATAATCTTTTCGAGGTGCTACCACATGCTTTTATCAGTTTTTCTAAGTCAAAAGAGTAATAAATTGATAAATCAAACAGAACAATGGCTTCCAAAGAAATAATATTTTTCAATCCTCTACAACCCCCTATTGTAGATGTAGAACACACTCCGTTGACTGATATAGACTTCAAGATAAAGGACACAGTAATAGAATTTAACCTTCTTGAGCTCCACTGTTGGAGTTATGAAAAATTCATAGATCAGGCTGATGAAGTTTTTAGTTGGGAGTCAAATTTACCAAAGTATGTTGTCCCACACACTTTCCAATGCCCAGAAGTAATCAGGCTCTATCATTCATGCTATTTCCCTGATCAGAGAGCCATCATAAACCATTAAAAAGAGATTTTATTCACTATTAATACTGAGTCAATCAATCAGATGTTGTAGATACACCCCAGGCCTGATGAAATACCCTTTTCCATTGAGGCTCTCACCTAGCTATACCTGAATCTGGACTTCCCCAAGACATTCCAGATATTCCAGACTTTCATGCCTTCTTCTGTAGAAATTCCCAAGATAAATCCTCCTTAGCCTTCTACAAAATTTTCTGAAAGAGAACGACATATCATCTCCATGTTATCTTTTATTCTTGGTTATTTCACAGATGAACATGCTGATGTTGCAGTGCTAGATTTTTTATCTACTTTCACACCTGGTCAGCCTCCTGCTACCATTTTTAACTTTGCCTGGTACCTTTCTAACAATATTCATGAACAATTGGTCAAAATGACTTCTTAGGGTGTTTTCAAGTATTCTTCATTCTTATTCCACATGTTCTTATATTTTCACTCTGATAAATTTTCCCTCAACCTTCAAAAGCTTGATGTTGAAGGTAACCCACAATCAGTGATATTTTAGACTTCTATAATAAGAAAATATTCATCACAATCCAACTATACATAATTCACTCATTCCTTCATTCACCCTTTGGTCAATTTTCTGAGCAGCAGCATACAACCCAGAACCATTGAGATTAAAAAGGTATTGCGGTTTTCAAAGCATAACAGAACAGGAGATTGGTACTTGTACCAAAATCATATAGAGATAAGAGTATATGGATCAGCTCTTATTCCATATAAATTTCCCAAATACCTCCCAATGAGGTTATTTTCCCTTGAATACATAAGACAGATCATTAAGTCCAATGAAATCAATTTTTTGGCAGCTAAAAAGAAAACATAGTTAAAGTTAAAAAATCAAGTTGTTCCCTTCATTTGTAACAATAGAGATGCAGGTCCAGAAGCTGATAAATATTTGCAAGAGTTTAAATTTAGTAAAATTTTTCTATGGTTCTATGATCCTCTTGGAGTGATTAGTAAGATGAGAGTTAAATGTAAGCTCACTCCTTATGTGCATGAAAAGAAACCAGAAAATGAAAAATTCTCCAACCAGTATGAATGGTTGGAGAACACTTTGATAGAGGCAGGAAAGCAAGGTGATACTAGTCAAAATTTGCAAACTCCAGCCCAAGAAGATAAAGGCTCAAAGAGAATCATAGAGGAAGGATCATACACTGTAGAAACAACCACAGAGACAAAAATTAAATTAATGTATAGGAATAAGCCTAAATTAAATCTTGTCAATTAAGAAGTGGAAATAATAGAAGTGCTTGATACATAAACAACAGCAAAATACAATTCACCTTCTACAGAGTTTGAAGAGGAAAATCAGCCTACAACTTCTAAAAATTAGCTTATTCAAAAGAAACACGGTGTTGAAATGTCATCCTCCAGCAAACCAACAGAAAAGGAGATTGACATCATGCAAAAATACAGAGAAATTAAGATGAAAAAGTAAGCATCGAAGAATGATACATACAATCAATATTGGAAATAGTCACCCAATGACCAAAGTAGATTACTTTCTGCTTTTGACTACAAAACTAGGAAAATGCAGATGACTTCCTGCAACCTAAAGTAAAGCATCCTAAAACACCAGCAGATTACAAAAATTCATCCTATGAAGTTCAAGAAAATGAACTTCATCCGATTGATCATATTGAATTTCACAGATAGACTGGTGAAATGCTTTACTCAACCATGACAAAAAAGGCAATGAGTGTATAGAAATTGGAAAACACTCTTGCAAATATCAGAGATCAACACATATTGGAAAATGCATCCTCTCAGGCAAAGGATAATAGAATCAAATCACTGGAATATTTGGTTATTGAGGTAGGATGTGATCCTAGTAATGTAAAAGCTATAGATGAACTCATTAAGAAGAAAAATGCAGAAATTGTTGCATTAAAGAAACAACTTAGGCTGCCTCCTACTGAACATCCTCAAGAAAAGGAGGTGTTATAAGATACAAATCAGAAAGATGAGATGATGAGTCTCATACTTCAATTGACTTCCTAAATCAAATAAATGGAGAATGAAATGGACAAGTTGGTCGAAGAGAAAAAGGCTAGAGCAGAAGAAGTTCCAGCCACAATCATTCCTGTAGTTACCACAACTAAGCCTTCTACACTTGCATAATCATGGGCTCCTAAACTCCCAATGGCCACAACACTACCTGTCACTTCAACTACAGCTTCAGCAATAGAATCTTCAACAACAACAGCACAGCCTACAAATGAGGAAAATAAACTAGTAAAATCTATGGAAGACATTTCTATCCAGAATAATCAAATCATCAAACTCAAAGAACAAATCCAAAGCCTTGAATATGAGAATAAATTGGCTAAAATTATGCACAAAGAAGAAGTACGAAAAGCAAATAGGTTGAATGAAAAATTGAAGAAGTTAGAAAAAGATCTAACACTGCAGGAACCCATGTCTCAAATCATGCAACAGCTGTGGGCCAATATCAATGAAGCTAGCAATGATATTTGGCCATCCATATAGGCCATTTATGAATAGAAAGACTTAGTCAAAGTAGAAAAATAAGCCATTGAAAAGATAAAATAAGAACAAGGTAAAAAGCCTAAAGAGGAAAATGAGATCATAAAATTTCTTAATTCCAAAAATAGGCAAGAACTTGAAGGGATTGGAATTAATGACAGAACAGAAACCATCCTAGTAATTAGGAAAGTAATTTATAAAAATAATTTGATGATACAGCTAGAAGAGAAATGCCAGAACATGCAGGTGGCCATCACAAGGTTCATGGTGAAATTTGATGTCCTACGACAGAAAGGCCTTCCCAATCCTCTAGTAATTCATGATAAATTAATGAAGCAGGATGAATATGACAAGAAAATGAGGGAAGTTACCAAGGATTAGGCCAATTTGCCTTCCTCACAAGGTATTCCAACAAAATAGTTAATCTACAAAAATATTGAGAATTTGTTTTACCTATAGCATGAGGTGAAACGCATATTTATCAATAAGCCTACATTCTCAAAATACACTAAAGAAAATGAAATATTCAGAAGAATGATGAAGATCAAATTTCCAGAGGCAAAACTTTGGGAAAAAATGACTAATTTACTATGAAAATGAGGTTGTAGTAAAAAAGAGCAATAAAGATAAAACACAGCAGTCACAGTAAATGGTGAAACAGTAAACAATGAAAGAGTATCAGATGAAAGAGTATTAGGATAAAGAGTATCAGTTCAAGGTCAAAGTTTAAAGCCAAATCAAAAATTACACATCAGAGATAAAGCTGCCAGCGTAGAGGACACTTCACTGTCTAGCTGCAGCCTTCGTTGAACAACAAAGAGAGAAAACAACAACAAATTCAAGACATCAAACATTAATTTCAATAAAAACGGGGACGACTGGCATTAGTTAGAAAGTTGTCACTATCTTCTTGCATGAAGATATTTCTGCTTCCATGAATAATCCCTAAGTTAGTTTTAGGATATTTTGTAAGAGTTTTTGTATAAATACTTTTCATTTTGAAGTATTGAGTGTGGATGGATTGCTGAAGATTTCTATAGTTGTAATATTCTGTACCTACGGGTGATTGTATCAATTTCAAGTTAGGAGACCAGACTAAATCAATAAAGCATCATATTATAGGATTCATGTGTTGGGCTATTACAGTGAAGTACTTTCTAATTGTTTAATTGTTTCTTTATAAAAGTTTTTCTTCACAAATACATGTATGTCTTTATGAATCTAAAGGATAAATCGGGGGCATTATTTCAGAATATGTTAAAAGCATTGTGTCTTGAACTATTTATCATTTCTATGTTTTTATTCTAATATCCAGAGTAGGGAATTCTTAATTTCTCCCTTCTTTTGATTGACCTCTGCCTTTTGACTCTTTATCCGGATTTAAGAACACTTAATTTCTCTTTTATCATGATTAAAACCATTTTCACTATCAGCCTGAAGATCTGAAATGACCCGGCTATCTTGCCCTATAAACATTTTCTTTTGACCTTGATCCTGATGTGAATGCTTGACACTTTGACTCCATTATTCCAATGGTAAGCAGACCTACATATATCCATCTGAATAAGTGATTTCACCACCAAACCAAATCAAAATCAAAATTCCAAGTAATCCTACATAACTAGTCTAAAATTAACTAAATCAACAAAGATAAATCATATAGAGAGAGCCCTTCTGAACATTAGGAAGGCTAGATCCTACGGCTTAAAAGTAGGTTTGTGGCTACCTCTAATATTCTTTAAACCAAGATTGAACATCTAACAACCCTGAGAATTATTGGAGTGATAACATATTGGAAACCATACTGGGGAACTAACGAGTCCTCGGTGTTTAAAATAAATCTCAAAGGAAATACTTTCACTTATCTTTTTACCTTAAGATTTTTTTAAAGGGTTGTTAGTAAACTTTTTCACTAAAAAATTGTAATTCTGGCTTCCAGGAGAGTCTACTATACCAGTTCTAATCAGATCCACAACATGTTGTCAAACTAGATAATCCTGACAGAACTGTAAATAAAAACAAAAAAGTAGAAATTTTAGGTAATAAAAATCCATTGATCAAAGAAAATTCTCTTCCAAATAAATTATCAACTTTACAAGACATTGAATTTGATTTAAATTTTGAGCAATTTTTGTTTAAAATTAAATCAAAAATTGATTTATCTAATAGTGTAATAAATCCTGATTTCATTTCAGTCATTGAAAGTAAAAAGGAAACTGTTTCACTAGATTCAGATCAAAATATTTTTGAAGCTTATGATAAACTTGATGCTTTGAATGCAGCTTTGCTTAAAGAAATTGATGAAGCTTATTTCAAAAATTCATTTGAATTGATTTCTTTATCTTCTTATACCCCTAGGCCTTCTACCATTCATTTAGATACCACTCATTCAGAATCTGTAGGTTCATCCTCATTTACTACAACCTCATCCATTACTTCCACTACACTTCAATCCATAGAATCCTTCATTCCTAAGCTCCCACTTCAGCCTAGAGTTTTATTTCCAATCCAAAATAGTACAAGTCCATCCTCAAGTACTGTTGTTGCATCCTCTATCATTTTAACTACATTTCCCAGCACCTCTTCTAATATCCCAACTACATCTGCAAGTACTTCAAGTTCATCACCAAGTACTTCAAACTTACCTCCTAGCCAAGCAAGAATCCAAGCCATGGCTACCAAATATGCCCCATTGGTTCAACAAGCCCCTCTTCATGCCATGCCTCAAAAATACCGAAGAAAAATTCCTCAATTTGATGGAACCACTCACTACACTGCACAACAACATGTTAATAAAATGATAGACTATTTCAAACTACATGAACTAGATGAGGCTGATGTACAAATGATACTTTTTTCTCAAACATTAGCTAGTGATGTAAGAAAGTGGTTTAAAAATTTTCCTGCTGGTAGTATTGTTGATTTAGCTTCTTTCCATAGGATGTTTCTTAATAGATGGGAGAAAAATAAGAATCCATTAAAAATTTTGTCTGAATTTTAAAACATAAAAATAGCACCAAATGAAACAGTCCAAGACTATTTTACAAGATATAACAGTATTTACAATGCAATCCTTGCCAATCTTAAACCTCCTCTAGACTCTGCACTGATCAAATTCCCTAATGGATTTCATACAGATATGGCATAACAAATGAGAGAGATACATTTATAAACCTTAGAGCAGATGCAAAGTAATGTTGTAAGTGTAGAGGCAAACTTGTTAGCCAAGAAAGCTAGATTGAGAAATTAAACGTCATAATAAAGGAGGAAACATCAACCTCATATTTAAAAATAGATAACTTAGTAAAAAAATTAGAAATAATGATGGATAGGTTAGATAATATGGGAAGGAAGCCACAATGGGATAACCAACAACAAGGACCTCATATTAGAAATCCCAATTTCAGAAAAAACACCAACATAGGTAGATCTAGAGAATCAACACCTGATCAAACAATAAGACCACATTTCCAAGAGAACTATGCTCAAATTTATCATCAAAACAAAGATGATGAAGACACTCAGATCAATCTAATGGGAATTAATGATGATAACACCATTTTTCTTACATAAGAACAATAGGAGTTATGTGAATTACAACAATTACAATTAGATACTCTTGAGTCTTTTGATTACAAGCAAGGTTATGAGTTTGCAATTAATGAAGTTAATAAGAAATATAACCTTAGGAGTAAGAAAAATGTAGAAGCCCCTACAAAGAAACATACACAAACTCAAACAAAGAATACATCATAGGCTCCTACAACCAAAGTACTACAAATCCTCCCTAGGGAATCCCAACAAATTTCAAGTTCTAATCATAAAATTTCAAGTCCAAAACTTACACCTAGTCCTAGAATTGTTGACATTACAGATATTATTGTTCAATCATCATCAGATCCTCAAAAATCTGCTAATTTGAAGACAAAAAAAATTCTAAAACAACAATTTCAGATCCAAAACATCTACTGCTGATCACCAATCAACTGATCCTAAAACAGTAGCTATCAAAAAAACTGTTGAAACCTCAAAACCTGGAAAAAATTCCACTGCCTCTCAAACTGTACCTGAAAATAAAATAAAAAGTAGTAAAACAATGGAAACACAAACTACAAAATGAAAAACCAACTGTAGAAAAAGAAGAAAAACATACACAAACTGCAATTACAAAAGAAGAAATAATTTGGCTAGGAAAAACAAAAGCACCGTTCAACATCCAAGCTGAAATTTCAAAACTAAAGATACCAATTCCTTTGACAAAAATGGTAAGACATGACCTATAAAAATCACATATCACTGAAACTTTAAACATGATTGATGGAGACTATTCTGTAAATTTGAATGATGACCAACAAGAGCTAATTTTTGGTCCTGATGTAAATTGAAAACACCAAGAAGGGGGAATTCCTCCTTTCCTACATTAGCCTGACTATTCATGACCAGATTCTACATAATGTCATGCTAGATTCAGGAGCCCCACACAATTTGATGCCAAAAGAAATGAAGGAAACCTTGAATGTAGAAATTACTAGGCCTTATAAAGATCTCTTCTCATTTGATTCCAGCAAAGTGAAATGTCTAGTATTACTCAACGATTTATGTGTTACCTTAGTTTAATACCCTGAAAAAATCATAGTCATGGATATTGTAGTAGCTGACATCCCTCCTAAGTATGGAATGTTGTTATCACTCATGGGGAGCTAAACTGCAGGGTCAACCTAAGAAACTTTACAGAGAGACATTAATGAAGTACATGGTTATTAGTGTAGGAGCACCTCGAAATTACCATATTTATTATACACCTACTGATATGGACTCATTCATTTTATGTCATTCTGAAACTGGTATTTAGAACAACACTGAACTAAAACAGAAAAAGAAAGCACCAGAAAGTGACAAAATTTTTCATGAATCAATATGGCACCTAGACTTTGATGGATCAGTGAAAAAATTAGGAGCAAGAGCGAGAGTTTGGATACATAATATTGAAAAAAATCATGCAGAATTTCATGCTTTTAGATTAAATTTCAAATGTACAAACAACATGGCCAAATATGAAGCTCTGATTGTTGAGATTGCAACAAGATGATGAGCTTAGTGGAAAGAAGTCGCCTTCACTAAGTGGGCCCGCAGGCTATTTTTGGCACAAAGTCTATTTTTGGACATGTCGATCATGATTCTATGAGTTGCAGGATGCTATTTGTGGATGGTTGGTCAAGTTGGAAAAATAGACGAACTTCTATTTTTAGACATATTGGGCGGAATCTATTTTTAGATTGCCAGTCTAAAAATAGATATGTCGAATATTATTAGCTCTTAATAATATTTAGACTATAAACATTATCTTATTCTCTTGGAGCACTTCAGTTAAGTGCACAAATGTGGCACAGGAGCTGACAGAAGGAATTACACTATTCCTAAGGGTTAAGTGGAGCTATTACATGGATACTTCAGTTACAACTCATGTGACAGAGTTTGGTGGAGTTGATTGAGGAGTTAATGGAGTTGTGTTCAGTTTAACTAATCTAAACATGGTTGAGCTAGTTGTATTTAGTCTAACTGATTAATACACTAGTGAAGAGTGGTGTGAATTAATTATTAATTAATTCACTAATTATAAAATCATTAATCAACTAAATAATACATCATTTAACTTCAGTGCATGGACAGTTTCAGTGGAGACTAGTGTAGAGATAGGTGAAAGAGTAGGTTAACTATCAGTTGTGACTATACTGTTGCATATTTGCAACAACCAATGATTGGAGAAGCCAATGAGGATTGCACAGTACAAGCCAGGTGTTTCAAAGTTATTTATGAGCCATCCTACAACATTGATTACGCAATAGAGGTTGGCTATCAGGTGGCAGACATTGGAGCATGTGTTTTGCTATATCTAGCTTGATTAGTGTGTAGCAATTGGAGGTTGTGCTGAGAGCTTGTGAGGAGATTTGTACAACGATTGTTACATGATCTCTATGACATATAATATACAGATATTTGGGGCTTTCAGCTTTAAGCTTTCCCATGAAATACTGTGTTCATATGTGTGAATTTTTATGGTTTTAATGTGCGCATGCAATTGATTTTATTTCCGCATGTAATGATCAATGGTAGAAGAGATTATGTATTGTGCATGAAGATAAAATAGTGTGTGATCAGGAGAATCTCGGTGAATAATAAATTAGTTATTCAAATTTTCTACATGGTATCAAAGCGATATTGATCATTGGAGCAATTGCAAAACATTGAAGCGATTGAGTTTTGTGCCGGTGGAATTCGAATTTGCAGTAGTGTTTTCTTGGTGTCGAAGTTGAGATGTCTTTCAACGGATTGCGATTGGATTATGCCCATCAGGGAAGCTCGAATTATATTGCATGGAAGGACAGGATGGAGGCAGTGTTGGATGAAAATGGGTTGAAGGAGTTCATAGATGCAAAAATTCCAAAACCTACTTCTAGTGATGCTGCGTACTTGACGCATGGCAAAAGAAGACAAAAAAGTGTCAAAGAATTCTGTTGTAAGGTGTGAAGGATCACATAGTGTCCCGCCTTCATGGTAAGGCTTCTCCATTCTTGATGTGGAAATCTTTGACAGATTTATTCCAAAGCAAGAGCGACCAGAGGAAGTTGGCGCTCAAGGATAAATTCAGGAACATAAAAATGGAGAAAGGCGACAGTATGCCCAAGTACCTCATGAAGTTCATCCAATGTAGGGATGAGCTAGGAAGTGTGGGGGTTACTTTTGATTACATGGACTTGGTGAGCTTGGCTCTCCTTGGGCTTCTGAAGAGTTGGCATTCCTATCAGGACTCTTTCAATGGTAGGGATAAATTTCCAGGATGGGAGCAACTTTGGTCGGATCTTGTGAAAGAGGAGATAAGGCGAAGTACCAGGGACAGATCTTCATCAAAGAACTCAGATGAAGAAAATTGCGCTTTGGCTGCCAAAGCAAAGAAGGGGAAGAGCAAGAAGCATGCTTCTCAATCTGGTGCGAAAGGTAAGAAGCAGGAAATTTCCAAGGTGAAGTGCTTTCACTATCACCAACACAGACATTACGCCACTAGTTGTCCATAGAAGAAGAAAAATAAGCAGGCTGCTGGATCTGCAGCTGGAGAGGCCTTAGCCTCGCAGTTTGAGTTGGATTTTTTGCTGATCGCATGCTTGGTCTCAAGTGTGATGGGTTCAGTGTGGTTTCTTGACAGTGGTGCATATTTTCACATGACAGGAGATAAAGATTTGTTTACTAATCTGGATGAGAAATATCTTGGAGTGCACATCGAGATGGGCGATGATGGTAGATACATTGCGACCGGTATCGGTACCATTTCCTTTGAGAGGGAGTCTGGTAAACCATTCGTATTGAAGGAATTGATGCATGTTCCGGGATTGAAGAAGAATCTGATCTTTGTGGCGATGTTAGAAGACAAGGGATATGATGTTGTCTTTAGCGAGGGAAAGGCTTTCCTGCGTAGTAAAGCAACTGGTGAGACCCGGAGGATAGGGGTTCGAGTTAAGAACCTTTATAAATTGCAGGTAGATGGCTGCGCAGCAATGGCAGGCAAGGCAAAAGGAGTGGTGAGCCGGGATGATGGCGAGTTGTGGCACTGGATATTGGACCACCTTCACCATGGAGCTTTGAAGATACTACAGCAGATTTCTACTGGGCTTCCTAAGGGTACTATTGCGCAGTCAGATCAGTGCAAGGGATGTACCTTGGGAAAATTTGTGAAAGCCACCTTTCACTAAAAGGATAGTCACGCCATGACGATCCTTAAGAGAATTCACACAGACGTGTGTGGACCTTTCTCAGTAGCTTAGACAACAAAGCACAAGTATTATGTGATATTTGTTGATAATTTTTCTCGGAAGTGTTGGATCTTCTTCATGCAGAAGAAGAGCGAGACATACTCAAATTTTTGTGAGTTCAAGGCACTGGTTGAGAAAGAATCAGGGAAGCAGGTGAAGGCTCTTATGAGTGACAATGGTGGTGAATTCATCTCTAGCAAATTCAAGGACTTTTGCAGCGCAGAAGGAATTCGAAGAGAGCTCATAGAACCTCATAACCCATAGCAGAATGGGGTTGCTGAGCGGAATAATAGAACGATCGTGGGTGCTGCACGGGCGATGTTGCATGATCAGGGCCTTCCCATACACTTGTGGGCTGAGGCATGCAATACTGCAGTATATGTGCAGAATCGTTGTCCTCAGAGGATACTTTGCATGAGTAAACCCGAGGAGGCATTTTCTGGTAAGCAGCCTGATATTTCCCATTTGAGGATTTTTGGTTTACCTGTTTACATTCATGTGACGAAGGATGCCAGGAAGAAGCTGGAGCCGACTGCAAAGGTTGGGATATTTTTGGGGTACACTAATACACCCCACAACTATCATGTCTATTTTCCAGACAGTCGCAAGACTGTTGTGCGACGGGATATCAAATTTCATGAGGAGAAATCCATGAAGTGTTCGCTTGAGAGGGAGCCACACTTGCATGCATATGAGGAGCTATTACTTCCTAAGGATGATTCTCTGGATGTGGATCAGCCACAAGAGGAGGTTCATGGAGTGGAAGAGACCACTCATGCAGCGCCAACCATCAGAGGGCGGAAGCGCACTATAGAAGCTGAGCGACTGGCTCAAGATGCAGAGAAGGTTGTAGGAGCACCTACATTACAGCGCAGACATAGACAGTCACCTGACCGGTATACTGGATACATGGCTCTTGTGAGAAAGTGTATCCTGACAGAGCCATCCTCTTTCGAGGAAGCTGTGGAGCACCCCGTATGGGTAGATGCCATGGTGGAAGAGTATGATTTGATTGTCAGAAACAGTGCATGGGAGATTGTCCCGAGGCCGGAAGGGAAATCAGTGGTGGGTTCGAGATGGATCTACAAAGTGAAGCAGGCAGCTGACGGGAATGTGGAGAAGTACAAGGCAGGGTGGTGCCGAAGGCTTCTCACAGATTGAGGGGATCGAGTATGAGGAAACATTTGCACCTGTCGCAAGGTATTCTTCCATATGGACGATTATTGATCTCTCAGTGCATATGGGGTGGCACATTCATCAGATGGATGTGAAGACTATGTTCCTCAATGGAGTGACTGAGGAGGAGGTGTACATAAAGCAGCCCGAAGGTTTCGATATCTTCAGTAGCGAGTCGCATGCGTGCAGGCTCAAAAGAGCACTATATGGGTTGAAACAAGCACCTCGTGCTTGGTACACACGGATAGACAGTTATTTCACTGGACTTGGATTCTCCAAGAGTGAGGCGAATCCAAACCTGTACCAGATTGTGGTGGAGGGTAAGTTCTTGATCATTGTACTTTATGTAGATGATTTGATTTTGACAGGTGATGAGCTGTTGATACTCTCATGTAAGGCTGATCTTGCAAAGGAGTTTGAGATGAAGGGCTTGGGCCTCCTTCATTATTTCCTGGGATTGGAAATTTGGCAGCGCAGTGATGGACTGTTTGTTTCTCAGGGTAAGTATGCTCGGGAGATATTGGAGAAGTTCAACATGCATGGCTGCAAGCCTGTTGATACTCCTCTTCCTGGTGGATGGAGGAAGGAGGATGTCCCTAAAGCGGTAGTGGATGCTGCTTGTCTTATTTGCTTCGATTGGTGGGGTCGCTTATATATCTTGTCGATACACGACCGCGACATATGCTGTATTGTTAACCGGCTTTCACAAACTATGGTTAAGCCTACCAAGCTCTACTGTAAGGTAGGCGGGCATGTATTGAGATATCTCGGAGGCACATCGGGATATGGATCATGGTACGGACGGGAGGATGAGTTGAGGCAACATGGCTTCACGGATCGATATCATCGTATCGAAGTTGTGTGCGAGCGGAAGATCATGTTACTTTCATATATTCCCACGAATGATCAGAATCTTGATATCTTGACGAAGGCGCTCACCGGAGCAAATTCGAATACCGAGCGAGGATAGGGGTGTGAGATAATCCTTATCTTGTTCAGAGGAGTGTTGAGAATGCAACAAGATGATGAGCTTAGTGAAAAGAAGTCAGCTTCACTAAGTGGGCCCACAGGCTATTTTGGCGCAAAGTCTATTTTTAGACTATGTCTATTTTTAGACATGTCGATCATATTCTATGAGTTGCAGGATGCTATTTGTGGATGGTTGGTCAAGTTGGAAAAATAGATGGACTTCTATTTTTGGACATATTGGGCAGAATCTATTTTTAGATTGCCAGTCTAAAAATAGATATGTCGAATATTATTAGCTCTTAATAATATTTGGACTATAAACATTATCTTATTCTCTTGGAGCACTTCAGTTAAGTGCACGGATGTGGCACAGGAGCTGACAGAAGGAATTACGCTATTCCTAAGGGTTAAGTGGAGCTATTGCATGGATACTTCAGTTAGAACTCATGTGAGAGAGTTTGGTGGAGTTGATTGAGAAGTTAATGGAGTTGTGTTCAGTTTAACTAATCTAAACATAGTTGAACTAGTTGTATTTAGTCTAACTGATTAATACACTAGTGAAGAGTGGTGTGAATTAATTATTAATTAATTCACTAATTATAAACTCATTAATCAACTAAAGAATACATCATTTAACTTCAGTGCATGGATAGTTTCAGTGGAGCCCAGTGCAGAGATAGGTGAAAGAGCAGGCTAACTATCAGTTGTGACTATACTGTTGCATATTTGCAACAACCAGTGATTGGAGAAGCCAATGAGGATTGCGCAGTACAAGCCAGGTGGTTCGAAGTTATTTATGAGCCATCCTATAGCATTGATTACGCAATAGAGGCTCGCTATCAGGTGGCGGAGATTGGAGCATGTGTTTTGCTAGATCTAGCTTGATTAGTGTGTAGCAATTGGAGGTTGTGCTGAGAGCTTGTGAGGAGCTTTGCAGAATGATTGTTACATGATCTCTATGACATATAATATACAGATAGTTGGGGTTTTCAGCTTTAAGCTTTCCCATGAAATACTGTGTTCATATGTGTGAATTTTTATGGTTTTAATGTGCGCATGCAATTGATTTTATTTCTGCATGTAATGATCAATGGTAGAAGAGATTTTGTATCGTGCATGAAGATAAAATAGTGTGTGATCAGGAGAATCTCGGTGAATAATATATCAGTTATTCAAAATTTCTACACTGATTTTAGGACTCTAGATTATTAGAAATTTAGGAGCTAAAAGAGTGTCAATCATGGGTGACTCTAAGTTAATTGTGAAAAAAATAAGAGGATATTATTATGTATATAATCCTAGATTAAGCCAACATAGAGAAATAGTTTTAGATCTAATTAGTGAACTGCTTGAATGTGACTTTGTTGCAATTCCTAGAAAACAGAACATGCAGGCACATAGTTTAGAAACTTTTCCTAGCACCTACAATCTGCCTTTTCAACCAAATCATAAATATACAACAAAAGTTAAAAACAGGTCTGCAATACTAGATAATCTAAAATATTGGCTCATATTCTCACAGGATGAAAAATCTATCATTTTATGAATGCTGAGGGATAATTTCAGAATTGTAACATGGACATAGACTATACAGTAGAAGATAAAATTAACAGTGAGATAGATGTAAATAACTTAGATTTCACTAAACCCACTAAATTTACTCAAGTAGAGATAGATAATTTAGAAAAGGTAGAAATAGGAGAGTTAGCAGATGATGATTATGACATTATAAACCTTAAAAACAACCTTTTACCCAAGGGATTAGCCCCACTTGAAGATCTTTTTTATTCTAATGACGTTGCAAGAAATCCAAAGATGTAACCACTAAGATCTAATATAGAAGAATGGAATACATGAACAGAAATAAGGCCTAAAATGATCAAACTTTCAAAGGCTTTACCTCAACATGAAAAATTGAAATACATAGCTCTGTCTAAGGAATTTCAAGATGTATTTGCATGGAGTTATGAGGACTTAAAATATTATGACACTAGTATAATACAACACAAAATACCCATAAAAGAAGATAAAAAACCCTTCAAACATAACCTTAGAAGAATCAATCCTATTATTTTACCTTTAATTGAAAAATAGGTTAAGAGGATGTATGAAGCTCGAATAATTGCACCAATCATATATTCTGATTGGGTTTCAAACCGAGTTCCTACTAGAAAAAAGACAGGGGAAATCAGACTGTGTGTTGATTTCCAGAACCTAAATAAAGTGTCCTTAAAAGACCACTACCCTATCCCAAAGATGGATCACATTTTACAGAGGGTGGTTGGCTCATCCAAGATTTCATTACTTCATGGATTCTTTGGGTACAACTAGATTTTAGTTCAAAAATAATACCAACCCAAGACTGCATTTACTACTCCTTGGGGTACTTTCATGTATTTCAAAATGCCTTTTGGATTAATGAATGCAGAAACCACTTTTCAACTATCTATGGATATAGAATTTGCTAAAGAAATTCATGA
The DNA here is from genome assembly GCA_034641835.2 of Pinus albicaulis. Lineage (NCBI taxonomy): Eukaryota > Viridiplantae > Streptophyta > Pinopsida > Pinales > Pinaceae > Pinus > Pinus albicaulis. The sequence goes on along the minus strand of CM076576.1, from coordinate 499,596,972 downwards.
TTTCCTTGTAATATATCTAGATGACACTATATTTTTAAAAACTAATAATGAACATCTAGATCACCTAAGACAAGTTTTTTATCAAATGGAAGAAATTTGAAATTTCTTTAAATCCCAAGAAACTCTCTTTGGACTAGAAGAAGAAAAACTATTAGGACATATCATATCAAAATAAGGAAATAGGATAGATCCAGCCAGAATAGAGGTCATTCTAAACATAAGTCATCCCAGGAATATTAAAGAATTGCAAGCTTTCTTAGGTAAAATCAATTTTCTCAGGAGTTTCATTTCAAACTTAGTAGAAATAATTAGAAAAATAAATAACATGTTAAAAAAGGACTCAACACTTAAATGGATAGTGGAGGCCAAGCAATCATTTAAATCAATAATACATGCCCTCACAAAAACACCTGTCTTAATAAGTCCTGACTACAAAAAATATTTTATTATTTTTTCCTTTGCTTCAGAACATACTATTGCTGCAGTCTTACTGCTGAAAAATGATCAAGGCTATGAGAAACCCATTTCTTTTTTTAGCAAATCACTTCTAGATGCCACACTAAAGTATAACATAATGGAAAAGCAAGCACTAGCATTAGTGAAGGCTATAAAAGACTTTATATTGTACATCTTATATTCACATATCATTTCTTAGGCTCCAAATTCAGTAGTGAAGGACATTCTGACTCAAAATGGGCCTGATGGTAAAAGACGCAAGTGGATTGCCACTTTTTTGAAATATGAAATAGAAATTAAGCCCACCAAACTCATTAAAGACCAAGGTTTAGCCAAACTCACCGTTGAATCAAACTGTCAAGCACTAGATATAAATTGTATTGCCCAATTAGATGATCACGAAGAGATGGCGACTCCAGAGATCAATGAAGCCTTTTCAGACTCACCATGGTATGCAGATATTATATTTGTATTACTAAATTTAAAAGCTCCTCTTGGATTTTCAAGAACTAAAGCTAGATTTTTAAAGTTAAAGGCAATGAAATTTTGTATTATAGATAATACACTATTTTGGAAAGATCATGGTGGCATTTTATTGAATTGTTTGCTTAAAAATGAATATGATAAAGTTATCAAAGAATTTCATGCAGGTTACTGTGGGGGACATCTTTATTGGAAGTCAACAGCAGACAAAATCTTGAGAGCTAGTTTTTAATGGCCTACACTATTTTCTGACGTGAAAAAGTATGTGACCTCCTATCATAAATGTCAAATCTTTGAAGGTAAGAAAAACCTGCTACCTTTACTCCTTGAACCCATTTCCACAGAGTTTCCTTTTCAGCAATGGTGTCTAGACTTCATTGGTGAAATCCACCCACCATCCTCAACCCAGCACAAATGGATTTTGATAGCCACATACTATTTTACAAAGTGGATAGAAGCCATTCCCTCCAGGCAAGCCACTGATACTGTCATGATCTCATTCCTAGAAAATAATATCCTATCTAGATTTCGATGCCTTTAAAATCTCATTACTGATAATGCAGCTACTTTCAAGTCTAAAAAGATGATTGACTTCTGTAATAAATACCACATTACCCTTGGCCATTCCATAGCCTATTACCCTCAATGTAATGGTCTTGTTGAATCCTCCAATAAAAGCCTTGTAAACATCATCAAGATACTAGAAGACAATAAAAAGACTTAGAACAAAAGGTTATTTAATGCCCTATGGGTAGATAGACTCACCACAAAGAAGTCCATTGGTACACCCCCTTACCATCTTTTTTATGGGATGGATGTTGTTTTTCCATCCTATTTAGGAGTACCAGCAATGAAGATGATCCAACAACTGCAGGTTGAAACCAATGATATTCATAGAAGGATAAATAAAGCCATACACTTGCAGCAAACCAGGGAGGAAGTATATCTCAAGTCTCAAGTTGTTCAGGATAAGATTAAAAAGATATTTGACAAGAAGACTAAGGAAGATGATTTTTATATAGGTGACAAAGTTCATAAGTTGAATTCCAGGAGACAAGAGAAAGGTAAACATGGGAAATTTGATTTCCTATGGAAAGGATCTTATGTTATTTATGGTTACAGAGGAAACAATGCATTCTTTTTGAAGGAGTAGGATGGATCAGATCTTCCACGTGGACCTATCAATGGTAGAATGTTGAAGCATTACTATTCCCCATAATAACATTAGTTTATTTTGTTTACTTTATTTATTGTACATAACATTGCAGAGTTTGGATTGGATTGGATGCTTTTCTAGAAAATTTGAAGCTGGAGAGAAGGCCCTAATATTTGAAACACAAAATATCATAAGTATAAATAATACAGAGCTCAGAAAAAAAATTTCAAGGCTAGCACAGTCAAAGTTCAAAGGTACTGATCATAAATTTCTTGACATTTCCCCAGGAAATTCCATCCCCATGTAGAGCCACTGTTAGGGTCCTATAATAATAGGATTCATAATTTTGAATTGACTTTGAATAGTCTTTTAATATGTACATACTTTTTTTTTTTCAAATTTTTGTCCCATATTAGAAAAATAAAGAATTTAAAGAGGGTAAAAGTCCTAAAAAATAAATCAAAGGAATGAAAAGGAAAAAGATAAAAAAGAATATAAAAATGGACCCCAAACAAAAAATAAATAAAATAAAACATGAAAGTGATGAAAATTCAAATGCCACTACTATTTAATTTTACTGTAAAAATAAAGATTGTGTGCAGATTGTTAAAAATGCCACAATCCATGAAAGTCAAACTACTTATTCTTCAATTTTTATGCTTCAAATTTCATGTTGATAGATAGAGAATAAAGATCTAGCCAAACAATTTAACCTTGGCAGACCAGTAGTTAGGTAGAGAATAATAAGGAGCTCAATAACTTAATCTAAGCAGTTGGAAGAAATAAGGTTAGAATTATTTCTTTGTTGTTTAAAAGAAAAATGAATGAGGGTCTGCAAGCTCAAATGCACCCATGTAAATGAAGAAACAATGTTAGGATAGTAGATGGGTAGGTAGAAGCAGTTTTTACAAGCATGAAGATCAGAAAATTGGTGATTTCATTTACTAACTTTCTTTAAAAATCACTCCCTTGCAAAAATACCCCATCCCCATCCCCTTCATTTTTAATCGTTCCCCTTATTTCACCCTTTTCCCCCTTGCAAAAAGTGTATTTTCCTAAGTTAAAACAAATATTTCCTTTGTAAAAGTAAAAATCCCTTTAGCTAATTCCCCTTTTTTCAAAAATACACTAAAAACCCAAAAAATACTTTATCGTAACTTTAAAATAATTAAATTATCTATCAGGTCCCACTGAAAATATCCATCCTCAATACTAAGTTTTGTTATAGCATCATTTTTCACCCTTATGTGATTCATGATTGTCTCTTTGGCCTTGGGCACCCATTCCCACATACTTGAATAAAAGTTCATAAAAAACAGTGTTTAAAATCCCATACGCAGATATGCCCAGATTTTTCCGCGTGTATACACGAGTCCAAAGATACTTTTCCACGTATGCCATTAAAATCATTAAAAATATATATATAAATCCCTATTTTCGAGGCTGGGTTGATGGTTATTCCCATAATTCAACCACCCCACCCCGTGGCCAATTGATTCTAACAGATTGAAACTAATTTGAGGGAGTATAAAAGCCCCTCATATGCATGGCCTAAGGGAGGGAGAAAATTATAGACATTATACTCTGTTGGAGCCCAATTCAAGTCTGATTTCCCGTGCCTCCTGCACTTCCCAGATTTTTACAGGAAACCCTTGTTTCCTAGAGATGTTCATCAGCTTATATGTCATCTCGTGTGCACAAGTATTGAAAGAATCCTAGTGAGGCAAGGGCGGGACGGATCCAGACGACGTTCTGTTCGAAGATCATGGAAGGATTCAGGTGATCTCTCTACCTTTCTATTATTGTACATGATGTTCGTAATGAAGAAGAACCATCTTGTTCCCGAATTCATGTGTTAATATCTTCTTGCATATGTGAAAAGATTGTTAATTAAGCATTTATTATTGTTTATATGATGTCTCACATGGATTACACTGACATTTAGGAAAGATATATGTTGTACAACTAGATTTCCATGCATGTCTCTTCTTGATTTCCAGGTTGAAGAGGAAGAAGGGTTGTTGGGGGTTTGGACCCCACAGGATCTACATCAAACGCAGGATCTACGGGTGAGTTCTACAATCTATAATATCTAGCTTTTAGCATACAAGTTTGGTTGTGTGAGTCCTTCTTGAATAGCATGCCCTAATCTGTGGAGGTTTTTGACCCAACGACCTCTAGAGAGTTATTTCCCGAAACAGAACTAGCGACTCCGCCGGGGATCTCATTCTTGTGATTCCCATGTTGGGTGGTTTCAGCTGTTTTAAAGGTTTCCGATAGTTTTAATCATTATTTCCAGTCCAGTTAGTTTTTTCTCAGTTAGACTAAAGCCCCGGTTTTTTAGCCAGGCTTGATCATTTTTATTTCTCATTATTTACTTTTCCATATGCTAGTTTTCCTCTACATAGATACGTATACACGCAGGTTTTGTCAAAGGAAGTCGCGTATACGCGTTTTTCCTTTTCCACAGTTGCGTATGCACACTTGTTTCAAAACTGCTAAGTAGCGTATGCCTGAGCAAATTTCTGTGGAGACCTATTCCTGCAGTGTCCTTTTAGTCTCTGGATTGTGTTGAAAGTGGTTATTGGTCTTTTTCTCTCTTGTTTGGTTGAATACTGGCTCATTTGGAAAAAAAAAAAAAATAGTGCTTGCATTTCTGGTTCGAGTACCAAGATCTCTTTCTGGAGATTCTTGGTTGTTCTGCTTAATCAGGACAAAGAGCTTCTGCTCATATGCTCTTTCCTAACTTTATGTCTTGCTTTGCACTTTAATTTTTTCCTGCTTTTTGGTTGGTTTTCTTGAGTTCATCGGACTAGGTCTTGTTGCAATTTTTGAAGAGTCATTGTTGGTTCCTTGAATTTTTGGTTGCTGCAAGATTGTGCTATTCTTCTGGGCTGAGTTACTGAGTTTCTTGTCTTCCTTTTGCTCGTATAAATCTTTCTACTAAGTGGCACTATAAGATTTAGAGAATTTTTGTTGAAGTTTTGCTTGAAATTCAGAGATTGTTTGGCTTGGGAATTGGATAGTTCTTCTTGGTCTCTTTGAAATCTTCTTTTATAAAATTCAAAACCTCAAAAACATTTTGTTTTGCCATTGCCTTTGTTTTTCATTTTTGTTTTGGTTTCTTTCCATCTTTTGAAGCCTTGCTGATATTTCTTACCTTCAGTTTCTGACTTGATTTGGGAAGGGAATTTTCATTGGTTTCTTTCTCTTATTTTGAGCATATTTTGGTGTCTTTATACTGAGAGTTTCTGATTTGGGAACTAGCTTTGTGGACGACCAGAAAAGTGATAGAACTGGGGGATTCTTGGAAATTTCTCTTTGCTTTGTTAGATTTTGCATCTTAGAATTAGCATGCTCTTAGTAATTTGCATTAGGTGCACTTGAACATTTGTAGTCTTTTTCATAAATTTTGTGAGTGTGAGGTTTGATATCTGAAAAGAAAAAATAGTCTCGTAGAACCCATGTATAAATTTATTTTCATCGAAAGGCAATTACTGCATCTGCATGTAGTTTGGTTTTCATTAATTTATTTTCTGCGTCATAAAACATCACGAGTTTCATTTCCATATTCCCTTGACTTAATATAACAACCAACTAAAATAAGCGCATTAATTTAAAAACAACTAGCAAGTTTTTTATTAAGTGTCATACATCAACTAGCTAGGTTGTAGGGCCTTGGATTAGGTGAGTGGAGAGTTAACTCTCCAAGGCCACTCAAACTAAAACATAGAAGTTCATTAAATGAGCGAAATCCAACACCGTTAGGTGGACCGGAAAAGCTCTCCTCCAGAGAGTCAAGTGCGAGGGGAAGTGAAGGTTGAGAAGAGAGATACCCCCTCTCTGATTTACTGGATCTTGCCTTAAGACCGTTCTGCCTGGCTCCTGACACGGATTGGTGCCCTTAGTTGCCATTCCTAGGTACCACACAGGTGACTGTGGGGGGGAAATACCCGTGGTACCTGAGGCAGACGTCGTATCACTTCCAGCAGTACATCTGGAGGGTGCCCCAGCGAAGCTTGGGTACTTGCATCGGCAAAGGCTGTTGTTAGGAGGTCAGCGTAACTGTTTCTGTTACCTTCGCTAGTAGGCCTAGGCCGTAATTATCCCAGACTACTTTCGGGAGGTCTTATTTTTTGCTTTCTCGTATTTTGGTGTCTAGTCCTAATCACCTGGAGCGGAAATACCTGAAGGCTGCTTGCTTGGTTGCATCTTAGGGATTTTTTTCGTGAGTGCTCTTTGCTCCTAGCTTGCTTAGCTTTATAATTTTTTGAGTCTAATTAATCTGTTAAAGTGGCTGATCAAGCGCCTCGTCGATCGAGGAGAGTTCGGGGGTTATCTCCCGAAAGTGTTGAGCCTTCTTCAAGAAGGCGTAGGAGTAATATAGCAGGTGAATATCACCCAGTGGTATCTGACGTAGCGGAGAGAGATCCTCCGCTAGGGCTCGAAGGTGCTGTAGTTGGTTCTGGTGTTGGTTCCGAGAGGAGCACTCTGCTTACCTCGAGATTCTTATTTCCAAGAGAAGCTGAAGAAGAAGTAGAAGTAGAGGAAGTACCTCAGTCTCATGAGTCACTTCCATCTCCTCTTCCTTCTGATTCTCTGTTTGTTGTTGATTACATCAGACCTGATTCAGAAAGACCAGAAAGTCCTTATCCATCTCATTCATACCTTTCGATGGCCACGACTGGGAACGCGGTTGCGGTTGTGAGTGCTGCAAGCATTCGAACTCCTGATTTAGTAGAAGGAGGAGGCACAATTGCTATATCTTCGATTGCTTCTAGTACTGTTGTGTTTGGCTCTGGTTTCACCCAAGCACAAGCTTCTCAATCTGGTCCCTTTTGTTTTGGAATGCCCATTAGTGGGATTCCTTTGTTTTCCTTTTCCGCTGCTGCAACTGCGTCTGCACCCATGTCTTCCATGGCTAGTGGGTCAGCTTTTTTTCAAGGGTTCCCCTTCAGAAGTGGGAATATTCCTAGTTCGAATCCTTCCTTAGGGTATTTTCCTTTTACTTCTCAGACTCAGAGTTTTAACCCTTGGTCTGGAGGTCAGAGTTCGACTACCTTTATAGGTTGGAACCCTGTATTTATAGCAGTGGGGGCAGGGAATCAGTTTCTCTTTGTCAACAAGGGAATGTTTCTTTCCCTTCGTCGAGTGCTTATCAAGATTTTTCCCCTCTTTCTAACGCTTGGAACCCCTATCAAGGGGTTTCCTCTTTATTCACTACTTCGGGGGGGGGAACTGGTCCGGTCTATGGTAACTCTACGTTGGGAGGGGGTCCTTATCCAAATGCTGGGTCCTATGGCCCAACATTTTCTACGAGTTCTTTCTGGCAACCTGGTGCCTCATCAAATCCAGGTTATTCTTTTCATAATGTTGGGAATTCATCCCACCAAGGATGGAATCCTCAGGCTCCTCCTTGTTTACCTTTTCTGGCAACATTGAACTTGCCAGATTTGTTGAAATTGACGAATGATCCGATCCAATATAGTCTGGGGTGGCCTTCGGTTCCTACCAAACTACCTTCAGACATTCCAAAGTTTGAAGGCAAGAATGGAGAGGACTCGGCTTATCATATCACCACTTTCCATTTATGGTGTTCATCTAACTCCCTGATCGAGGATTCGATTAGGTTGAGGTTGTTTCAACGCACCTTGACTGGAAACGCTACCAAGTGGTACATTGAGTTAACTGGGGGCAGTTTTGCTACTTCTGGAGATCTGGCTACTATATTTCTAAATCATTTCTAGTTGCTTGTCCATTATGATGCCGAGACTGAACTCCTAGCTAATTTTAAGGAGGACGACGCAACCCACATTTCTGATCATATTCAGGAATGGCAGAGAAGGAAGAGGCTCATCAAAGCTTATATTCCGGGAGAATTTCTTTTGGAATGGTTTTTGAAATCTCTACAGGCAAATATTTCTAAGGATGTATCCCTCTCAGGGGTATTTTCTGAGGAGCATGCTATTTTTAGGGCCCAACAGCTTGAATTGATATATTCTCAATCTGGTGTCCTTCATAAATATTTGCCTAATGCTCCTCGCTGCAAATTAGACATATCCAAGACTAAACCCGGTCCTCATGGTGACGAACTTATTGGGTCGATCAATAGTGGTGCAGCTAACCTGCTTAGTCAATTGCAGCAGTTGTCTATAGAATCTACTTCTTCTGGTCAGGCTGTGCCTGCTGAGTCATCGCCTTTTCAATATTTGTCGGTAAATTCCATTCAGACTTCTAACCCTAAAGAAAATCAACAATCCGAAGGGAAGAAGAAGGGACGGAACAATGATAAGAAAAAGGGCAAGAATGGGAAGGGTAATGCAAATAAATCCAACGAGCATGTTGGTGAGGGTCTAAAGCATAAAAAGAAAGTGAAGTTTCCATGCAAGTTATGTGCTGGAGACCATATTACTCACCTTTGCCCTAAAATTCAGGATGCGCAGTGCTTGTTAGCTCAGTAGGGTTCTTCTAGTTCCCACGCTATGTTGACAAACCCTTTTCCCCAAGGGAAACAGCTAGTTGTTGGTGCAAATCAAAATACTGGGGCTTCCTCTGGGGGCACCCAGGAAGGGGAAAATCCGTCAAACATATACATGATGAGTGCTCATGCGGATATTGCCACGAGATCCCGTGATTATGGCGAAGATGAGTCTTCGAAAGCCAAGGGTGCTCCCGATGGTACTGAGCCACTTCATATTACGAAGCCTACTGTTGAGCCTATACCTCGGATGCCAAAAGCATCTACCAAGCGTACGAAGATTAATCCAAATGCCAGGGCTGCCCAGAACTACTCTATTGTGGAAGATTTGGCGCAAAGTCCTTGTGCCATGTCGGCTCTTGAGGTGCTCCAATCTTGTCCAGCTCAGCGCAGTGCTCTGCTCACTGCTATTGGGGTTGTCGATCCAAAGAACTCTCTTGTGATTACATTCGATATGTCTAATTTTAAAAAGAGACTCCCCCATCATATGGCTTTTCATATCAAATCGTCGTTTCGGAAATTCAATATCTTTCGAACGGTCGTTGATGAGGGAGCTTCCACATGTGTGATGTCTCTCGCATGCTGGAAGGGAATTGGATCTCCCGCAGCTATTCCATCTGCTACTCTTCTGACTGCGTTTGATGGTCATTCTCACAGACCACATGGTATTGTCCCAGCTTTTCCCATCTGTGTTGGGGGAAAAACTGTAAATATAGAGGTTCATATAGTTGATGCAAGCTTGGACTACAACCTTCTTTTGGGGCGAAACTAGATTTATGAGATGGATGCCATTGCATCCTCATTATTTCGAGTTATTTGTTTCCCTCACGAAGGGAGAATTGTTACAGTGGATCAACTGGACTATTTTCCTGTAGACCCGAATGCATCTACTGACTCAACTATTCCAAAGGTGGATCATGCCAAGCCGCTTGTTGAGAATTTAGGGGTTGGAATGTATTCTTCTTTGATGGGTACTTTTGATATTCCACCTCCTACTATTCATATAAATGCAGTCTCATCATCCAGGGCTCCTATTCGAAGAGAGTTCTTCAGAACTCATTATTTTTCGAATCCTTGGACCTTGCCTTCCCCTACCTCCACATTAGCGGAAGGTCAAGTGGGTGGAATGGCATTTCTGATGTCTGCAGCTGAGATTGCTTATCAATCTATTATAGACTCTGCAAAGTTCATTCCAGCTCCTCTTTCTCCAGAGGATTTGGATGGCGATGTGGCTCCAGCTTGGACACTTAGTTCTTCTTCCGCCCAGGATTGCCTTGATACCACTCTTCCATCTGAAGAGGCCATCCTGGAAGCTATGACTGGTATAGATAGACCGTGGGATGATTTGCATCATCGGTCTTACTTTTTACCTGATTTGAGCGAAGTTGAATCAAGTTTTCCAAGTCCTTTGTCTCCTGGTCCTGTTCGCCCAGTCCTGAACCCTTTAGCACCAACACAGGTATATGCTGAAGGGAACATGGCTATGATTTCTCCAACTATCCCGGTGAACATTTCCAGGGATCCCAATGTTATAGAGAATGTCTTCATCGGAGCTGAATGTTCCCCTGAGGAGATTCAGATTTACATCGATCTCTTTAAAGAGTTTAGGGATGTATTCGCTTGGTCTTATGAGGAAATGCCTGGTATAGATCCATCTATTGTCCAGCATGAGATCAAGACTTACGAAAATGCTAAGCCTGTGAGGCAAAAACTTCATCCAGTCAATCCTAGGAAGGTTGCAGCTATCAAAGCCGAGGTGGAGAAGCTGCTCAAGGCGGGATTTATTTTCCCTATTCCTTTGACAGAGTGGGTTTCGAATCCTGTTCCTGTGGATAAAAAACAAGGAACAATTCGAGTTTTCATTGATTTCAGAGACCTTAATAAAGCATGTCCGAAAGATAATTACCCCACACCATTTATAGATCAGATTATCGATGAGTGTGCCGGTAATGAGATTTTCTCCTTCATGGAAGGTTTCTCCGGATACAATCAGATTACTATCCGTCCTGAAGATCAACATAAGACTGCCTTTATTTGTCCCTGGGGTACTTTTTCTTACAAGAAGATGCCTTTTGGTCTTAAAAATGCTGGGGCTACATTTCAGCGGGCCATGTCATACGCTTTCCACGACATCAAAAATATTATCGAGGCATATTTGGATGATTTAGCTGCTCGTTCTCGAAAGAGAATTGATCATCCTGCTCACCTCCGTCAAGTATTTGAACGATGTCGTTTCTACAAGATTAGGTTGAATCCGAACAAGTGTGTTTTCGCGGTTACATCCGGTCGGTTATTGGGATTCATTGTGTCTTCGGAAGGGATTAGGGTAGATCCCTTCAAGGTTGAGGCAATACTTCGGTTGCCTCCCCCGTCATCTATTCATCAACTTCAAAGTCTACAAGGAAAAGCTAATTTTCTTCGGAGATTTATCGTAAATTATGCTGAAGTTACCAAAGGATTTATGAGATTGTTGAAGAAGGGAGTTCCATTCTTTTGGGATGACTTCGCTCAGCGCTCATTCGATGCTTTGAAAAAAGCATTAACCTTTGCTCCTATATTGAGTCCACCTAATTATAGTAGGGATTTCCTTTTGTATCTTCCAGCAGCAGAATCTACCATTGGTATGGTTCTGGTTCAGGAGGACGATGCTCTGGCAGAGCATGTTATATACTATCTTAGTCGAGGCTTGGTAGGACCTGAACTCCGGTATACTCCGATAGAGAAGCTAGCTTTAGCAGCTATTGATGTTGTACAGCGACTCAGACATTATATTCTTCTACGAAAAACTTATGTTTTGGCAGCAGCCAATCCATTTGAATTTGTTCTCAGTAGGCGAGTGATTGGGGGCAAATACAATAGATGGATTGTGATTTTGCAGGAATTTGATCTTGATTTTATGTCTTCCAAGTCCAAGAAATCTTTAGTTTTCGCGGAATTAATCTCTGAGTTGCCTTGTGGAGAAGAGATAGTCTATGATGAATCCTTCCCGGATGAACATTTGTTTCTCATCTCTCCACAGGATCCTTGGTATGGAGATATCATTGTGTATCTTCAGACTGCGAAGTTTCCCTCTACTTTTTCGAAAGATGAGTGCCGTAAGTTGTGTCACTTGGCTAAAAATTACTTGATTATTGGTGATGCTTTATACCGTCGAGGGGTTGATTCAATCCTGAGACGTTGCTTAACTCTTGAAGAGGCTGAGGCTGTGTTGAATGATTGCCACAATGGAGCTTGTGGTGGTCATTTATCTGGGCTTGCTACAGCCCAAAAAATCTTGTGTGCTGGATATTTTTGGCCTTCAATTTTCAAAGATTGTATGGAGTCGGCCAAAAAGTGTCATCCATGTCAAGTCTATACTCAAAAAATGTGCGCTCATCCAGCTCCGCTTTTTCTAGTCATTACTGTCGGTCCCTTTACAAAGTGGGGTATTGATTATACTACTTGTAACCCACCTTCGGCTAAAGGTCACAAGTATATTATTGTAGTAGTAGACTACTTTACGAAGTGGGTCGAGGCTATGCCTACTTTTGGGAATGATGGTGAGCCAGTAGCTCTTTTTATTTTCAACCAAGTTATTGCTCGTTTTGGTATTCCTAGAGATATTGTCACTAATCATGGCAGTAATTTTCAGAATAGCATGATGGTTGAGTTGGCTTTAAAATTAGGTTTCCGGCAGGAGCATTCATCTCCGTATTATCCTTAGGCCAATGGGAAAGTGGAAGCCGTGAACAAATCCTTGAAGACCATTCTTCAAAGGACAATTAATAAAGCTCGATCCAAATGGAATATCATGTTGTATCCTGCACTTTTGGCATACAAGATGTCAGTGAAAACTGCAACTGGCTTTACTCCGTTTCAACTAGTTTACGGGTTGGAATCCATATTTCCCACTGAATGTGAGATTCCTTCTCTTCAGTTAGCTGTTGAGCTTCTTCCTGACACTTCTAGTCTTGAAGAACGTCTCCTTCATTTGGAACATCTTGACGAGCAGCGTCGCGATGCCGCCATGATGAATGAGGCGCATAAGAAACGAGTCAAAGTTCAGTACAATAAGGCGGTCAAACCTAGGGTTTTCTCGGAAGGCGACCTAGTTTTTGTCTATGCCCAAGAGAAGGATGCCTTAGGCATAGCAAAGTTTAAGTCTATGTGGTATGGCCCCTTCATCGTTAAAAATTCCTTAAAAAAGGAGCATATGCCTTGGTTGATTTTGAAGGAAATGAGTTGGCGGAGCCCAGAAATGGGCTCTATTTAAAAAGGTATTATGCCTAGGCTTCGCCCTGGCATTTTGCTTTTGTATATAGTAGTTTTTATTTTGTACATATTTGGTTTTTAGGTCTTTGATGTGATGGTGATGTTTCTGATCTTCTTTGGCAGGTTGTGTCGAATGTCATGAGTCATTATGGTTTCACCAATGGTGCTAGTAGACACACCCAGAACTTGGCTTCCACAGCTTGGGTGCTTCATCATCCATCCAGTCAGCTGTTTGTATCAAGAGGAGTCTGCATTGGTCCTGCTTCCAATAATATAGCAGAGTACACTGCAGTTATTTATCTACTCTCGGAGGCAATATCTTTGGGTGTTGATTCGTTGGTAGTTTTCTTGGACTCCCAGCTGGTGGTGTCGCAGTTGAACAATACTTATTGGGTTCGAGATCCATTTTTACTCCAATTGTTTTTGAAGGTACGTTTGTTACAAATATTATTTCAATTTTTAACATTCATTCATATTCCTCGAGTAGACAATTGGATGGAAGACTCATTAGCTAATCAAGCAATTAATTGGCATATTAATCATTTCGTACAGTAAAATTTAATCATCAAAAACATCATGCATTTTTATACATTTGTCACATCACATCATAAATCGTTGTATATATATCATCAGAGTGTTCAAAAAAATATACAAAATTTGGATCCATAAGTCATACAAAATTAGGGCTTATGCCCGATCATGTTCAATATCAAAAATATACATTCATCTGGTAATCATATCTATCTACTCCTGTGGTCCCTGCCCAAAATTCGTGTTCCTATAGAACACGATCATACTGGCGACACGGCGGAATAATCGTACCCAGTCACGTGGTACTCCCACTACCCGTCTCTGGATGGCCTCAGGTAGATCTGCCACTGCAGCCATAGGCACTTGGCGAGTTAAACCCTCCAAGTTCCTCTCTACAGCATGGAGGGTCCTGCCTGGGTCTTCAGTATCTGCCTCACCTCTGCGACGCTTATGCCGTGGGTAGCCCTCAGGACGGACTGGTCCAATATCTGTATCATGGTCATCATAATATTGTAATTCATTTTGAATCCAATCAAAATCATGTTTTGTTTTCACATTTTTTCATATATATTGAAAAAATCATAAAAATCACATAATTTAAAAATTGCAATCTTACTGATTGTGCCCCATGCCGTGCCAGGTGAAGGACGAGGTTTGGATCACCGCAGAAATCCATCCTGGCATAGGGGTAGTCCTCCACGGTGATGACTTGTTCTCCCCACCATTGGAACAACTCGTCGTCCCAGGTGGTTCGGGGAACTTCACTTCCCCCTAGTCTCTTCATCAGATCGGCCCATCGGGCAATTCTTCGGTCTCTTGGGCTGTTGATGGAAGAGATCACTTTGGGTCGAAGCCCAGGAATCTTCTCAAAGAAGAATGTCATCAAAATGGTTCCATACCCGAAATTTTTTGTTTTTTCTTTCTGGATGGAGGTCAGTTGTTGCTTCATATTCATTAATAGAGCTGTGCACCAATCATATAGGTGAGCTAGGCATTCCACAGCTATGCTCATCTGGGTCCTGGATGCCTGATGCAAGGAAGTAGATCCTGCTACCCTGCCGATGGTAAACATGAGAATCTTCATGTGTAGATCTCTCAAATCTTTTATATCAGTCTGATTCCCTACTGTTTTGGACCCCTCTACATAGTAGACATGGACATAGTCATCCACAGTAAGCCCTCCCAAAGGCTTGTTGTGCAAATCTACTGGATCTCCCCTCCGTGAGAGTCCAGTAATGAAGTAGATGTCTTCTACCTCTATGTGTATGGCCATTTTATCTATCACGAAGAAATATTCCTCCGGTTCCCAATAATTTACCATCATTTCGAGCAACCGGACATTACTCTTCATATTTCGCATTTTGAAAAATTTGAGCAATCCGTAATTTCGGAGGATATTGAGTGATTGTTGATCTTGCATTACTTCATTATCAATTGCACTATGCTCACGTTCCCTCCAAATGATGGTCATACTGAAAAAATTCATTTATTTTTTCATTAGATGCGTTTTTTTACATCGCGGGTTGCGCATACACGACTTACCCTGTAGACAGTCGCGTATCATACGCGGCTTGGTCCATACGAACCCGCGTATGCGTAGAGCCCTAAATTAAAACAAATGTTTTTAACGGTGAAATTTCCAAATTTTAACTCTATTGATGGACAAAATTGATGATAATGATGGATTAAGAGCTTACCTAACTGATTCGGTGAAGTTTGACCACTGATTGCTCCTGTTTTGACGAAAGAAGGTTTTTTCTCCAGAGCTCTTTTTCCCAAATCAACAAGTAACAATGAACCAAATATGAGGTAACATGTGTATTTATGCCCAGAAATTGAAATTTTTTGCAAAAAATTGTTATGATTATTTTTTCAATCCATCTTAAGCTGCATAACCCGAATGCTTGTAAGTGCCCAAATTGGTATATTTTCAGGTACATTTTGATGAAGTTGAGATTTTTCAAGTTTTTGATACATGACTGCTGACCTGTCATGGCAGGTATATGATCTTCACTGGCATATAGGTTAGGAAATCCACTTTCCGTTGCATTTTGCATACTAGCCTCCATTCTGATCACTTGCCATAGGGTCGATCCCATCAGGTCATGAATATTTCACCCATTTCACTCGCTGATTATTTAATCATGACTTGGTGGTAGAGCCTTCCTTTACATGCGCTTCCTAGTTAGTTCCTCGCTAGCACTTGCTGCCTATGCTATGTTTTATGTAGGCTCGGGAGTCCTCTTTAGTCCCACCATGACTTATGTGTTGAAGCTTCATTCTTCTTCTTCTTCACTATAATTTTTTCTGGCTATTACCCTAGAGGCTCCCTGGTGTCGTTGATTTGTATTACTGTATTGCATATTGGCTACTTTTTTATCCTGGCCTTTAGCCGGCTTCATTTGGACTCAATGTTTAAGCCATCTTTTGACCTTGAATATCTGTACAAGTTAACCATTGCATGCACTTAGCTATCACGACTTGACACCCTTTTTTCCCATGGATGGAACATTCCTTTGAGTATCGCTTACCAGTTTCCACCACCTTGCATTGAGCATAGGATCGTTCCTATCCTAGGAACTAGTGCATCTGTTTCTTGACACTCATTCTATCCATTGTACCATAGCATTCTTTTATTCTTTTTCAGGCTTATTATATGAAAAATACAAGAAAATCAAATATAACAAAAAGAGCGGGAACAAGATGTTACTTCATAATTTGATGGCAGTACAGTATCAATTTGTCGCCCTTGAACAAAGCAGATACAGTTATATATTTCCTTCATTTGGGATGGTTTTAGTTTTGACCTAGGTTCAGCTTTTTCCTTGTTTCACTGGTCAGTCCTCCCCCGGTTGGTTATCTCTTCCAATCATATGGAGAGTTTGTTTTTTCCTCCTGCATAACAAAATTATACAGTGTCATTTTTTGCTGCCATAGTCGTCCCGAGTCGTGCTTTTGTTCAAGGGAAGTTTAACCAGAGTCGGCCATTCTGTGGTGTCTCTTGACTCATTATTTAGTCGGCCTTCCCGGTCTTGTCAGTATCTTGTTCTATCACATCAGATGTTTTGGTATTCTGCTCGTGCTGGTTTGAGAAGGTCTCTATTGACTTCTTGCTGGCGGTTTTGTCTCTCATCAACTACGACATATTGCTCTGAGAGTAAACCTAGAGCCGCACCTTGGCCCTATTTCCATCATTGATAGGTGACCTTGTGCTCAGCATTTGATCATCATTATGGGTCTTTGACTGAGTGGTTTTCCTTGTGTTTGACGTCAGCATACATTATCACACTTGGGATTCGGGCAGTACCTTGATTTCCATTTGACCCTATCGGTGGATATCTCGCCTCTGTGTCAGCTTTCATTATTGGTTGGTTAAGTGGGTTTCTTCCATGCGCTATCTTCATCCTGTGCATGTTGGAAATGTACTTCGGTTTGGTTCCGTCACTCTGCTTCATCCGATTCCTTCCAAATCTTGGCCTGCGGGTTACACTCGCGCTGGACTGATGTGGGATGCCTTAATGCCTTCCTTCCAGCAGATCTTTTCCCATCGACTCCGACTCATTGCTCTGGGAATAAGGTCTAGAGTCTTTTGTCAGTACCTTATGGTTTGCAGTCATCAGTGGCAAACTCTTCACTATCGACAGTGGGGATTCATCATTGCCTCCTGATTGGTAGATTCTTCCAAGTGTTCAACTTCAACTCATTCATTCGCACTTGTTAGATGTACTGGGGCACCTTGACACTCATTTTCATTATCGGTGGGTTGTCTCACGTTTGTTAACGGTATACATTATTGACCGGTAATCAAACGATTTCTCACATGGTCGACTTCAACTCATTTATTCCCATTGTGTAGAATTGTGCCATCGAGATCGGTGAAGACCTCGGGTTGCATCAGCATTTTTCGATTCACTTTTGATAGTCCATTCAGTTTCTGCCAGTGATGTCGTCCACCTTTATATGTTGTAGTGTTAGTACAGCAACATCCTATATGTTGGCTCCCGATTTGCATGATTATACCATGTGTTCCACCCCTTATGATTTGGTACCTGGAGATTCAGTTACTTTTGTGATCAGACATCGATTTTCAGTATTATTGATCAGTTTGATATATGTGATACTTGGACATTGATTCCGACTTGTACTTCCGGGCTGTGCTCAGATGATTCATTGTGTACTTTCAGTTCAGCTATACTTGTATACATTTTGGATCTATTCTGTACTTTTTATATGGATATATCTTTTGACTGAGCATGGGTATGCTCGCCTCAGACATGAGCTGACTCTCTGTTTTCTTTCATTGGTTTTTGGCAAGCTGAAATCTAGTGAAGTCCTCTTTTGTCCTCGCGAAGTTCTTTCTATGCACATAATACATTTCGGCCATCATGTACCCCTTCTGACCTCATATATTAGGGGGCATCTGTTATAACATCATTTTTCACCCTCATGTGATTCATGATTGTCTCTTTGGCCTTGGGCACCCATTCCCACATACTTGAATAAAAGTTCATAAAAGACAGTGTTTAAAATCCCATACGTGGATATGCCCAGACTTTTCCGTGTATATACGCGAGTCTAGAGATAATTTTCCACAAATGCCATTAAAATCATTAAAAAATATATAAAAATGCCTATTTTCGAGGCTGGGTTGATGGTTATTCCCATAATTCAACCACCCCAGCCCATGGCCAACTGTTTCTAACAGATTGAAACTACTTTGAGGGAGTATAAAAGCCCCTCATATGCATGGCCTAAGGTAGGGAGAAAATTATAGACATTATACTCTGTTGGAGCCCAATTCAAGTCTAATTTCCTATGCCTCCTGCACTTCCAAGATTTTTACAGGAAAACCTTGTTTCCTGGAGATGTTCATCAGCTTATATGTCATCTCGTGTGCACAAGTCTTGAAAGAATCCTAGTGAGGCAAGGGCGGGACGGATCTGGACGAGGGTCTGTTCGAAGATCGTGGAAGGATTCAGGTGATCTCTCCACCTTTCTATTATTGTACATGTTGTTCATAATGAAGAAGAACCATCTTGTTCCCGAATTCACGTGTTAATATCTGCTTGCATATGTGAAAATATTGTTAATTAAGAATTTATTATTGTTTATATGATGTTTCACATGGATTACACTGACATTTAGGAAATATATATGCTGTACAACTAGATTTCCATGCATGTCTCTTCTTGATTTCCAGGTTGAAGAGGAAGAAGGGTTGTTGGGGGTTTGGACCCCGCGGGATCTACATCAAACGTAGGATCTACGGGTGAGTTCTACAATCTATAATATCTAGCTTTTAGCATACAAGTTTGGTTGTGTGAGTCCCTCTTGAATAGCATGCCCTGATCTGTGAAGGTTTTTGACCCAACGACCTCTAGGGAGTTATTTCCCCAAACAATTTTACATTAGAAACTTAGTGTATTTAACAAACCCCTCTCCCCCCCTCATTAGTTTTATATTTCATTTATTAAAAAATTAACCTAATATATTAAATCCATTATATACCTCTTAAACCCATATTAATATAATTCCTTTATATATTATTCCCTACCCATATTTTTTATATAAACCAATAGTTTAACTCCCCACATGTTTATTTCCCCGCCTATACATAAATCACACTTTTCCTAACCCCATTGGTTATATTATAAACCTTGACCATTTAATATATATAAACCGACCACATATCATAAGTCCCGGCCCCACACCTTTTTCAATCCCATGACTCCATCGCATTATCCTATCTATTAGATTATCACCTGCCAGATCTAACGACTATCAAAGCCTATCGCACATCTGACAGTGTGATCATTAACATGCCCTCAAACTTTCGAAAAGCATTGTTTTCGACGCTCCACTCCAAGCGACGTGGCACTTTCCTATTCGATCGCATTGCCAGAAAATATACTGCCAAGCACCCATGGTGCTTGCGGAAACCACCCAGTTCTATTCCTTCCCATTGCGCAAAACAACACTGTCATTCAAAATTTTCGGCTCATTTATGATAATCACTCTTGATTAGAAATACATATATACCGCCAAATTGTGCCTTTTTATCCTTTTTGTTACAATTTTCCGCAGAAGAAGTAATGCTGACCAAAAAATTAGATGTCGACTCCATTTTTAAGCCAAAAAAAAGCATAATTCAACCAATTCACTATTAAAACTCTGTAGAAATAGTCAGAAGAATTATAAATACCTCTGAAGCCTCAAGAAGCCTTCTTCAACCCCAGAACCCTTCCACGAAAACAAAATCTACATTTTTTCCAGGTATTCTTCAAAAGAAAAGACTGATTCCTTGATCTAAAGAAGTAATGTAACTAATGGAATCATTTAGGAACCTTTTGCAAACCAAAAGAAACCATGTTGCTTCCTAAATCCCTTTTTCTGTAAACTGTGGACCTAATATCACCGATTTTTCTGTCTAAGCCTGTTTTAAAGCACAAATTTAATTAATTGGATCATTTAGAAGCCATCTACAAACTTGAAAAAGCCTCTTGTTCCTTTCAATCCATTTTCTACAGATTCTAGGTGGCTTTTTACAAAATTCCAAGGTCTTCAGATTGCTTTTTGCCATAGAAAGTGCAGTACATACCCTAAATATCATTTTCCAGAATTCTGAGATCCTAAAACCTATTTTCAAGCATAGAGATTGAAAAATTGATCACGTAAACCTTCGCAAATCATAGGATAAACCCCTGTTTCATCCTCAATCCTTCTGCAAATTGTTATAATCTTTCTAAGGTGCTACCACAGGCTTATATCAGTTTTTCCAAGTCAAAAGAGTAATAAATTGATAAATCAAACAGAACAATGGCTTCCAAAGAAATAATATCTGTCAATCCTCTATAACCCCTTGTTGTAGATTGAGAACACACTACCTTGGCTGATATATAATTTAAGATAAAGGACACAGTCACAAAATTTAACCTTCTTGAACTCCACTACTGGAGTTATGAAAAATCCATAGATCAAGCTGATGAAGTTTTTAGTTGGGAGTCAAATTTACCAAATTATGTTGTCCCACACACTTTCCAATGCCTAGAAGTAATCAGACTCAGTCAGTCATGCTATTTCCCTTATCAGAGAGCCATCATAAACCCTAAAAAAAAGAGATTTTATTCAATATTACTACTGAGACAATCAATTAGATGTTGCAGATACAGCACAGGCCTGATGAAATCCTTTTTTCCATTTAGGCTCTCACCTAGCTATACTTGAATCTGAAATTCCCTAAGAGCTTCTAGATATTCCAAAATTTCATGCCCTCTTCTGCAGAAATTCCCAAGATAAATCCCCCTTACCCTTCTGCAAATTTTTCTGAAAGAGAAAGACATATCATCTCCATGCTATCTTTTCTTCTTGGTTATTTCATAGATGAACATGTTGATGTTGTAGTGCTAGGTTTTTTATCTACTTTCACACCTGGTCAGCCTCCTACTACCATTTTTAACTTTTCCCAGTACCTTGCTGAAAATATTCATGAAAATTTGGTCAAAATACCTTCTTAAGGTGTTTTCAGGTATTCCTCATTCTTAATCCACATGTTCTTATATTTTCAATCTGATAAATTTTTCCTCAACATTCAAAAGCTTGATGTTGAAGGTAACCCATAATCAGTGATATTTTGGACTCCTATAATAAGAAAAGATTCATCATAGTCCAACTATACAGAGTTCATTGATTCCTTCATTCATCCTTTGGTCAATTTTATGAGCAGCGACATACAACCTAGAATTAGTGAGGAGATTAAAAAGGTTTTGCACTTGTCAGAGCATAACATAATAGGAGATTGGTACTTGTACCAAAATCATATAGAGATAAGGGTATATGGATCAGCTCTTGTTCCATATAAATTGCCCAAATACCTCCCAATGAGGTTATTTGCCCTTGAATACATAAGACAGATCATTAAGTGTAATGAAATCAATTTTTTGGCAACTAAGAAGAAAAAACAGTTCAAGTTAAAAAATCAATTTGGTCCCTTCATTTTTAACAATAGAGATGCAGGTCCGGAAACTGATAAATATTTGCAGGAGTTTAAATTTAGTAAAATTTTTCTATGGTACTATGATCCTATGGGAGTGATTAGTAAAATGAGAGTTAAATGTAAGCTCACTCCTTATGTGCATGAAAATAAACCGGAAATTGAAAAATTCTCCAACCAGTCTTAATGGTTAGAGAACACTTTGATAGAGGCGGGAAAGCAAGGTGATACTATTCAAAATTTGCAAACTCTAAGCCTAGAAGATAAAGGCTCAAAGAGAATCAGAGAGGAAGGATCATATACTATAGAAACAACCACAGAGACAAAATTTAAATTAATGTACAGGAAGAAGCCTAAATTAAATCCTGTCGATGAAGGAGTGGAAACAATAGAAGTGATTGATGCAGAAACAACAACAAAAGACAATGCACCTTCTGCACATACTGAAGAGGAAAATCAACCTACAAATTCTAAAACTCATATTATTCAAAAGCAACATAGTGGTGAAATGTCATCCTCTAGCAAACTAGTAGAAAAGGAGATGGACATCATGCAGAAATACAGATAAATTAAGATGAAAAATGAAGCATTGAATACTGATACATAAAATCAATATTGGAAAGAGTCACTTAGTGACCAAAGCATATTACTTTCTTCTTTTGACTACAAAACTAGGAAAATGCAAATGACCTTCCCGCAACCTAAAGTAAAGCATCCCAAAACACTAGCAGATTACAAAAAGTCATCCTATGAAGTTCAAGAAGATGACCTTCATCCCATTGATCAGATTGAATTTCATAAACATGCTGGTAAAATGCTTTACTCAACCATGGAAAACAAGGCAATGAGTGTACAAAAATTACAAAACACTCTTGCAAATATCAGAGATCAACTCAGATTGGAAAAGGCATCCTCTCAGACAAAGGATAATAGAATCAAATCACTGTAATATTTGGTTATTGAGGTAGGATATGATCCTATTAATGTAAAATCCGTAGATGAACTTGTTAATAAGAAAAAATTAGACATTGCTACATTAAAGAAAAAACTTAAGATGTCTACTACTGAACATCCTCAATCAAAGGAGGTGTTACAAGATACAAATCAAAAAGATGAGATGATGAGTCTCATACTTCAATTTACTGCCCAAATCAAAGAAATGGAGAATGAAATGGAAAATTTGGTCCAAGAGAAAAAGGACATAGAAGAGGAGGTTCCAGCCACAGTCATTCCTATAGTTACCACAGCTGTGCCTTCTAAACTTGCAAAATCATTGGCTCCTAAAGTCCCAATGGCTTTAGCACTACCTGTCACTTCAGCTACAACTTTAGCAGCAGAATCTTCAACAACAGTAGCACAACCTACAGATGAGGAAAATAAACTAGTAAAATCTATGCAAGATATTTCTATCCAGAATAATCAAATCATTAGACTCAAAGAAAAAATCCAAATCCTTGAAGATGAGAAGAAATTGGCTAAAATTATGCACAAAGAAGAAGTACAAAATGCAAACAGGTTGAATGAAAAATTGAAGAAGTTAGAAAAAGATATAACACTGCAAGAACCCATGTCTCAAATCAGGAAAAAACTATGGGCCAATATCATTGAAGCTGTCAATGATATTTGACCATCCATACAGGTCATTTAGGAATAGAAAGACTTAGTCAAAGCAACAAAAGAAGCCATTCAAAAGATAAAATAATAACTAGGTAAAAATCCTGAAGAGGAAAATGAGATCATCAAATTTCTTAATTCCAAAAATAGGCAAGAACTTGAAGAGATTGGAATTAATGACAGAAAAAAAACTATCCTATAAATTAGGAAAGTAATTTCTAAAAAGAATTTGATGATATAGCTAGAAGAGAAATGCTAGAACATGGAGGTGGCCATCACAAGGTTCATGGTGAAATTTGATGTCCTAAGATAGAAATGCCTTCCCAGTCCTCAGGTAATTCATGATAAATTAATGAAGCAAGATGACTATGAAAAGAAAATGAGGGAATTTGCCAAGGATCAGGCCAATCTTCCTTCCTCACAAGGTATTCCAACAGGGAAGGTAATCTACAAGAATATTGAGAATTTGTTTTACCTACAGCATGAGCAGCATAAGGTGAAGCACATATTTATCAATAAGCCTACATGCTCAAAATACATCGAAGCAGATGAAATATTCATGAGAATGATGAAGATCATATTTCCAGAGGGAGAAATTTGGGAAAAAAATGACTGATTTACTATGAAAATAAGGTTGCAGTAAAACACAACAGTAAAGATAAAACACAGCAGTCACAGTAAACAATGAAACAGTATAAGATGAAATATTATCAGGATAAAGAGTATCAGTTCAAGTTCAAAGTTTAAATTCAAATCAAATATTACACAGTAGAGATAAAGCTACCAGCGTAGAGGACACTTCACTGCCTAGCGGCAGCCTTCGTTGAACAACAAAGAGAGAAAACATCAACAAATTCAAGACAGCAAATGTTAATTTCAATAAAAACAGGGAGAGATAGCATTATTTAGAAAGCTGTCACTATCTTCTTACATGAAGATATTTCTGTTTCCATGAATAGTTACTAAGTTATTTTTAGGATATTTTGTAAGATTTTTTGTAAAAATGCCTCTTATTTTGAAGTATTGAGTGTGGATGAATTGCTGAAGATTTCTATAGTTGTAATATTCTGAACCTAAGGGTGATTGTATCAATTTCAAGTGAGCAGACTGGACTAAAGAAATAAAGCATCATATTACAGGATTCATGTGTTGGGCTATTACAGTGAAGTACTTTGTAGTTCAATTTTTTCTTTCTAAAAGTTTTTTTTCACAAATACGTGTATGTCTTTCTGAATATAAATGATAAATCAAGAGTGTTATTTCAAAATATGTTAAAAGCACTCTATCTTGAACTATTTATCATTTATATGTTTTTCTCTTGATATCCAGAGTAGGGAATTCTTAATTTCTCTCTTCTTTCTATTGACCTCTACCTTTTCAATCTTTATTCAAATTTAAGAACCCTTAATTTCTCTTTTATCCCAATTAAAACCATTTTCATTATCAGCATAAAGATTTTAAATGACTCAGTTATCTTACCCTGTAGACATTTTCTTTTGACCTTGATCCTGATCTGACTACTGGACACTTTGACTCCATTAGCTCAATGGTAAGCAGACCTACATCTATCCATCTGAATAAGTGATTTCACCACCAAACCAAATCAAAATCAAAATTCCCATTAATCCTACATAACTAGCCTAAAATCAACTAAATCAACAAAGATAAATCATGTAGAGAGAGCTCTCTCTGAGTATTAGGAAGGCTAAATCCTAAGGCTTAAAAGTAGGTTTTTGGTTACCTCTAATATTCTTTAAACCAAAATCGAACATCTAAAAACCCTCAGAATTATTGGAGTGATAACAGGTTCCATCTTCCACCTCTCTATGGGCTTCTTCCTCTTCCTATAGACTATGACCTTCCTCTGCCTCTACCTTGACCAAATGAAACTTGTTTCTTCAAGGTGTGCTCCAATATGGAGTTTATTTCTATGTTCAGTCTGTGTTCCTGAGAAATCAGTGATGCACGAACCTCATCCACTGAAAACTGGGAGATATCCTTGGTCTCTTCTAACGCCACAACAATGGCATCAAATATTAGTGGGAGGCTTCTCAAAATTTTATCAACTATTATCCTTTCCTTAAGTGTCTCACCATGAGACCAATTTTGAGTAACCATACCAACTACATATGTAAAAAATTAGTCTACATTCTAAGACTCTTTCATGCAAATTGTATCAAAATATTTTCTTAGCATTTTTATTTTTTTTGTCTTCACCTTTTCTATGCCTTGCTAGACTATCTAGAGGGTATCCCATGCTTCCTTGGACTTCGTTGTTTCTGCAATAATTTGGAAAATACTTTCATGAACTGCTTCAAAGGTATAGAAGAGGGATTTTGAGTCTTTGTTCCTGTTTTCCCTCAAAAAAATCATTATATGCATGTTTTAAATCATTGTATGCTATTGCATCTACTTGTTCCTGGAACCCATTATCGACTAATTCCAAAATATCTTGGGAAAAAAATAAAGCCTTCATCGTTATAGCCTAATAGTCATAATTGTTTCTATTGATTTAAAGTATTTGAGAACTATTCAAGATTCTTCTTGATGTCGCCATTTCAAACTGTAAAAAAAAAAACTTTCTCCCTGTTGGTAAATATACTCCAAAAAATAATTCCTTCAAAACAACATTTAACATTCTATAAAAATACTTGCTCTTAACTAATAAAATTTTACACCTTCTCTCATACCACGTGAAAGATGAGACAAATGAGTATTTCTCTTAAATAGTTGCAGAGATAAAACAATTGACTTGAGAAGCTAAATGGACCACCTGATAGTTAGGAATGCGAATAGGCTCAGTCAGATCGATCGACCAAGTTTAAAATATGGCCACATTTAAAATCAACTCTTAATTATTTGCAGACCACCAAACAACACTTTAATCCACATGTGACCATTTTAGAATATATTTTTTTGGAAATGCTTCAACCTCGTCATCGTTGAAGTTGTCGAAGGATGACTGAGACAAAGCATATTCCCTTGATACTTGATCGTGTCCGTCCATATATTAAAAAAATTATCGTGTTCGTCTATATATTAAAAAAATAAAATTCAACCTAGGTTCATCCATCTAGGGTCAAAATTGGCTAATTATTTACATTTTTAAGCGAGATAAACATATGTATCGTAGCTGACTTAATTAATTCCTTAATGACATGTATGGATGCTTCAATTTTATTATTTTCAAGGGTAAATGTGCCAATGCATTACTAATAATGAATGGAGATGTATCAATGCAATAGATATCTCAATTTCTTTATCAATCTAGGTGTCTTACAAATGGATTCCAAAATCCTTTTGCAAGGGTTGTATGGGAATTCACAGATTCATATGAAATTCTAGAGGGAGGGAATGGATGATAAATCAATTTTTGGGGGCCATGGAGGGTTCAATTGTTTCCACTATCGATTAGAAACAAAAACTTGTGAATTGGATGTTTAAAGAAACTTGTGAATGTGATATTTAGAGTCGAAGGATTTGGCTCTTGTTTTTTCCTCATTTATTTTCTTGGTCAGGAGTTTGATAGTAATATGAAGTTTGACATTGTTTATATCTAGGAGGTTGATATTAATATGGGAATGATAGTGTTAAAAGTGATTGTAATGTTAGGGTAGTTAGGGTAAATTTGTCTTAGTCATATCTTATCAATTTACTATTAGTGGTTTATGGGCTCAAAGTTTTTGTAATCTATTTTTTATCCCATGGTGTTCTAATGTAATATATACTATTTAAAGACATGATGGATTTGTTATTAATTTCATTTGGGCCAGAAATGACAAATCTATTATTTAGAGATTGTTTAAAAAAAAAGGTTTCTAGGTTAAAATATGGTGTCTATGTGTTGTTAATGTTTATGTGTTAGTATTGGTTTTTTAGGAATTTTTTTTAGTAACACTAATATGAGAATTGTGGTGATAAATTACCATGATAACAAATATTTGTGAAAAAATTTTATTGTTGAATTTCATGTGAGCGATTGAAGGAAATGTATAAAATTATACTTGTTGGAATTGTTACTGAAGAGATGAACTACAATTATATGAGGTCATGACGAAGTTGAAAGTTATGAGTGGTGATTTTCAAATGCACCTTGAATCCTAAGATTTATATCTTAATGAAATGTTGTTTCTAGGAAAGGGAGAGTTGAGAAATTTGATTTGGTGGCCATTGCAGTGGATCAATTAGGGATCTCATGGATCTTTTAAGTGTGGATAGTAATGGAAGGGAACACTAAAGTATGAATTACAACAAGAAAGAGATATTGGTAGAGGGAGGTCACATGGATGAAAGAACATAGATGGAGTTGATGATGCTAAGGTATGGTGTAGGAGCCATTGTGTTGGAGAGAGTTGCAGTAGTGCATGAACACGCTAAAGGATTTTGTCCCAAGTTGTAAAGAAGAGCCATAGGTAGGTTATATTCCCAAATATTATTGTAATACTTGCTGTTAAAGAATTCATGTAACATCAAAGCACATGATGTCTCAAGTTGTGGAATAAAAAACTTATGTAGGTAGTAGTGCGGTAGGTGTACTTATATCCTAGCATAAGGTTAGTTTAGTGTAAGACCTATTATTCAAGAATAGATGTTGTAACGTAGTGGTACAAAGAGCTATATGTGACCAATTTGTAGAATGGATTTATTATTGAAGAACAAATGTTGTAGTGCAATGGCACATAGAGTTATGTATGGTCAAATTGTAGAATGAACCTATTATTCCAGCATAGATTTTTTAGTGAAATGACACATAGAGTTATGTATGATCAAGTTATGGAATAGACTAGTTTAATAGGTACTAGTGGGGGAGGTGTTCTCATATGCTAGCTTAAAAGTGGAATATGAAATCACAGGATTTGAGATGATTGATGAACCATGTAAGAGAAAAAGTATTCTACAAAATTGGTGCATACAATGGTAAGTTACCGATGTATTCTAGTGGATGGTAACTTTTTAATATGGACCTCAATAATGATATTGGAACCAAGTGAACCTCCCTATGCCAAGTTTAAGGGGGGAATTGTTCATATAGTCAAGGTAAGTTTGACTTAGTCATAGAGTCAATTGGTTATTTGCAGTTTACAAGTTGGAGGTTTTTGTAGCCCATAGTTTTTCCAATGGTATTTTAATGTAATGTAGCCTATCTAAATACATAATGATACCATTGTTAATTTCCTTCAAAAATCTATTATTAAGTTTTTATAGCCCATAATTTTTTCCATAGTACTCTAATATAATGTAGCTTATTTCTAATATAATGTAGCCTATTTCAAAACATGATGAATCGTATGTTCATTACCTTTGGGAAATAAATTGTAAATATATAGTTTGAAGTTGGTTGGTTTTCCAACGAGAGTTTCTAAGTTAAAATATGGTGTTAAATACATTGCTGATTACCTTTGGGCATGAAATAGTAAATATATTATCTCGACTCCAATAAGGATATTTATATTAAAATATGGTGTCATGTTGATTTTCTCGCATTATTTTTATTAACATCTAAAGGTGACAGTTTCCAAGATGTTAGCCTAATATTAAGTAAAATGCTTAATCACAAAGTGTTTCATGAAATATTTTCTAAAAAAATTATTCTCGAAAAGCCTTGTTCTATGCTAATGAACATATTTCTCGTTAAAAACACCTTATATTTACAAATACATTCTATAAATTTATGATTTCTATTTTTTTAGTAAACATTTCACCCTTCTATTTTTATTTATATTTTTGGTTTTTAAGACTGCTAATACTATATTTTTTTTTTAAATTCTTTATAAAAATCCCTTAAAAAAGGGTTTTCCAATTGATTCTAAATCTCACTATTTTTAATGCTTATTTAGTAAAACATGTTGAAAGGATGACGACTATAGGAAATTATCTTTCAAATTTCATCCTTGCATATCATGCTTATGTGAATGTCGCATTAAACACAAAATCACAAATCATATTCATAATCTCTCCAAAATATTCACATATTGCATCTAGTCACAATATAGCTATTATTACCATGCCTTTTCAAGGTACAGGATACTCACATAATGCTACACATGTGATTTTGATCATTATTTGTAAAGCTATAAACCTTCTATAAAATGTAAATATTAGATATTAGATAATTGATATCTCTACACAATAGGAAGTACTAAAAGAACATTGTATATGCTCATATTAGTAAATCAGATATCTACTTAAGATAATTTGTTTGCAAAATACACACAAATACTAATGATATATGATTCAAGGCTATGATGCTACAGATTTATTTTGTTCTTTAAAAATGTTATTTTAGCTCTCAAATATGTGCTTCCTATGATTTGAAAAAAATTGTAATATATATTTTTGTGATTGGAAATAATATAATTATAATTATATTAGAATTAATATAAAAATTAATTTAAATCAATTTATTATATATTAAAAACAATAATATCTTGATATTTAATAAATATAAATGTTTGTTTATTAATAAACTGTGCTTTGATTGGAAATAGCAAAGTTACATATTTTTTTGGGGTCATTAAAATTAATTACATGTGTTATTTTGGTGTTGGCCGGTACTTAGTGACAAAAGAAACTAAGTGGACAAATGACAAATATAATACTTTAAATATTTCAAACAAATTATATTTGTTTATTTATTTATTTTTTCTTACACTAAATAACAATTATATATTTTAACATTTTGTTTTTAATAACTAAATCTTAAATTCCACAATAATAACAATATAATTTTTTAATTATTTATTTTCATAACAATAATAAGGTTTAATTTATTTATATATATGAATTCTTGTTTATAGTAAACATATTACCTTCATAAATTTAATTTTATTAGATCTGAGACTTTTGTGATCCATAATATAGATAATAAATGTCTTTCGGATTAATCACATCATTAGGATTTGGTTGAATTTTTGAACCATCTAATGTGGTTCATCTTCAAGACAAGGTGAAGAAAGTGATAGGTATTAAAACTAGTCGGAAAAACTGGAAAAACCGGAATTAATGATGCATCTCTACATCTTTTGAGGAAAGTGAGATCAGATTTCTTCTTAGCCACTTGTAGTCGAGCCCACTCAAATTCACAAGCTTTATCAACCATTCCCCTTCCATATAGGGAAATGATGTTAGATCTAAAACTTTTGTGATCTATAATGTAGAGAAATGTCTTTAGAATTAATCACATCATTAGGATTTGGTCAAATAGTGAAAATGCATCATTACCCAATAACAATTTTATTAATTTTTTAATATTTAAATTTTAATAAGAAAACATGGTATCATACTCCATTGTAATAATATATCGAGTGTTGTCCCAATTTCTTAAATACATCGAGAGGTTTATGAGTAAACGTCCCTCTAACATTATAATTTAAAAAAATAGAAGATTCACGTTTCAATAAACTTTTTTATGCAGGGATTGCCTTTGTCTTGCTAATTATTTCAGCTAACTTCATTTAACCGAATACCATATTTAAATGATTAATGTTGAATTATATGAACATCTATATAAGTTAAAAAGTTTTGATTTGTGTTAATTACACCGAAAGGCGTTCCCTTTGCCGGCTTTAGCCAAATGTCACTGTTCGCTGGAGCCAATGAGAGAGATTTCTCATCGCCCTTCCAGCCACTGAAAATCTGACATTTTCCGCATAGTTTCGGCTGCTGACTATTCCACCTCGCACTATTTTCCACACAGTTGTTTCAGCTGCTGACGGTTCCACCTCACACTATTTGCCACATAGTTTCAGCTGCTGGCTCTTCCACCTCACACTTTCATGATTTACCAACAAGACATCACGAGATAAGGACTTACCACTAAAGCTCTGCACTTCCAAATTAGTTGCCCGGGAGCAGTGACTCTTCCACCTCAAGGCCTACATTTACCACCTCGCACTCTCCAAATTAATTGCCGAGATATGGAATTGGTCACCATATGCATCTCGGTTAATGCTGACATAATGGTGAAGTGTGACAGAACGCCCTCACAACCTCTTACCACCTCACTTCCAAAATCCGAGAAATCGCCGAGATATGGAATCCATGTTCGCTTGTTGCAGCGTTAAATATGCCCATACGTCTGGTTCGTCGTGACTGCTCGCTCATTAATGCTGAAACCTGGCATCTACGGTTGTGCTTAAATGCGTTCGTCTTAGCTCGGTCTTCATATGTTCGCCCGCAACTGCTTTCGTTCCGTTTCAGTGCCTGCCAATTCAATCTCGCTGTCTGGCTTCCACCTTCACAGAATAGTCGGTAACCTTCCGTTCTATCAGCAGTTCTGTTCAGGATTTTTATTTATGTTGTTCTCTGACTACTAGCAATGTTCACTTAAATATGTATCATAATTTTGTTTCTTACAGTAAATCTGTTTCCCAATAGCTACCCATTTATGTTCTCTGAGTACTGGCAATGTGCACTTAAATATGTGACGTGATTTTGTTTCTTATTCTAAATCTACTTCCCAATAGCTACCCAGTACCAATACAGAACTGAATTTGAGTGTGGGTCTATTTTCCACAAGAACTAAAGCGATAGTAAAACACTAGTACCATTACAGATAACTGAATTTCAGTGTCTATTTTCCACAAGAACTAAAGCGATAGTAGAAGAGACCATGTCTCTAGTTTTAAAACAAACACAATAAAAAAAATTGTCTGATGCAGAGAAATGCCTGTGAATTTGTGATCGTTTGAACTTGTGATTCTTCTAACTTTCTCTCGGTTCTTCTTATCCTTATTCCGGCTGACACAAAATATATATTTTGGTATTTTTTCATGATCATTGGACAAGTAGATTGATTCATAAGCAGAGTTTCCTTTGAAGGGGTTGGCCTCGAATCAATATGTATTTTTCACCCGAGTTCCTTGCTCTTGCTTTGGTTTCATGCTAAAATTTTCTCCAGTACCTCTTTATGTTCTAACCCTTGGCTTACTATCGGCAGGAGGTAATACGTTTACGTAGAAAGAAGATTGGATGCCCTTCTAGAAATTATTGTTAGTTTTTACGTTGAGCCTGTTATTCTTCGATGTTTACCATTGACTTTTATAATTTATGGAATGGTTCCTATTTTATACTTTCCCCAAATCCGTAACAGGTTTTAATACTTGCGAATTTGAGAGACTTTTTACTTCTGTTTAATGAAATATAATTTTTTCACAGTCTTTCCATTATTAAATTCCTTTCTGTTTCGAATTGGGATTTTTCCCCAATTTACATAATTATAGTGGGATTACCGAATTTCTGTTTTGGTTGTGATGCCATGATTCTATTGACCAATGTCTCCATCATTTTGATTTCTTCCAATTTGTTATGAAAATGACTCGTTATACTTTTCGGGTCGATCGAGCCTCTTCTAGAAATTATTGTTGTGTTTCTTACGTTGAGCCTTATTCTTTGATGTTTACCCTTCACTTTTATAATTTATGAAATGGTTTCTATTTTATACTTTCCCCAAATGCGTGACAGGTTTTAATACTTGCGAATTTGAGAGACTTTTTACTTCTGTTTAATGAAATATAATCTTTTCACAGTCTTTCCATTATTAAATTCCTTTCTGTTTCAAATTGGGATTTTTCCCCAATTTACATAATTATAGTGGAATTACCGAATTTCTGTTTTCGTTGTGATGCCATGAGTCTATTAACCAATGTCTCCATCATTTTGATTTCTTACAATTTGTTATGAAAACGACTCGTTATACTTTCGGTCGCTTGGACGCCCTTCTACAAATTATTGTTAGTTTTTACGTTGATCCTGTTAATGTATTGTTGTGATAGGCTTGGTTGGGTTATCGACTTTGTCACTTCTAATGAATACGTTGTTTGGGGATTCGATACTAATTCTACTTCAATTAGCATTCAAGACCACATGCTCTGAATGAATCCAGTGGATGCCCTCCATTTCAGTTTTGGTCGTTCGTAGCACCTGTGCGATTATTCAATTTATAACCCTATCCTATGTTGTATTTTTTCGTCATTTTCATTCAGAATATATATATTAGTCTTTGAATTTCCACCTCGTAATTCCCTTTCTTTCTGCCATTGGATTTTATTTTCCGAATTTATTGATTATGCGTTTTCTCTATTTTATCTCGAATTCAATTTTTCACATTGACATTCCTCTGCTATATAGTCTCGGTTTTACCATAGTACTGTGTGATGGCTATATATTAGACTCGTATATGTATTTACTGCTTTTATTGAAATTAAAATTATGTTCCTCATTCATATAATTTTATTCCTTCAACTTGTGCCAGCTTTCTATATCCTTCTTTGTATAAAGGAGAATAAAAAAAATACATTAATTTCTATAATACAATGCAACAAATTAGCTCTACTACTTACCTCTTTAATTGAAAGTTATGAAATCGCAAATAATTAATAATATACTTACCTCTGATTATATTTATGAAATTCTACGTATATAGTATTTTTTTGCCTAACGAGGTTATTTGACCAGGTTGTCCATATTGTTTTTCTCATTCCTCACCTTGGTTGGTTCAGCACGTATCAACCTAATCTACCCTAATCTACTTTTCGCAAAGACATTTAGCACATTTGGTTCACTCTTTCTAAAATAGGAAAAAAAATTGCTTTCTAATTGTTTGAGTCAAACTTGCCATTTCAATCTTATTCTCTCTACTATTTACTGTTTACTTGGTACTATTTACAACTTCAATCAATTTTCCCTATTTCTATATACACTTGAATTTCAAATTGTGTTGTGCATGTATCATTTCAAATATGTTTAGCAATGGTTTTAAAAAACAAACAAATGATTCGAATATTGCAAATATGCACTGGCAAGTCACTCTTTGCTAATATTAGGCAATTTTAATTTGTTGTTTTAGGCTTTACTATATGTTGTTTGCTATTTACTTAGTGCCATTGACAATTTCTATAAATGTACTCCATTTGCTTATGCACTTATGTTTCAAACTGTCATGTGCATGTGTCGTGTCAAACATGATTTCTAGTAAGTTGAAAAAAAAACACTCACACTATTCAAGATATACAATTGCAAGTACCATACTTCAAAAGCTAATTTACAAATATGCTTATTTGACATTACTATTTCCTTTCCTTTTATACCTACAAACCAACATCCTCTCTTAAACTATTTTGTGCCTATGCCTTGTTTACCATGAAAATAATTCAAGATGCACTATTCCAAAATATATGTTCCATAGAGAAAGCCTTTAAACTACTCATTGTCAAGAACGTATTTGCAAAAATTGCACTTTTGCAACTTGCAGTAATGTCTTCCATATAGAAATTTTGCCAATATGAATTCAACAGTGGAAATCATCCAAATTAGCAACTCTGCACTTCATCTCTCGCAAATTAGCAATGTGGAACTTTTCCTTCGTTTATGTGCGCATGTTCTTCTTCACTTTCTTGACCTTAATATCTCTATTCACTTGCAGCATACTCTTTTTTACAAGCTACCCGTTCTGCCATGGTGACGTCGTTATCTCACAATTGTCTTCCTTCTCTCCTAGCTGGTGCTACTGCCCAGCAACCAACCCTCCAAGTTGTCGAACTTGCGCAGATGAACTCTACCCGGACTTCAACAGCTCGATACCGCGTGTCGCTTTTGGATGGTGTTCACAAGCATCCTACCCTTCTCCCTTCTTCGTACACTTCCCTCGCGCAGGACGAGGGCTTGGCTATAGGCTCCATTGTTCTGTTGAAGAGAAGCTCGTGCACGTATTCGCACCATACAATGTATGTTTGCTGCACAGCGCCTCCCACCTTCCTCCCCTATAATGCCTTTTCCCTTATGTCCCTTTATTTACTTTCTTGTTTCTATAATTCTACATTTCCACTTCATTAATACATTTTCTCGTTCTTGCAGGTCACTCTCTATTCTCGAGCTTGAAGTAGTCGAACGTGTTGCCCCATTGGTTGGTGAACCATGCCCTCTTACTCTCTCTGATAAGAAAATGGTCCAAGCCACATCATCCTCGTCTTCTGCCTCTCCCTTTTCATCACCACCCTCCCTTGACATTCACTCATTCTCCTCCCAAGACCCTGCCCCAACATCTTCCACTACTCTTCCTTTTAAAGCACTCTCCCCTGCAAGAAAAACTTGGTCCATCCAAGGCCGAGTCCTTTCAAAAACACCCCTACGGCATTTTACCAATGCACGTGACTCTGGAAAATCGCTAGGCTTTGACCTTGTCGACCACGAAAATGAACAAATCCACGTCTCTGCCTTCAATGAATTGGCTGAATCCCTTCATGTTTCCCATTAACACACACATTTACAATGTTGCAAATGGGACCATAAATATCCCCAACCCTTCATATAACCATCTAAGACGCTGCTGAAATTTCTTCACTACGCTTTCAAGTCTTTCAATGATGACCATAATTCTTCCTCACACCCTCCTACCAGACCATCAATTCCTGAATCCTTCACCCGCTAACCAACTTGGTTATAGGTATTGTCAGCCACTTTCTCCTTACTAGGTTGTCCATGGTACCCATTTGGCTCAAACTGCAGACACTTTCAGATATGTCTCACCGTATTGATGTGACTGTGTTTAACACTGCCATGCCATGTCAGACCGTGAACTCTCTGAACTTCGCATGGCTCGTGCAGTTACAGTCCTTGCAATTAGAGGTGGCAGGGTAGTCGAGTTCAATGGCCAAACTATCAGCACAATCCATACCACCTCCCTGGTTATCGATCCAAAGATCGCTGAAACGCTCGAACTTAAACAATGGTTCGAGAAACAAGGCATTCAGTCTTCGTCACCCTCGCTCAGCCGCAAATACTCAAGCACCAACAAGAAGCCACTTAATACAAAAACAATTTCTGACATCCTCTCAATTTCGCCTGGAGAAAATGTCCCATGGATGTCGCTCCGTGCTACTGCTACCTCAATTGACTTGCATGATTTCTACTTCCTTGCATGCCCACTTACCATTGATGGTATGCAGTGCATGAAAAAGGCTATACAACAAGATGATACCATGTGGCGTTGCTCAAAATGTGATGGGTCCTTCACCAAGTGCGACTACCGCTACATTCTCCGCCTCCAACTGCACGATCACACTGGCCACCTCGAGAATGTTGTCGCTTTTGACGAGGCCGCAAATGGCCTCCTAGGCATCTCTGCAGAGGACCTTTTCCTCCTCTCAATAGATCCTCAAGTTTTCCTTGACATATATAGCAAAATCAAAGGGCGATTATTCCTCTTCACACTATCTTTAAAGAGGGACACCTTCAATAGCATCGAACGAGTGCGAAAAACTGTTATGCACGCAGAAGATCTGCCTTATGCTGATGCATCGAAAATCCTCCTTTAGCTCTTGCAACCTTCCACTTCCCCTGTGAACAAATTATGTCGCCGCCTTTAGCCATACATTTGTTTCCTCTTCCCATCGTTGAACTTTCAACGCTTTTTTGCCTCACTTGCCATGCATCGTCGATTTTGCATGTATGTTTTGTAATCGTTACTATATCTTTACAACCCCTTTCCATTTCTAATAGTCCTCCTAAATGTATGGGCATCAACTCGTTTCTTCATTACATTTTGTTTATATGTCATTCCACTATGTTGTAATGGATCTTCTTAATATATGAACATTTACACACGTGGTTTTCCCTTTCCTCCTTCGTGCCTTCATCTTGTTTGCAACACACACATTTTGTAAATGCAAATGTCAATATGCTATGCTTAGTATGGAATATAATAGAAAAATTGCTTCTTCTTCTTTGCAAAAATACAATATATGCCTTTGATTTTCTCTAGCCAATAAATGCAACATGTTCTTGCTTTCAAAACACATACTCTCCCATTTCGAATATGCAACACTCATTTTTATGCAAACCATATTCAATACATTTCCACTTCAAAATTCACTCACACCATTTCCATACTACTATTTCTATGATGAAATACATAACACAACAAAAAATCTCACCAAAAATAATAAATAACAAAACAAAAAATATGAAATAGACTGCTGCATCTTCATGCTTCCCTCTTCTTTCATTATACTTCATGCATTTGACATCCTTTCTTTGTTTGCAACATCTATGCCAACCACACCAGACAATAGTTTGCAAAGGGAACAACGTCGCCGCCACTACACACTTAACAAAGAAAGAATTAATGCACGTCGTCGTCTCCTCTTTGCAACTCGCCAGGCCAACCTTCTCTCTTAATCCACCACACACCAAACTCCCATTCCTTCACAAAGTACCCTCCTTCCACTACATCCCACCCACACTTTTGCATTTACCCTTACAACTCCCCTCCCTAGCCAGCCCTTTCCATTCCCTACAATTCCTTCACCTCTCGCCTACCCTTTCCATGTCCCGCGCCATCTTCCTCCTTCTCCACCTGCGCAACAATTCCTCCCCATCCAACTCCAACATGCACATCTTCGCTTTCGTGAAAAAATCGATGCACTTAGTCCCATCCAAGTTTGCTCAGTTTGTTATGAAGCTTACCCATCCATGAAAACAAAAACAAATAACGGAAACATCTCTTGTGCCCGTTGTGTTGGCGAACAAACAACCCACCGTTTCTCCTTCGCAAACAACATGGACCCAGGTATACAACCGCATGTGCTCTCCTGCCTGACTCAAGTTGAAGAGATGTTGATTGCTCATGTCAACCCCATTATTCAAGTCACCCATGCACGTGGTGGCAAACTAAAATATTCCGGCCACACTATTAGCTTTCCTCAAGATATCACTAATATTGTGACCTCTCTTCCTCGCATCCTATCATAACTAGACATCCTTGTTGTAAAAAAAACTAGTTATGACGAAAAATCGTATGAATTTTTTGTCAGTAGATCACGTGTTCATGCAGCATTGCAATTCAAACTACAAAATGATCAGTATTACAAATATGTCCATATTAACCAAAATTCCCTGAATGCTTTGCCTATTGTTCCCACCAACATTTCCAACATGCTACGCCATGCCAACACATCTTCCATCCCACTGCAACAAGGCATTCTTGAAAATTTTGATTCTGAACTTCCCCAACCATCTCCATCTGACCTCCACCCATCCTCCTTTGTTGCAAATCTGCCAAAATCTCATTCAGAAATAGATGAAATACTTGCCTACATATAATCCTCCAATCGCTCACCGATCCATTCACTTCAATGGCCCATCATTGGCCTCTCCCCAATCAATGAATACAACACAGAAGGCCTCTTCTCCATGGCCTTCCCCACCCTCTTCCCCACCAGCTCTGCAATGATTAATCAACCAAGAATTGCAAAAGTAGATATGCAAGAATACGCTTTGCATCTAATACGCTACCATGACAACCGCTTTGCACAACATCAGCGCTTCCTCTACTACTTGTACAACCTCATCATGCGCCATCGCAGCCAAGCAACTGCCTCTATCTTCATGAAAAGAGACCTTTCAAACACCCTTCCAGCAACAATCGCTGACCTTCGCCACCACCTTCAACAAATTCCCCCTTCCACCATTCCAGACCAAATTATGCGCTTCGGGTCATCCTTGCGCGGCAGTCGTTCATTCTGGACTAAAGCTAGAAAGGAGCTTCACGACATGATCATTCAACAAGGTACCCCTACCATATTCTTCACACTCAGTGCAGCTGATACCAAATGGCCTAACTTGCATAGTACCATCCCTTCCAATCCTCCATCCAATTCACATGAGCAAAGTCAATGGAGAATCCAAAATGTTGTTGCAAACCCTCACCGTGCATCTCAATACATCCATTGCAGATTCACAATATTCCTCGAAGAATTGCTTCTTAAAGGATTCCTTGTAAAGGATTACTGGTGCATGTATGCATACTATTCCTTCCTTCTCTTGCCTTTCATTAACTTCACTTCCACACATCCATCTTATTTATTTTCCCCTTTTTTTTTAGGTATGAATGGCAACATCGCGGCTCCGCACATATCCATGGTTTCTTATGGCTTCCAAATGCACCTACTATGGACACTTTGGATTGGACCGATGCTTCTGCTTTCCGTGCAGCTAAAGAATTCTTCGATGCATACATTACTGCTTGGAACCCTCGTCCCATTCAAAACCGGGCTGTTGGGATAAATCATTCGTCTATGCAAGACCCATGCCTCCTCCAAACACATGAAATTCTTACAGCCAATCAGTTGCAAGACTATGAGCAACTTGTCAATTCTATTCAAAGACACACAACGTGCCACTCTAGTACATGTTTGCGCAAAAGAAATAACAAAACAAGTTGCCGCTATGGAGCCCCATGGGAAGTTCACGACGCATCATCTCTTCACATTGATAATACTGGTCGTAAATTGTACGCCCCTGCTAGAAATGATGACAAGCTAAATGTGCACAATGCTCATCTTCTTGCAATATGGAGGGAAAACATGGGCTTCCAACCAATTCTATCACGCCATGTTGTCTTGAACTACATTTCAAAGTATGCAACAAAAGCAGAGGCAAAGTCTGAAAGCTACTACCAAATGCTTTCCCGTCTCTCCCAATGTTCCCCACCCGATGCTCCTACTATTACTATCGTCCGCAAAGTTCTAACCGAAATTGTTGGTGACCGAGACATTGGTGCACAAGAAACATGCCACATGCTGCAAAAACTCCCACTAGTAAAGTGCAATCGTTCTTTTGTATCCCTCAATGTGAAAAAACAAGTATTCAAACGTGTTTCACAAGAATTGGATGCTGATCCTCCATCAACACCTTTCATCATCTCATACATGCATAGACCACCTGCACTTGAGGATTTGCCTCTTATTGAAGTTGCACGCTCTTGGACCTTCTCCTCCCGCCGCAAAAAAACACCTTGGAAACACATCTTCCCTCCTATGGTTGTACGTGTCCTTCCTCGTTACACCACCATCCCATTGAAAGACTCATCCTCCTATGTGGACTTTTGTTGGAGCGAACTCCTCCTATACTGCCCTTTCTGTACCCTCCCTGACGACATCGGCACGTCTGACGCGGCCATTGTTGCACACTGGGAACAAACTAGACACACATATAAACCTTGACATGTTCACCGCACCCCAATCAACCCTGCTGATGCCGACTCTTCCTGTTCATCTCCTGATGCCCCTTCCCATGCCCCCACACTCGACATGCCTGAATGGAAAATTCTCT
Organism: Pinus albicaulis; assembly: GCA_034641835.2. Taxonomy (NCBI): domain Eukaryota; kingdom Viridiplantae; phylum Streptophyta; class Pinopsida; order Pinales; family Pinaceae; genus Pinus; species Pinus albicaulis. The sequence continues at coordinate 499,556,904 of CM076576.1, read as the reverse complement.
CTCAACTCCACCCAAGAAACAACATCCTCCTCGATGAACTTGAAATGCTTGGCCATCGTGACTTTGATGCAAATTATAATTGGGCCGACTCCATTATCCCTTCACAACTACAAGAAATAGCCATCCGCTTCATCAACTTCAACCGCTCCTCCACAACAGTCCACCAAATCCAAACTCCATGCTCACATTCACTTTCCTCCTTGTCCCCAAGCCAAACCATTGCATTCAATATCATTTTCTCCCACTTCCGCACACACGACACAGGATCAATTTTAAAAATGATAATCCAAGGCACCGCTGGTACTGGAAAGTCATTCCTAATTGAGTGCCTAAAAAATGCCTTCCTTGAAAACTCCACCAATGGAACAAACCCCCTCCTCTTGCTTGCTCCAACCGGTGTTGCAGCATTCCACATCAATGCATTGACAATCCACTCTGCTCTTCGCATCCCTGTATCCTCTATGCAACCTTTAGAGGGTCAAGCCCTCCTAAACCTTCAAGAACAGCTCCGAGATGTGAAATACATTCTAATTGATGAAATGAGCTTCATTGGTCCTAAATTGCTTTCTCAAATCGATGATCGCTTGCGGGAAGCATTCCCATCAGATAAAAGCAGCCCTTTTGGTGGACATTCTATAATTCTCGTGGGGGACCTTGCCAAACTTCCACCTATCAGAGACACACCAATGTATGTAGGCACTTCTCGTGGCACTGCACTATGGCAAAGCTTTGATACTGTGGTTACACTGTCGACAGTTTTCCGCCAACAAGAAACTAGCCCTGCTCAGATTTCCTTCCGCGAACTCCTCTCCAACCTTCGCAATGCAACACCCACTATTGATGATTGGAAGCTTCTTATGACACGCTCAAAAACAAATCTTCCTGAAGCCGAGGTCCAATCATTCTCAAGTTCAATGCATCTATATGCAACAAATGAAGCTGTTGACATGCACAATAAAACCATGTTGAAAACACTCAACCAACCAATCGCACGTTCCTACGCAATCCAACGGAAGGAATTTAGTGGCAACAAAATGGAAGATGAACAACTAGCTGCAAAAATTATCCTTTGCATTGGACAACGAGTTATTCTAACAAGAAACTTGTGGATTGAGGCTGGCCTTGTCAATGGTGCACTCGGCACCGTCCACGCACTCGTATATGCACCAACATCTAAGCCACCCGAACTACCATTATTTGTTGTAGTCGACTTTCTTCACTACAATGGTCCACCATGGGATCCTTCAAATACTAAATTTGTGCTGATTCCCCCCATAACAAGGGGCTCACGAACACAAATACCGCTTCGCATGGCATGGGCCTTAACAATCCATAAATCACAAGGCATGACACTAGATAACGCAACAATCGACATCGTAAACATTGATCGACAAGGTCTTACTTTCACAGCAGTATCAAGAGTCCGTTCATT